>OZ025302.1:20606321-20914548 GCA_964019185.1 Maratus speculifer | reverse complement strand
GAATGCGCACGCCGTCGCGAACGGGTTAATGAAACTAAGTTTAATATTAAATATCATCCAAGGGCTATATTTCGATAGTTAAAAATAAACATAACTTTTAATGCAGTAATAACATCGAATAAATTTACATTTAAAATATTTTTATGTCGTAATTTAATACCATAAAAATATTTAATTACTAGAGATAGCTTATTACAGCATTCCTTTTTATGAAATTAATTCCTCACTGCGCGATTTTTTCTATTTTTTTATGATTTTTTTTTATTCTTTATTACCGAATTACCACGGGTACAGACGAAAATAGGTATTCCAAAAATATCGATTCTTTTTTGAGAATTCTCTACATTAATCAATCTCTCATTTCAGCTGCAATAAATAAATTTTAAAAAACACTATTTAATGTCTCAAGATTCACTTTCACTGTAGACTATACTAATAAAACCGATTACACTATTTTATAAAACTGGCGGGAATCGAACAATTCTGAAAACAGCTGCGAAGCTTGCTGCCCGTGAATGCCTCGAGCGCGACGATTAAGTGGTTAATTTGATACCAGTGATGGTAACTCGTGGTAAATTTCCCTCATTTGAGGGGGAAACAGGCTCTGTGGAATTTTGTGGTTTTGTGAGAAATTTTTGAGAATTTTCTGCCTTAGCTGCTTTTTTTTTCTTGAAATAGCGAGTAACATTTGTGCTGGCGAAATTACTGTTTATGATTTTTAAAACCTCGTTCAGAATAGAAGATTTAAATCACTTAACTCAAAGTAACTTAAATAAGAATACTAAAACACCATTGTAATAAGTAGGGAAGTCAAGCCTTGTTTCTGGGTCACAGCAGTATATACTTTTTTTTAAGGAAAAAAATTCAAAACTTCTTAGTTGTTTATTTTTGCAACATATTTCTTTCAAAAATACACTATTTTATAAATGTTGAAAAGCTTAAAAGGATTATACAGTAAATATCGTAGTTAGAACTTTTTCCGACAAATGGCAGTACCGGAAACTTAATTATGAGGGGAAAATCAGACTGATGTGGGAAATTTTGTGGGAAAATCTGGCTGACGAGGTTACCATCACTGCTTGATACTGTATATATAGCGAGGAGAACTTAATACCGGTAAAGGCGCTCACTCGCTTTTGAAATGTGAGAGTAGGACGTAACATCATAAATCAGGACGGCATTAAAATACAATAACATAGTATTACATAAATTTACTGGTATGAGTTGGAAAAAAACTTTTTCAATGTTAATTCTAGTTTGAATTAATAGCATTCGATAGCATGTTTAATTTCCTTTCACCCCAAAAGAGCAGCATTAGCAAGTTTCTTCCACTGCGGGAAAATCCGCGGAAGAAACCACGGAAAAAGCCATAAGAAAGAAATAGGTTTCTTCGAAGTGGATGAAATGGAAGGAATTGTTATTCTGTAAAAATTTGCATTATAACTTTCAACTTTGTAAAATGCAATAAATGTATGCTTCCTGTAATTTTTATAATTTAATACCATTAGACCAAAAAATATTAATAATGTATGTATATTAAATTAATAATTACACTAATCTTTCAGCAAAGATAATTGTAGAAAGATATTCAACCATTGACAAAATGAAGAAAATAAATTTTATGCAAAAAACACAAAATCAAATTTTATCTATTAAAATTTAGCCAACATATCTTTTGAACTGTTTAAACTTTTCAAACTAGTAGGGATCAAACTAGTAAGTAGTAGGGATCATTCAACAACTTTCGATAAAAAATGTTTAAATAAAAAACATTGCTTTGAGTGTATATCAATTTCATTGTACTAAGTAAAGTCAAAGTCAATTGTAGTAAGTAATGTACAATAATTGTTGTAGAAAAAAATTCATTAAAACCCTCATTTTCCTTACTACAATGCAGCATAGTATAGCAAAAACGTTTTGTAGCAAATGGATGCTGCAATTAATTTTTCCACTTAGAATGGATGAATGTAAAAGATAAAAATAATTATTTTCAACGCTACACTTCAGGATAGTTTAAAAAAATTCCGACATACTCACCCATAGATATTTTTTTAGTATCAATCTTTTAAAATCAGCACTGAGATGCACACACCATATGCTAGAATAATTAATTTAAGAAATTTATTGTAGTCTAAAATAATACATCTTTCTATGTAAATAATTTTTAATTGAATGCTATAAAATTATTGAGAGAAATCTGTCCTCTCTCCATTGTTAGCAAGTTTTTCAGGTAGAAAATTTTGAAAACTCTTTAACCCCTTGGGGACGGGAGATTTTTACGAAATTTTTATTGTTTTGTAACTGCAGAAATTTGCTCCTTATTAAATCGAGAAAATGCTCCGATTAAACGAAGCAAATTTTACTAGTGGGGATATACAAGGATTCTTAAGCCTTTTTGCGGCACGTTTACGTGTCGCTCGTGCCCAAGATTTTAAAATCAAACTGCATGTTTGGAGATTGGATGCAAGTCTGGCGTAGAAAGGGTTAAAGTTTTTTTTCATAAAATACTGTGAAATATTATGAAGGAACGATTCTCAGTCTATTCATAGCAATTTTTTTTATTTTCAAATTGATAAACTTTTTTAAAAGCAAACTTTTATTTTGTAGTCTCGCGTTTATGTGCGTTGCAAAGGGTTAAATGGATCAAATCAAAATTCTATGACATGGGATGAGAACTACGGGTTGCTTTTTTGTACTTGCCAGTATTTAAACTTTTTGGAGAGAAACGGTCAATTTTTGAGTGAACATTGAGCGGCTCTGTGGACGTCGAAGGGTTAAGCAGCTTCTAATTGAATGCTATAAATTATTGAGAGAAATCTATCTTCTCTCCATTGTTAGCAATTTTTCCAAGTAAAAAATTTTGAAAACTCTTTAAAGGCAAAGGCTTAAAACCTGAAGAGCTTTAAGCCTAAGGCTTAAAGCATAATGTCTAAAGCCTAAAAGATCCAAGGCCTAAGACCTAATACCTAATGCCTAAGACGCAGAGCCTAAAGCCTAAGACCCAAAATCTAAGACCTAAGACATAAAACATGAACCTAAAGCCTAAGAGCTAAGAGCTAAAATCTAAGGCACAAAGCCTAAAGATTAAGAACCAAAGCCTAAAGCCTAAAACCCAATGCCTAAGACTCAATGCCTAAGACCCAAAGCTCAAGGCCTAAGACCCAAAGCCTAAGGTTTAAGACCCGAAGCCTAAGATTTAAGACTCAAGTTTTAAGGCCTAAGGCCTAAAACCTAAGACGTAAATTCCAAAGCGTAAGCCTAAACCCCAAAGCCTAAGGTCTAAAACCGGAAGAGCTTAAGGCCTAAGGCCTACGGCAAAAAAAAGTCTAAGGCGCAAAGCCTAAGGCCTGCCTAAAGGAAATAATAATTAAAAAAAGTTTAGTTAATAATTATAGACAAAAAAAAATTTATATCATTTTAAAATAGAAAATTAAAGCAAACAGTTTATTAATAAGTAACAATAGCCGGGTTACCATGTGAGGCACATATAATTGCCATTCTGTTGCAATCACGCCAATGTGGCGCGCATATGACATCTGTGTCTATTTCTCTAGCAGAAGCTTCTAATTTGGCTAAAAATTGAATAATTACAATAAATTATAAATAAGAGCAATATGACTTTATTCTTAGTATACATTCAAGGAAGACCAAACTGCGGTCGCCAAGGGAGGCTAGTTTATATCACTTTCATAGAAGAAAATAATCTGACTTTCTGAACTTGAGTGTTAATTAATTTTTAAACTTTGAAGATACTCACTGAAATAAGAAAAAGATTTTAAATCTTACAAAATTTTAAATATTAATATTTTTAAAGAAATTGCAATTTTAACAATTTCCTGCTTTTTGTTGATAAAAGATGTTTTTTGCATTTCTTTAATTATTTTTCTTGAAGTTACCATCGTTTTCTGTTATGTCATAGGCTGGAGAGTTTCCCCCAGAGGGTTTCATTGGGGCGCTCCACCCCTCCTGCCCTTTAGTTTAAAAACTAGCGCCCCTTTTGCCCCTCATCAAAAAACTAGCACCCCTCTTGTAATTCATTAAAAAAATAGCGCCCTTCTTGAACCACATTTGAAAAAACGCAGCCCTCCCAGCGATGATCCGAACGAACTACACTGTAAAAAAAAAAGGGTCGATCTACTAAAAAAACTTTAGTGATCCTTGTAATTACTAAAAAAATTTTAGTAATCTTAGTCGGTTACTAGAAAATCTGTAAGAATTACTAGAAAAAAGTTAGCAATGGATAGAGTTAATAGTTTTACATTTTTAATAGCTATTACTAAAACTCACTTGGTGTGGCCTTGATAGCATAGTGGTTATAGTACCGGATTCCAGGCTGAGAGGTCCCGGGTTCGATACCGGACACCGTCAAATACTTCCCGGATGTATGTAGTGTAAGTACTCGTTAATAAAGGGATTATGAAAATCCTGTCAGAGAAGGTAGCATTTTTGGTGCTGCCATCTATTGCGGTTTTGCCGAAATTCTATCGCTTCAGAAGTTTGGATGCAGCTCCTGTCCTTCGGGCGCACGTAAAGGTTATTAAAAACAATTTTGGAGCTATTACTAAAATTTTCTTGGTGGCTCATACTAAAAATTTTTAAGTTAGTTATACAAAAAATTATTTTGTTCAGTTTACAAAAGAAATGCTTGTTTCACTTGCAAAAAAAAGTTTGTAATGGTTACTAAAAAATACTGTGGAATACAAATTTACTAAAGAATTTTTAGTAACCTCTTGAATTTTTTTTTACAGTGTATAGCGCATAAATTACGCAAGAAATCGGCGACGGAACGCAAAAAATAGCCTCTTACGCGTCCCGTGATAGGGTTATTTCGACAAAAAGTCGCTAAAAGAAGGCAAGTTTTGTTAAAAATCGCGAAATAACGACTAATTTCCGACAAAATTCGCAAAAAATGGCTAATTTCGTCACAAAATTTCACAAAACGGCAGATTTTTACAAAAGAGTGTGGAAAAACGACAATTTTTTTCTAAAACTCGCGATAAAACGGAAAATTTTGTCAAATGAGTCTCAAAAAACGGTAACTTTCGTCAAAAAATAGCAATAAAACGGCAGATTTCATCAAAAGATTTGCAAAAAAAAAGGGCAAATTTCGTCCAAAAATAGCAATAAAACGGAAAATTCTGTGAAAAGTTCTGTTTTTTGCGATATTTGTCATTTTTTCGTGATTTTTTAGTAAAATATGCCGTTGTTTGCGATCTTTTTAACAAAATTTGCTGTTTTTTGCGATTTTTTATAAAACTGGCAGTTTTTTCGTGATCTTTTAACAATCTTTGCTGCTTTTCGCGATCTTTTAACAAAATTTTTCTTTTTTTTCTTTTTTGATGTAATTTCTTTTTCCACGACTTTTTGAACCGCTAGATTCTAGATTCAACTCTATAAAAGTGCCCTGGAAAATGTAAAAAGTGCCCTGAAAAATGTAAAAAGCGCCCTTTTCAGAACAGTAGCGCCCTGCCCTTTTTTAAGCCTGGGGGAAACTCTGGGACGAGTATTATATTATCAGGATTAATTTTATTAGAAATATAGGGAAATGTTATTCTGTGAATTAGATTTAAAAAAAAAAAATATTGAATTCATTTCAGATGCTGACCTGACCAGCGACTGTTAGAAATGGCTAGAAGAGTCGACCGTGAACTTGAGTTGAAAGTCTGTAAAATTGTCCACGTATGATTATTAAGAGGACACTTCATTCAAATGAACAGATCTGTTCCCTAACACTAATCCTATGAAGGAAATATATAAAGATATCTCTATGCCTTTAAATATTTTTATTTATTTTTTATTTTATTTATTTATTTATTTTTGCATTGGATAGTTGAGATCGATCTGTATGCAGGCTGTTTTTTACTTTTTTTTATTTTGTTTATATATATTTTTTATAAGAATGATTTCATTTTCGGAACCGGTTTTGAAAGCGAAGAACTCTCATAAAAAATCTGCAACAAAAATAGAAAAAGTAAAAAAAAAATAAATGCATTCATATTAATCTCAGCTACCGAATGAAAAAAAAAGAGAGAGAGAGATATCTTTATAAATTTCTTCCCTAGGATTAGCATTAACGAACGGGTCTTTTCGTTTGACCGAAGTAGCCTAGAAAGAGTCATTCATTTGAATATTCCCGCTCGGTAATCTTAAACCAAAGGGCAGGTTAATTTCGAATTACTCGTTTGATGATTTTTTTGTCGTATTGATTGATTTTTTTTTTTTTCGATTTTGTTGCAGATTTTTATTAAAAAAGGTAGCTTCAGTTTCAAGACTGATTCCGAAAGTGAAAATACCTTTTTAAAGACAAAAAAATTGTGTCAAAAATCGAAAATATAAAAATTGGTGTACTTAGAGCTTAACTATCCTATGCGAAGAAAAATGTTGCAAAATATTCAAATTTAAACGAGAAATTTGAAATTAGCCTGCCCATTGGTTTAACATTCGGAGCGGGATTTTTCAAGTGAGTGAAGGCTGCGTTTTATAGACTAAGACTACAAAAAATTGAGCTTCGATTTCAACACGGTGTCAAGAGTCGGACACAAATTCGATGATGGAATTTACATACACTTTTTAGCAGGACACACATACAAACACACATACAATCTTAACGCTACCTGGGGTAAAATTGACTATCGACTTGATATTCTCCGTGCGACCAATGGGGCACACGTGAAAATTCATTGACAAGGGTTATGAAACCTTTTGAGTCTATCTAACCATTTAATGTTATTAATTTTAATCTATCTTTTTTATTTTATGAGATATTAAACATCAAAATGGGTCCGGAACTTTATAAACACCCTGTATATATGATATGTATATATATGATAACAAATCACCAGCAAGAAACTATGCAGTGCCACCATCTATCTGACAAAAATATAGAATAGACGTTTCAAATAATAGAATAAAGGTTCAAAATTTTTTAAAGCATTATGACAACATTTTCCTGATGAAGGTCACAGAAGATGATCGACACGTTGAACACCTTAACTGAATTTATTAAGTGTTTAGTTTTTAGATTTTACAGTATTTCATACACCGTTTGGTAAACTTGCGATTTTTATTTTCAAATTTATATGCAACTTTTGACGGTGTAAATGTCCGTCTCTTTTATTAAGCTTGGAAAAATTCCAAATTATCCATAATTATGTATATATAAGTTATAGTGAGATGTGTATACCTGCAGGATCAAATAGAAGTAAACAAATTATTTATTTTCATTTTTGGTTTGTTCATTATTTGTTTTCTGTAATATTATGGTATTTCGATCTGATTCATGTGCAGTATCTTATGTAACACATGCATTAGCTAACACCTGTGCACAGGTTCTCCCACGACATTAATTATCAAACATTCTACATTATATGAATATTTCATGTTTGAAATACTTTTCTTTCATTATCTGCATTTAACGCATTTTATGCAACTACTTAACAGGAATTCAAGACACAGGTCAGAAAAAATTACATTGGAAAATTTTTGCATTTATGTTTACGTTAAAAATGGAGATATTATACACAGGTAATGGACGGAGTTTAAATAAAAAAGGGAGTGAGCGATGGATTAATGCAATAAAACTCTTGTACCATACCGTCACTTGTGAATAATAAGGTTCTATCTGTGTTTTTGAAAAAAAATAACTTATCGATTTGAAAGATTCTATTTGTATCTCTGAATGCACTTTTGCATCAAAATGATGTTATATATAATTAACGTATGACCTTACAATCATAATATGATATTATTTTAATCCAGAAATACCTTCATAGATACAAATAGAAGATTTCTATTTCGATAGGTCGATTTTTTCAAAAACACAGATAGAACCTTATTATTCTCAGGTGACGATATTTCAGATGCATTATTTACGGAAAAAATTAACCTTGTGTTTGGGCCACCGTAATACTTACCGATCATGGATATGCATAATATAAAATATGAAAATAAGCCATATGTAAACTTCTTATAAAATACCTTGCAATTCCAAAATAAAATTTAAATGTATATTTAAGTATTTTTAACACATAGTAATGCTCTATTACGTAATTGCTGGTACTATTTGGTTATCCCGTTGACGCATTTCGACAAATTATATAAATCGCCAAAGTACTCGCAAAATTATACAAATTTACAAAACTTTTTTTAAATAGCGAAAGAACAAATTATTATTAAAAGATTTATAAAAATACAAATAAAACGTCGAATTAAAACCACTTGATGATGTAACAAACCGGTGCAACTTGTTTAATGTCAAGTGAAGGTGACATATAAGCATATATTGTCATATAATCTTATAGAGAGATTCTAATATAATCTTATAGTTTGGCGGCAGTTGTTTGGTCGACAGGATAATCAAGTAGTACCAAACTGTGTAAAAGAAACATCCTTAGAATTCCAAAAATGATAATCTTATTAGCTAATAAATTACTGCGTCGAATTAAGTGTCTTATATCTAATTAAAATGTATTTTTTGAATTGAAATTTGAATGAAAAAGAAGTTCATGAAAAATCGAAGAGTTTGGAAAATACGATAACAAATATTTCGGCAACTCATTATCCGATCGACATCATTCTTTATGCGACAGTTGTGTTTTTTTTTAAAGATTCTCTTCAATGTCCATTTCTTAAATAAAATATTTCGAAAATTTTTATATGCTTTTCATCCCAACAAATATTTCGAGAGTCCGAAAAAAAATTGTTCCCGATAATCGAAGTTACTGATATTCAGTTGGCTTCTTCATATTATCACATCCTAAATATACATCAAATTTCAAGTCCTGTCTCAATTTGTTCGGGAGACTAAGAGCATACAGGCACACGGCAGACAGGCGGAAGGCAATTTTATGTTCTAAAAATATTTTTTTCTGATTCTCCAGTGCCTCAAACCTGTAAAAACGAATGCGAGACTTACCCTGTACTATGTATGATGGGTAAGTAAAAAGAAAGAATGAAAAAAGAAAAAGGTTATCTAAAAGACAAAACATTCCGTATTCATAAGCTGAAAAAAAAATAGGGAACCTCCAAAAAATAGTGAGTAATTAAAATTTATAAAAACTATATTATCGAAGGAAAATACTGTCGATTTGTGAACAATGCTAATATCGGTACATAAATATATATTTGGTGATTATTTTTCATGGCATTTCGGATATCCTGTTCGGCAGAGATTTCTGTTCTATTTTATGTAAGTGAAATTTAGACAGAAGCTTTTTATATTTCAGAATTTTAAACACGTAAATTAATCAAAATTTCTTAAAAAATGAATAAATAAATTAATAAAAGAAAATTAAATGAAAATTTTTAAATATGCATTTTTTGGTACATTTCTTAATCTGTTAAATATTCACAAAATACGAACGCAATATAATATATCGCAAATAAGCGCAATATATTATATCGAAACACGCAAAAATACGTTATTTATATAAATTTCATAGAAGAATACAATCTTATTTTCTCAACTTTAGTGTTAATTAATCAATAAACTTTCAAGATAGTCACTGAAATGAGAAAAAAATTAAAATCTTAAATATTTTTAAAATTTGACATTTTGAAAGAATCGGCAACTTTAACAATTTTCTGCTATCTATACTAATAAAATCCGTGCGCCTCTGTCTGCTTGAAGCCGATTAAACTTCGCAACGCGGGCGAGTTGGAAGTCGCGAGAGGTGTCTTTCGATTGGAAATATTCCGGGGAAGTCATTTCGGGCATTTTCGAGACCGTGGGACCAAAATTAAAAAAGTTATGAATTAAAAACCCCTTGGGAATCGGAACGAAAAAAATCTCAAACCCGAAACGGCGCTCAAACGGAGCTCCGAGGCAGAACACTGCGCGACCTTGCGGTGAAGAACCTAACTTTTCCCCTTTGGCTAAAAGAAGAAACAGCCGAAAACCGCTTTTTCTACCGGCGCTAATTGCGTTCTTTTGCGCGTTTTTTCTTAAACCATCATGCAGACAGTTTTTAAAGTAGAAAAAACTGATTATATATTCAGAATCTGCGTAAAAATCTGCTTCTGATGAACTAAAAAATACGGAAAAATGTCTTAAGGGCGCGTAGTGCCCACCGTGCAAAACCAAATATTTTTAATGGGACTATGGGCGCGAAGCGACCATAGTTCCGATCCACAATCTTTTTTTTTTCAAGTGCACGTGGCCCACAGTGCGAAATCACATATTTTTAACGGGACCATGGCTCTTTAATTTACTTTTTTTGTGCTTGAGGATTCGAACACCAAGACTTGCTTATTTAATGAATTTTTTTGCTTATTATATACTGCTTAATACCGAGGTTCGTTTGGAAAAAGTGGCCCAGCTAGCGGGCGTAGCTCACTAGTTTGTTAATAAAAGATGCTTTTTTTGCATTTCTTTAAAGGTTTTCTTTGAAGTTACTATCCGTTTTCTGTTATGACATAGACTGGGCCAATATTATATTATCAGTATTAATTTTATTCGAAATATAGGAGAATTTTATTAGGTGAATTAGATGACAAAAATTGAACTCCTTTGAGACGCTGAAGATCAGCGACCATTAGAAATGGCTAAAGAATCTAAGAATCGACCGTGAGTTGACTTCAAATTTCGTAAAGTTGTCCGCGCATAATTATTAAGTGACCAAGACTGCAAAATATTCGATTTCAACACCGTGTTGAGAGTGGGACACAGATTCGACAATGAAACTTATTCTACTTTTTGGCAGGAGACACAAACACCGTGATTGCATTTTCAACATACTGTCTGATGTGAGTCCGTCGTAACATTTCAGCTTCCAGCACCGAACCCAAAACAACCCGTAAACAAGTATGAAAAATCATGCGTTAAGCATAGATTATGAAGCACTTTCCAACACTTAATGAAATCTTTAACAAAACTTTGTTATTGAGGTAAATAATAGTGTATAGCCAAATATACCCAAATATGTAATCCAGTACATTAGAACAGCCCTGTATTTCATATGTCAGTTCATATAATGAGAAAATTTAGCTTAGCAAGAAAATACCCCGTAGCTTGAGATTTCTTTTTCAGCAATTCATACTATTAGATGGAAACATACTTGAATACTTTTGTTCAGCCCTGTAGTTTACATTGTACCTTTATTACACGTCAGCATTAGGCTAAAATTTATTGTAAACTAAAACACTTTTAAAACAACTGAAATCACATTCTCATAAATCATCATTCATACGCGTCCATGTACCGAATGCTTTGCGTGGCACTGTATATCCTTTTATCTATATTCTGCAAACATTTCTCAGTAAATTGAATGAAGCTCAGCGTAAAAATGCATAGCTTATTTAAGAACTACGTTTAAATAATTTACGCTCATATTCAGTAACGTTGGTGAGCTCTTTATGGGTAGCCCTGTATATCAACTATAACATTTATAGACACCATATAATGTGCATATATTTAGCGAAATATAAACGCGCATATCATAATTAAAATGCATTTCATCCCTAAATCAGCCATCATCGGACACATATACGGTACTTCGGAAAAAATATACTATTTGAAATCTTTTGTGTGGCCCTGTAAATGCTATGTACTTCATATTATGCAAGACAGTAGCGTATAATTTATATTAAGCTTCAGAGACAAATATCAATTTTATCATACATGAAAAAGCTTAATATATTTAAAATATGTAATGGGAAACTTTTGATTCGCCCTGTAGATAAACTAATCATGGTAGATACTTCATTTTCAATAGGGTTCGTGCTAGGGTAAACATCAATAACGTATAAAAATTTCATAGCAATCCGAGTATATTTACGGGAGTTAGAGCGCGGCCAGACGGACAGACAGCCATCCGGCCAGACGGACAGACGGCCAGACAAACCGAATGCATAAGCATTAGTTAGGCATTTTAATTATGTATACTAATATCATAATTAAAATGCATTTCATCCCTCCATCAGCCATCGTCGGACACATATACGGTACTTCGGAAAAAATATACTATTTGAAATCTTTTGTGTGGCCCTGTAAATGCTATGTACTTCATATTATGCAAGACAGTAGCGTATAATTTATATTAAGCTTCAGAGACATATATCAATTTTATCATACATGAAAAAGCTTAATATATTTAAAATATGTTATGGGAAACTTTTGATTCGCCCTGTAGATAAACTAATCATGGTAGAAACTTCATTTTCGATAAGACTTGTGCTAGGGTAAACGTCAATAACGTCCTAAACTTTCATGGCAATCCGAGTATATTAACGATTTTTCCCCATAGGCCGTAATGTAATGGGAAACTTTTGATTCGCCCTGTAGATAAACTAATCATGGTAGATACTTCATTTTCAATAGAGTTCGTGCTAGGGTAAACCTTAATAACGTCCTAAAATTTCATGGCAATCCGAGTATATTAACGATTTTTCCCCATAGGCCGTAATGTAATGGGAAACTTTTGATTCGCCCTGTAGATAAACTAATCATGGTAGATACTTCATTTTCAATAGGGTTCGTGCTAGGGTAAACATCAATAACGTATAAAAATTTCATAGCAATCCGAGTATATTTACGGGAGTTAAAGCGCGGCCAGACGGACAGACGGACAGACAAACCAAATGCATAAGCACTTTTCAACTTTGTTGGAAAGTGCTAAAAAATTAAGTTATGGTAATTGGGAAAGGATAAAAATAGTCTATATACGTTCACTTACTGTACATATTGGGAGGATGATTGCATGAAACAGGTGTTAATGGGAGATGTCGAGAAAGTTTAATTCAATAGGCTGTAATAGTGCACAAAGAAGAAGCGATTTAGTCTGTTGTTAGCTTCGGATTTCTCTGCAATGAATAACTTTTGTTGGGTGTGGAATGTTTTCAGTTGCTTTTGTTTCACATAACATCAGAATAATTTAGAAGATAGATAAATAAAATTGTACTTCAATAACAGCGTATTAAAAACGGCTGTTTTTTTTTTTTTTTTTTTTTTTTTTTTCAATTTATTATCGATGTGTTTCAGACACTAATAATGGACCCTCTTTACTTCATTCGCGTTTAAATAGTTTTTTATTTTTATTTATGCATGTAGAAGTTAATAAATGATATTAGATTGTATGTTTTTTATATATAATTAGAAAACTGTGTAAGAAATTATTTTTTAAATTAAAAACCACATCCGGCAAGAATTTATAGTTTCTTCCTTATGGTACGTAGTATAATAATATTTGCAAGGATCTTTCACGAATTCAGAAATACATTTTATGAATATGATGCACTGTACACTGTACAGAAAGTACAAAGAAAAGTCCTTGGCATTCTGCTAATAGGACCTATTTCGAGAAAGAATAAACATACGCATTTGATATTCACTGTTAAAAATTTGAAACTTTTGCTGCATCGCACTGCAGCGCGTTTTATAGGATATCGCTATTTTGACCATTTAAAATGCTCCATAATACAGTGAAGTAATCGTTTTCTATAAAAGTGAACGGTGACAATGCAGCAAAAGTCTCAAATTTTTAACACTGTAGAGTAGTTACCGGCTACTTGAAGTCATCACAAGCCGGTTTTTTAAACTCGATGCTAGCTCATTTCTGTTAACTCAAACCTTAGTATTTCAATTTAAAAGTTTAACTGTGAAAAATGTCTGGTGTGAGTTTTAATATAAAGAGTATATGATTTTTTAAAATCGTATAGCTTTTATTGTGATAAATATAACTTTAAAACCATTAATATAGGAGTAAATATTCATCTATTGGTATCGGTAACTGCATCATCAGTAATCCGCAATTAATACATTGATCGTACTTGACTTAGATTAATTGCTGTAAAAATTTTATTACGTATGTTAAATTTATTTGTTAAGTGCACCTTAGAAGACGCTTTTATTAACAATGTGATGATCTATTGAATATCTAAATACATTTCTGAAATTCTATTAAATTTAATTTTATGTGTAAAGCCTCATTTCATATTAAACTGAGAAATATCCACGTCAACTTCTCTGAACATTTTTTCGCTTAAAGCTTTTCAGATAATATATCTCCATATTATCTGAATCTTATTTTTTTTATTTTCTTATTTTTCGCCATTACGGGATTGAGCTGTCTAATTCATCAGCTTTGGCGCAAAAATTTAATTATAAACAATATTATTACGTTCCATTAGAAAATTCTTTCCGTATACAGGATTTTTCCTCAGCGTTTTATATGTATGTATGTACATAAAAAGCTTATTCTAATCCATAGGAAATATTATTGCACTCATAGACACTACAAACACGTCAAAAAAAAAAAAAAAAAAAAAAAAAAAAAAAAAAAATTGTAATTTAAGAAATTACCCCAACCATTTGAAAAATGTTTCACTCGATACATTCATCTATCATTTTAAGCTAAATACCAGTTGTTTTATTGTGTATTATCCGTGCCACTGCTATAAATGACTTTATACATGCTGCAATTTGAAGGTACGGTTCGTTTAAGTTATATCACTCTATTGTCGCCAAGCATAAAAGTTGGCGACGAAAGAAACATTTCAAACTATTTAACATTGTTGGTGCAAAAGTAATCATTATTAAAATACAGCTTTGGCATATACTGTTATACTTGTAAGACTTTGGCATATATTGTTTGATTTTACAGAGCAGAATTTTGGTGATGGAGGTTTTAAACCAAAATCGATCGCAGCACATGCATCTGTGAATGGGTCCATCAGACATCGAATCAAAAATCTTTTTTCCCAGTTTTTCCCAAGCCGATTGCTTTTTAGTTTTCTTTTTAGGTGGTGGAAAATCAAGAGTAATAGCTATAACATTTTCCGGCTTGTTAGAATCACTATTGGCACTCAAATTTTCCTGGTTAGAACCGACCGATAGTAAAACGCCATGGCTAGTGGATTGGTCGCCCTGGCGACATGATGTTTTACAATTAATCGGTTCGGCATTAAATTGCTTCCTTTTTCGTGATCGCCTTTCAACACGTAATTGGTTTTCAGCGGCTCAATAATCTTTTGATTTTATCATTTTCTGCATTGAAAGACGTTTTTGCGCCAAACCAAATACAGTATTACTCAGTTATCCCGTCGACCAATTTCGCCAAATGATACGAATCGCCAAACTATTAAGCAACTTATACATGTTGACTGTGTTTAATATCATTGAATGCGATATTCACGTTCATTCATTTCTTTGGCTTCGGCTTTTTCCGTATCTGTTAATTTCCGTCTACCCATTTTTAAATTTGTTAGTTTTCTCCTTTATTACAATGATTTTAACCATTTTAATTTACTATTCAAATAAAAATTCTTCTAAAAGTAAAGAATTTAATTTAAATTCAAATAAAAATTCTTCTAAAAATAAAGAATTTAATTTAAATTCAAAAGTGGTAACATCATTCAAAAGTGGTAACATCATTCAAAAGTGGTAACATCATCGGGTCCATTCTCCCGAAAACAACAACCATTTTTCAAATGGTTTAAAAAAAAAAAAGCAATTTTTTAAATAAATAAATATACCTAAAATATGTCAGAACTCGTAAAATATATTTATAAAAATGTTTAAAATTATATTAAAAAGAAAATAGAATATAAATGCATATTGAAATAATTACAAAGCTTGGGAGCCACAATTTTGACTATTTCATTTGATGAATGAAGATCAGTCTCATTATCATTAATATATTACGATTCTGTATAACTCCACCCCTATTTATAAGTAATGCTTTTATTAGGTTTCGAAGGCGTTTCAAATTTACATGGTAAAAAGGAAAAGAAATATATATATATATATATATATATATTGCGTTAATTTTCTTTTCTTCCATCTCTTCGCTTCCTGGGTTTGACAGTTTTATTCCAAAATTTGACTTTTCTAAATTATTATATTTCTGTTGTCTGAACTTGTAGTTTTATTTAACTATCAATTTCATACAAATTTTCGGGGATGGAACTGTGACATTTTAAAGTTAGGAGCCAGAAAGATCATCGCCAGGGTCCCCGTTCTTTGCACAAAAGTCATGGCCAGCGAGGGAAAAAATAAAAAATAAATAAATGTAGAATATCCAATAAATCATTCATTGGTGGCTGTAAGTTTATTTATTCAACTGTAGTCATTATAGAGGGAAAAACTCCTTTTTGCAAACGATCTTTTACCGAAATGTCCAAAAAATATTCCATCATTTACTTCAACCAGCCGTATTCATCGACGAAAGAATTCCAGAATCTCTCCCCTTCTCATCTCGAGACTTCCCCTTTTTAAACTAAAAAGAAAATTCTAGAACTTTCTGTAATCTCAAACCATCATCCTTTTATGTAAACAGAATTCTTGTCCAGATACGAGACTATTTTACACAGACGATAAATTTATTTTAAAAAATATATTATTTAACCAATTTATAATCGACTCATAATTTCTTAGGCAGACGATTTTTATAAATGATTAATTTTAAGAGAAAAAGAAAAGAAATGAATTTATTAATGCACACATCAAAGGTTGACGGCGGAAAAATAAATAAATAGATAAAATAAAATAATGATATTTTTTGAAAGGTATGGTTTTGAAATAAATTTAATAAGATTTTCTTAAAAAGGGTTGATAAAAACATAGAAGAAATCAGTTTTATTTGGAATATTAATAAATAAAGTTTTAATTAAGAATATTTTTAATTTAGAGCCATCTTTTTAAATTTACGCATACTGGAATAATGTTTTTTAAGGCAAATTAAGAATTTATATAGTCTGCATACAGATTAACAGATTAATTTGAAGTAAGTACGGAACATTATTATAAGAAAATTAAGGTAGTATAAAGGTTAGTTTTGGCGAAAAAATTTTAAATTTGTAATATATATATATATATATATATATATATATATATATACATATATTTAATAAATTAAGTTAAAAAAAAGTAACGCATTAATGTATTACAAAATGCTTTCAAATTAAAAAAAAATCTACTAAAGCAATAACTGAAACAAGTTTTCACAATATTTATGGCATTATTTATAATATTTTCAATACTTGGATAATACCTTTGCAATACCTTCTATTTATTAATATTAATCACAAATTTTAAAATTTAAAATTCGAAGTAAGCCGTTTCCATCTATATCTTCGATAAAGTAGTTTTGGAGAAATAGTTTTTAATTGAAAACAGTTGTATTTAAATTCACATGATTTTCATAATAAAATTCTGCATTACATGCATAAGGGAGAAGTCATCATAATTATATCCGTAATGAAGCATAATGCTTGTATAATGTATGTAAAACAAACAAAAATTTTAGATCTGCTAAAAATTAAACATTCTTATTCTGTGCAGAAATTTTATTCTATAGCTTATTGGTATTAGTCATAATAATTAGCATTATGCAATTCTCCAAAATTATGCAAATTAGATCTTTAGTCCAGTTTTCCTTCTTTATTATTATTTTGATTATTTCAGATCCTTAATGAAAATAATGTTAAAAGAGGTTATCAGGAATCAAGGACTATCTGAGAAAAATAAACGGCAATGTCAAAACAAGAAATTCGTTAAAAGCATATTCTTGTCTTTGTAATTTACTGATTTTGTTTTATCAAAAGTTACTTTTGAGTGAACAGTAAATTTACCAAAGTATCAAGCTATTAATACTAATTTGCGGATTTTATGCCAGAAACCAATTAATATGTTTTTACATCTGTACTCCGCCCTCGCTGTTTTTTTTCCATTTAAACTCCGCCCATCATCATATGATATGCATTTATTCAAAATAAAAGCACACTACAGAAAATCTGGCAACATAAAGTAAGCGGAGCATCGTCTTCGTGGCACGATTTGAATTTAGATGTAAAGTGTATTAATATTATTTGAGAAAAATATCTAATTTTTGAACATTGCAAAAAGCTCTTTATAAAAAAAATCATCGCACCGCATTTCATGAATTAAAAATATTGGGTTGGGGAAAAAGTAATTTCGTTTTTTTCCAATAGATAGCTTTAAAGTCGTATATCTCGAGTACTACTTACTCAATTGAGCCATACTATACAGCATTTGTAAGGTAACTGTCTCTAGCACATTCTAAATGTAATTTTATCATCATCTGTTTAATTAGTCAAAAGTTATTGCGTTTTAAAGAGAGAGATTCCAGAAGATCATTTTCGTCACATTTCAGTTTTTTACTTCTAAAAAGAGAAAAATGGGGCTCAGGTTCATCGAAAATTACGTGGCGTTTATGGTGATCGATGCTTAAGTAAATGCCAAAATCAGAATTGGTTGGCTCGTTTTCGTTCCGAAAATTTCGATGTTAAAGATGAACCTTTCCCTGGCCGGCCTATCGTTAAAAAACTGGATGAAATTTTTAAAAAAATCGACAAATATTTTCCTCTGACATTGCTATGGAACTAAACATTGACCATAAAACACTTTTGAACCATTTACAAAAAACTGGATACCAAAAGAAACTCGATATATGGGTTCCCCATGAGATTACAGGGAAAAAGTTTAATGGACAAAGTTTCCATTTGTGAATTACTACTGATAAGAAACAAAATCAAGCCATTTTTGAAACAAATGATTATGGGTGATGAAAAGTGAATCACATACGACAATAATGTGCGAAAAAGATCGTGGCCGAAGCTTCACAAACAATGGCAAAGCCCGGATTGACGCCAAGGAAGGTGATGCTGATTGTTTGGTGCGAATGGAAAGGAATTGTCCATCATGTGCTGCTCGAACCTGGAGAAACGATTAATTCAACTATCTACTGTGAACAAATAATGCAATTGATGCGGGTGATTAAAAAAACCTATCCGAAATTGATCGATAGAAAAAGCGTTGTCTTCCATCACGACATCGCTAAACGACACACATCTTTAGTCACTCGGCAAAAACTGAGAGAGCTTGTCTGGTAGGTTTTGATGCGCCCGCCGTATAGTCTGGACCTAGATCCGACCAATTACCATTTGTTCCACCCTCTGCGGAACTTTCTTAATAGTGTTAAGCTAGCTTCAAAAAAGGCTTGTGAAAATCACCTTGTTCAGTTTTTTGCCCAGAACTCGCAGAAGTTCTACAGTGACGGAATTATGGTTTTACCAGAAAAAGGACAAAAGGTCATCGAACAAAACAGCACATATATTACTGATTGGCTTTTTTAATTTATATAAATAAATTCAGTTTGAAAAATGCGAAAAAAAGCGAAATTACTTTTTCCCCAACCCAATATGTTTTAAGAATTATTAAGAATTATTATTTGATGGGTTTTTTACAATTTATTTCAATGAAAAATTGTGCGAAAAATGATGATATAAGTTCTTAAAAAATTTAAAACATTCCCATTCCTAATTCTGTATAAAACAATCAGTTGTTGTTGTTGTTTTTTTTTGGGGGGGGGGGGGGTGTCATAGGGAAAACACATCTTCACGCGGTTCATTTGAGAAATAGGTATGGAAAATTATTGAAAGTTTTTGTTCGACAGAATGTTAGTCCTGAATTACATAATACAAATTGCTGAAAAAAATTATAATTTTAAATAATATACTTGCTTTAAAGTGTAAACACTGTTCAATAACAATTTTTATAAGGATATAATAAATTTAATTAAGCTTTTGCGATTTGCAGAATTAATGACTGTTTTATGAAAAAAAAAATAATAATTTGTAAATAAATAAATTAAAACAAAATAATGTCAAGGAGTATCAACAAATTATGTTTTATATTCGGCGTAATGATAATTTAAAGAAAAAAACATATTCCTTAACCTTAAATGTATGTTATCGCAATAACACAATATCAATTTCGCCACAGATGAGAGCCCCATATCCCATAACAAATATCATGCTCCCGATTTCTTCAAGGCAATTAACAAATAAGATCTTTGACGTGCAGGGGCGTAAGATGATGGATTGACAGGGGGGGAAACTCAAGTCTTGTGAAGCCCCATCGAATGAAAACTGAATTTACAATTTTACAGCGGCGCCTTGAGAGGGAAGCCGTTTTTGAATTTTAAATATGTCGAACAACATCGGCACAGAATTTTTAGCTTTATTATCACTCTCTAGTCATCTTTTACGGTGCGAATTTTTAAATAAATGTTTTTTATTTTCTCGTATTTCTGATTGCTATTTATAATATTAGTATGATTTTCAACAATTACATTTTGGAAGGCGTCATTTCCCTTTGATGTTCAACATTCTCTAGAATAAACAGAGAATATAATTTAAAATATACTCCTAAACGACAAACTTTCGATGTGAGCTCAATTTAATACTTTTATTTTGTTTATTATTTTTGAATGATGTACAAAAATAGTGTTATAATATAACAGAAATCAGAGTATACAGTACTGAGCAAAAACAAAATTAACATTTTAGATTTGAGGCGTGCCCTGCATTCTTAGACCTGCCTAAATATTTTTATTGCGTACGAGCTTTAATTAAAAAAAAAATAACTAAACAAATAAAAAATGAATTGCTACCAAGTGTTTTTAAATATTTTTTTGCAAAAGTTCAACGTATAGTGAGCCTATATTTCGTGTTATATTTTTTTCTTTTAATAATAAATGTTGTTCAAATGAGAGTTAATCATAATATGTAATGATGCTCGGTTGTATTTACATTGTTTTACTGGCCCATCGTATGCAGTATAGGGTAAGTCTTGCAATAATTTTGAAAATGGAAAAAAAAAATAATGACGGATTTACACCTTTCAGACACTGCAGATTCTCAAAAACATATTTTTAGAAACAAAATTTTGCCACCCGTCTGTCTGTAAACGCTCTATCTCCCAAACAAATTGGTATAGGTACTTGAAATTTCATATGTATTTAAGATGTAAGAATGAAAAGAAGTAACCTCAGTTATTTTTCTCGATTTAGCTAATTTTTTCGAACTCTCGAAATATTCGTTCTAATGAAAGGAATATAAAAGTTTTCGATTTTTTTTTTCTTTTTAAGCAGTGGATGTAAAAGTCAATAGAACTACACAAGTTTTGCTTAAAGAATAATATCTATCGGATAATTAGTTTTTTGAGATATTTGTAAGTATTTTCGCCAGTGTTGTCCTTTGAAATTTTATTTCACGGCGGCCCTTGATGTGGCAGCCGTTTATGAATTCTCTGTCAAATTTTGCTGTTGACATAAGTTTGAGGACGCTGCTAAGACATGAGCAGCGCCTCTGTAGACCGTTTTAGTTCCCAAAGTTACAGCCGATTAAAGTTACAGCTATTACAGCTTTTGAATTGTGTCAAAAAATATGTATTTTTAGCTTTTTCTCAAAATGAAGTTTTTTTTAGATTTTTACTATACGCAAATCCTCCTGAAACAAAAAATTATGAATGAAATGCGTCGAAATTTTTTGTATTTCTTTTACAAACAACTTTTGAGGGAATAGACTACATTCATGATAATATATTAAATAGTTTTATATTTTCACTCGTTTAAATGACGAACTTGAGACAAATTTTCCGAACTTTTCAATACATTGGCACTTTATCTGCCCTATCATCTGAGATAGCGTTGCTATTATGATGTGTGCAGTTTTAGTCTTAGATAAAATTATTCTATTTATTATGCAATTTACAAAATGCCAGTACATTGTTTAATTTTTAAGTTATCACGTTTTGCGGAAATGTCGTTTTTTGATGTAATCTTAACTATTTTTCTCTTAAAAATTTATGTGTAAATTGTATAATTTTTTATGTGTAAATTATTTATGTGTAAATTTTTATTTTTTTTCAAAGTTTTAAGGTAAATGTCATTATAAAAAATAGAAAATTTTGAAAAAAATCACTTTCGAAGGCCTGTGGATACCTTAAGGAATTGCATTTCGGAAGCATTATATAATTTATCAATATTTTTCTTTTATTAACGTAAAGGTATCGATAAATTATCAATACTAAATTATCAATACAATATTAAAAATTTATCAATAAGTTTTTCATGTGCGCTCGTAATTATGTTAATAGGTTGCACCTATAGCTATTCTTCAGTCCGTCAGTCTGTTATTTATCAGTACATTTCTTTTTTTTAACGTAAAGTTATTGATAAATTATCAATGCCATTCTCTTCTTTTTACTATGCAAGTGTGAAACGCCTTTTCGAAACTTTAATACAAGTATTATTTCAAAAATAGAGGTGGAGTTATAGGGAAATTACATTTAAAATAACGGTGGGGTTATGCAGAATCTTCATATAATAATGATAATGAGGCAGATTTTTATCCACTAATGGAATAGTCAAAATTCTGGCTTGAAAGCTTTGTAATTATTTTAATATGTTTTTGTACTCTGTTTATTATTATTATTATTATTATTATTATTATTATTATTGATTTTGACCATTTCTACAAATATGCTTCACGAATTCTGACATTTATCTACGCATATTTATGTAGGAATGTTGCATTTATGTTGTATTTTTCTGAGGTGCTTCAACCGCTTATGGGTACAATAAATATTCATGTGGATTAGAATTAATTTTTCACATGCATACATACATACAATCTGCGGAGAAAGTTCATTTATACTGAAAGGACTTGCAAACGGAATGTGATATTGGTGTATACAATCAAATTATTGTGTCGGACCTGGTAAATCAGACAGCAATAGTCCGGTATTAGAGAAATTTAAGAATCATCCATATTATGTCGAAAACTTTGAGATAAAGCGAGGGGGGGGGGGGAATCACAGGTCATAGGGCAATTGACATGGATTTTTTTCACTTTAGCATGAAATGAGATACAGATAAAATTAAATTTAATTGAATCTCAGAAATGTATTTAGATATTCAATAGATCACCACATTGTTAATACGTAACTCGCACCTTAACAAAAAAAAAAAAAAAAAATAAAAAAATCTGACATAAAAAACGAACTTTACATAAAAAAGAAAAGAAACATCTGACATAAAAAAGAAACTTTACATAAGTAAGCAAGAAAAAAAAAATAATAATCAGTAAATAAATTTAAGTTAAGTACAATAGATGTATCACTTATTGGTGTCAATAGATGAACACTTACACTTATAGTAATGGTCTTAAAATTGTTTTTATAACAACTAAAGATTAAAACAAATTTAAAAATCATGCACCTTTTAAGTTAAAACTTACACCAGTTGTATTGGACAGTAAAATATTTAGATTAAAATAATAAGTTTTGTGTCCGTATAGGATTTATGGCCTTATTTTTAGTTTATTGAACTGGCGATGGTTAATATCAACTTGCCGGTGCTTTAATAAAATAACCTCAACTATGAGCAGGGCTTTCCTTTATGCTGATAGGAAGACAACAATGTCAAAAATATGTGTGACTCAGTTTTTAAAAACACATGGGTGCGTCTCTGTGGGTATGGTGGTTGGTGGGGGGGTGTCTGAATCTATTTTTATTATTTCGTGGAGAAAAAGTGAAGAGGAAATTAGATTAGCTTTTATTACGTCGTTTGATTCATGCAAACATTTCAATCAACATTAGTCATATTACACTGCTCAAAACAATTAAAGGATATTGCAGTTTTAGGTGGATTTTGTATCTGGGAAACTTTTTAGCTGATTGATACATGGTCGACAGACACAGTAGGTTATATGAGAATAAATTACACACGTTTGGCAGAAAAAAATGCATTTTATTGCGCATTTGTGTACAAAAGGAAAAAAACACAATTTGTGCATATGAGAAAAAAAGAATAAGAAAAGGAGTTTTCTTCAAAGAAGATCATTTTCAGTAAGGGATATGGTTTCCACGGGCGGCCAGCAACGTTGAACACCTTTGAGGCATGGACTCAATGAGGCTATTAATGACGAGTTGGGGTATTCTGCCCCACTCTTCCAGAAGAGCTCTTTCCAGTTCTTGGAGAGTTTGTGGGGATTGTTGGCGGCCAGAAACTCGTCTTCCTAGTGCGTCCCAAACATGCTCGATTGGATTCATGTCTGGAGAGCACGCTGGCCTTTCCATTCGAACGATTCCTTCCTCGAAAAGGAAATCCTCCACCAGGTTTGCACGATGTGGCCTGCAGTTATCGTCCATTAAAATGAAGTTATCTCCGATTGCTGTAGCGTAAAGGACTACAATAGGTCTGAGGATCTCATCCCTATATCGGCGACCAGTCAGAGCTCCATCTCGAATGATGTAGAGGTCAGTGCGCCCGTCAATGGAGATGCCACCATACACCAACACTCCTCCACCGCCAAATCTGACACTTTCGTGCACGAACGCAGGATTATTCCTACTGCCACGGTCCCTCCAGATGAAAATACGGCTATTATCCGGATGCACAGAAAAACGGGACTCGTCAGAAAACAGAATGTTGCTCCATTCATTTCTCCTCCAGTTTACATGCTCGGTTGCCTACTCCCTGCGCTCGCGACGATGCCTTGATGCTAATCCAACACATACCATCGGTCGGCGAGCATACAGACGTACAGCATGGAGCCGGTTTCGAACAGTCTGAATTGAAATCGTGGTGCCTGTAGCCGAGCGAAGGTGTTGTTGGAGAAGAGTAGCGTTCATGTTTCGGTGTCTCCGAGCTGTTAACGCTAAATACCGATCTTCATTGGGCATTGTTGCTCGTCTACGACCTTGCCCTGGTCTTCGGCCTGCACATCCACTCTCCAAAAAACGGTTCCAGATCCTGGAAATGTCACTTTGTGACACTCCAATGGCTTGCGTTACTTCGGCTTGAGTTTGGCCCCCTTCTAACCTACCAACAATTCTCCAAGCTTCTGAATCTGTCAAATGACTTCGCTGAGGCATCGTACTCATCGAAACAAAGCAATCACTGAATGCCGATCATCCTTGTCTTCATTCTCTTTTATCCAGTTGAAAGTCAAATTTCATTCGCTGCCGCTGAAGCGACGTTTTTGACGTCGAACTCAAAATTTGCATACTCCACAGTTTGAAAACCAGAAAAATTTGCATTTGTGATTCTCTTCTATTTTCGGCAAAAAAATTTCGCTTATATCTTTATTTTATATAAAACTTCAAATATCCTTTAATTGTTTTGAGCAGTGTATTTAACATAATATTTTATTTTGTCAATTTGTAAAAAAAAAAAAATTTCATTTTATAATATAATGTTTTGATTCCCTCAAACTGCTAAATAATTAGAATATAATTTGTATTATATCGTTTGATTTATTATAATCTTCATTAATCATATTAATATAGTACTTTATTTATTTCATGAATTTGTTTAAATTTTTGTTTAAATTTATATAGAAATAATTAATTTTACAATATTATGTTTCATTTATTCAAATTGCAAAATATTATTTAATGCAGTATATAATTAATTGTAACGATGTATTTTTTAAAGGCAAAATTTCTCAGTACCTTTTATCTAATATAATATAAATATTATGTGCTAATAAGTCTTATTTTATTTTTTAAGTTATAAAAAAGTTCAGACATTTTTCCACGCCTGTAACTTCAACACCCTTTTTTTTTATTTCCTGTTATTTTTAACTAAATTCTTTGAAAATAATCATTTCTTAAAGCACATAAAATATATTCTCTTTTCTAATACTGGAAATTCTTCAATACCTTCCACGCAATGTTTAAAGATGAAATAAGAAATTTGTGTGAAAAAAGAATGTAATGTATTAAATAAAATTAAAAGTGATTTTGTTTTTATAAGCACTATATTTATTTTTGAATATTTTTGATTAGCAATATTAATCGTGATTCAAACAAGCGTCATTTCATCATTTAAAGGGGGGGGGATATATAGAGAAAGTAAGAGCTTATTAAATGATTAGTATATCTCAAAAATTGGTTTAAAACATAAATTTTGTTAGAAATTTTTTTAAATTTCTGTAAATATCAGTAAAATGTTTTAAACAAAGCAATTTTCAATTTTTAAAACTTATCGCTATGCAATGTTTTATTTCAGGAATAGTTTTTACTTTTAAAATGATAAAATATATAAAAATTATGCTTTGTTACATTTATGAAATCTAAAAGCTGGACACTTATAAAAAATAGCTTTGAAAATAAATTTAAATTAATGAAAGTACAGTAGAACCCCGTAAATTCGGACCCCGTTAATCCGGATCTCCGGATAATCCGGATTGATTTGGTCATTTTTTTTTTCAAGTTCGAGAAGCGATTGGCTAATTTCCATAGCATTAATTTGTTTCATCATCATATTCTGAATTTAAAAAAAACTTTTTCTGAAATCTTTTTGGAAGAATTAAGCAAAGTAAACACTTTTACTGTCTGTAATTATTCAATAAGTTCAATATAAAGGTGATTTCTGTAAGTATGTTTTATTTTATTCCATTTTTTTCTTATTCTCCGGATAATCCGAATTTTCGATAATCCGGATTGGGTCCGGTCCCAGTTAATCCGAATTATCGGGGTTCTACTGTATTATACTTTTGATAATAATACAGATATGTTATAGAATACTCGTCTCACATTGCAATAATTACTGTAATTTTTTTCATTGTTTTTTATTTGCTTGTTAATCAGTTTCTTGGCTCTTTTTCTGCCTGAGCTTCAAATCGATCTTAATTTAACACTAAAAATATTTTTAATTAAATTTTATTAGAATTCCTAAATTGTTTGGCATGCTTAATAATTTTTACACGCCATTCTCTTAACCCGTTTGCGACAGCGCGCTTTCCAAAGTGCACATCTGAGGACGGAGTGGGGAAATTTGATTTCACGTTCTCGGCCGAAGGATTTTGTGAAGTTAAGCCTAATTCTTGTAAAGTTTTCTTTAAAAAATTATAAAAAAATCTTTTTCCCATGTAATTTTTTGAAATACACAGACATGAAATAAGTTGTTGTTATGCATATTCAAGCAAAAAATTAGAGTATTTCCTCCTATATTTTAGTATAAAAATGGTTTTTTGAATATATAAATGTACATTTTAACCGCGTTTTCAAATTAAAAAACTATATTAAAACTTAAATATTAAAACTTAATATGATTACAAAACATTTATGTGCCTGTACTATAGCAACACATGAAACATTTTACTCAAATTAAGAATATTTTTGTTTAAAAAAAATCATAGGTTTGTTTCTAAACAATTTTTAATGCATTCTTAAATAAAATAAGGGTTTTAATAAAGCTGATTTATTTATAAATAAAAATATTCAAATAAAACTTTCAAAAAACTTGAGCATGCTATTTTTCAATATTAATTATGCAGACATACATAAATAATAGTTAAAAATGTTTAATTTGATTTAAATTTTTGAAAACTCAAAAAATATATTTAAATATATTATCAATCATAAAATATCTTTTAAGTAAAAGGTATTTAATAATAATAAGTAATATAGAATTACAACTTTATAATAAACATTTATAAAAAGTTATTAAATGCTAAAAATATTTTTGAAAATAAAAGAACAATACATAGTAATGCATAGTAAAAGAAATATCGAATAAAGGGTATTTATTATAATGAGTAAGCTTGAATAACTTATAATACATTCATGAAAGAATATGTTGAAATTAATATAAATAAATATACATATATAGGTAATTAAATATATGAAATAGATGTAATCAATTATTACTATTTTGGGCAAAACTGACTATTACTTTGAGATATACACATTATTGTATGTCTATTTATCAAAACAGTCAGAGTTATATTATTATATTACAAACACTAACTCGCAAATGTTTTACTTTTTAAAGACTAATATTTTTTTAAAATCTCCGTCATCTTATTCTTTATCAAAGACCTGCGGGTTTTTTTTTTTTTTTTTTTTTTTTTTTTTTTTTTTTTTTTTTTTTTGACTTTTTAATGGGTTTGAGAAATATAATACATGGATTTATATAATTTAATTTAAAATGAATTAATTTGAAACGATAGAAAAAACTATTGAAGATAAAAATCAAAAATTAAAACTAAAGTTAAAAAAAATCCACAAAACGTTCCAACCGGTCGGTACGAATACTAGTCGCTAGTGATCTGAGTGCCAACAGCGCTGTTGCGTATACTGGTCGCGCGGGATGTGAGTGACAACGGTGCCGCCACGTATACCGGTCGCTCGTCCCGAAGGGGTTAATGAAAACCCATTGATCATATTTTCATTTATTTCATGGCAGTATAACAGTAACAACAATCAGCTTTCAATTTTTGTTGAAATATATATATATATATATATATATTTCTTTTTTAAGTGGTCAGATTATGTATTTCATTTAATTGTATTTTCTGTTGTTTTCTTATCATTTAAAATGGCTTTTACAATAGTTTATATGAAAAAATTATATGTTATCAATATTAATCCCATATATTAAATAACCAATTAAAACAATTTGCCGAACGCATTAAGTAATATCTCCTCTATTTCAGAAATGGATGTCTTTGCAATATTCATATTCTTCACGCCATTATAAATAAGTAAACAGAAAATAAATATCAAAAACAGAAAGAAATACATAATGAGATCAGGTATTATTAAAAATTTAAGTATTTCCTTAATCCGAGTTTCATAACAGGAATCGAAACTTCTCGCTACTCTTGTACTGATGCGAAATAAGTAAAAATTTCGATCCGTGAAAGCAAAACACAAAACTATTCGTGGAGTGCCCCGCCCACTACCGAAAATTCTAGTTTACATCGCGACCACTAGTGGCGTTACTTTGTGGCATCCCTTAATGTGGGAGTGTATTCCCTTTCCTATATACACGCTTTGTCTCCCTCTGGCAATAAATCCCCTTACGCCCTTGCACCTCAAAGACCTTAATTGTTAATTGCCTTGAACAAATCGGGAGCATGATGTTTGTTTTGCAATGTTGGGGCTCTCATCTGTGGCGAAGTTGATATTTTGTGATACTATTATGGTCTATTAAGTGTTACGTGTGATAACATGCATTTAAGGTCAAGGAATATGTTTTTTTTTTTCCTTCTAATTAATTTTGAGCTGCAGTTAATACATATTTTGTTAATACTACTTGACCTTATTTTATTTCATTTTATTTATTTAATTATTATTATTATTATTTTGCATAAAGCAGTCATTAATTCTGCAAATGGTAAAAACTTAATTAAATTTATTATATCATTTTAAAAAATGTTATTGTGCAGCGTTAACATTTTAAAGCAAGTATATGTTTTAACCCTTTGCGAGGCAGGGCAAATTCATTTCTTAAGTATTGAAATTAATGACTGACACCGGAATTAGAAAACAACTTTATTTGTAAATAAGAAAACGCTATATTTCATGCATTCAATAAACCGTAATTTTCTTTAACAAGATTCCAGTGCGAATGTGGCGTTTGGGAATTAAAATTAAGTGGTATATCTATGAAACCACCGCGCTGCAAAGGGTTAAAATCATCATTTTTTCAGCAATATTTATTATGTAATTCAGGACTGACATTATGTCCAACAGAAACTTGAAATAATTTTCCATACCTATTTTTCAAATGAACTGTGTAAAGATATGGTTTCCCTATGTCACCAAAGAAAAAAAAAGCGATTGTTTTATACAGAATAACGTATGGGCATGTTTTTAACTAAGGATATATACGACCGTTTTTTGCACAAATTTTCACTGAAATAAATTCTAAAAAACTCTCAAATAATAATTCTTTAGTAATCCTTAAAACATATTTTTAATTCATGAAATGCGGTGCAATGACTTTTTTTAAAAAAGAACTTTTTGAAATATGAAAAAAAAAAATTAGATATTTCCCCCAAATAATATTAATACAATTTACATCTATATTCAAACCGTATCGTGAAGTTGATGCTCCGCCTACTTTATGTAGCTGGATTTTCTGTACTGTGTTTTTATTCTGAATCATATCATAATGTTGATGGGCGGAGTTTAAATACAAACAAAGAGCGAGGGCGGAATATAAATGTTAAAGTATATTGATAGGTTTCTGGCGTATAATCCGCTATTTAATACTGATAGCTTGATACTTTGGGAAATTTAGAGAATACTAAAGAGAAATTTTAATAAAACAAATTCAGTAAATTACATTAAAGGGCAAGAATGTGCTTTTAACAAATTTCTTTTTTGACATCGCCTTTTTTTTCTGATATCGTTAACTGCTATTAACCTGTTTTAAAATTATTTGGATTAAGAATCTACGACTCTGGTTTTCAAACGTTAGAAAATAACATTATATTTTATGTATGTAGGCTCAATACTACATGATAAATTGTTCGATAAATTCGATATATAGCAGAAATTTTTCAGCCAGAAGTTTAGTTCAGCATGGCTCAAAAACTTTCCAATTTCTGAATGAACGAATTTAAAAAAATTAAAAAACGACTTCATTTTAAACACGACTTATCCGACTTGAGAAATTCAAATTCTTTACGGTTCGAATTCCGAAGTTTTTCTGTATGCTACTTTAATGTTATTTGTCAAAGTAAAATGTAGAAAACAAAAATAATATACTATCATTTCGGTTAAAACATTTGTTTGTACATCATTCAAAAATAATGAAGAAAATAAATGTATTAAATTGTGCTCACATCGAAAGTTTGTCAAATTGTTTTTTCTGTTTATTCTAGAGAATGCTGAACACCAGAGGGAAATGATGCCTTTCAAGATTTAAAAATTAAAATTACGAAAAAATACACAGAATATACAGAATATTTATTTCAACACTCATACCACAAAATATTGCAAGTAAATGATAAAATTTAAAAACTTCAAATTTTTAACATATAGCATTAATTTAGGTGGATGAGATCTTGCTCCGCTGTTTCTCAAAAAGCAGCTGTCAAAAATATCAGTTCCCTCTGGTAATCTTTGGCTTTAAGTCATATCACCTCGAAGATATTAATTGTTAAAAACATTCTGCAAACAGAGCGGGTGTTGCATGATATGTTTTTGCGAAGCTGCTCATTAATTTTTCGCCAATTTCATCTTTTGTATATTTATTATGTGTTGCTTACGTGTGATAACATGCATTTTAAGGTCGTGGATTTTGCTTTTATTTAATATTGCGGGGAAGTAACATATATTGTTGATAATGCTTGAAATACGCTTGTCTGTTTTTATTTCCTGTATAAAACAGTCACTATTTCTGCAAATTGTTAAAAGAATAATTATGTCTTTGAAATAGTTGTTATTGTACTGACACTTTAAAGCAAATATGTTATTTAACCTTCCTACCCTATTCAAATTTTACTGAATCTTCATAAAAACATTTTTCACCACAATTGTTATTTAAAACAGTTTAATATATTTAATTGACTAATTTTTCTGACTCTTTTATTTAACTTTCATTATGAAAAAAGTTCTGGTTCGAATCGTATAAAACAAATTATATATATGGGTCGATTAGGTTAGGAAGGTTAAAATTATCACTTTTTTCAGCAATTTTTACTATGTAACTCAAGAGTGACCGTAGATTCAGCTGATAATAATAATATTAAAAAAATCCCTATTTTTTTAGACAATAATTTGCAAAAATAGACTCAAATAGGATTTTTTTTTACGAACAAAACGAAAAATCATGCATTATAAAGTTTAAGTCTGGAAGCGCTTTATTTAAATCTGTGCTACTGAGGCCACATCCCCTGTCCTAAAAATAGAAAAAAAAAAGACGGGCTTCTCATAGATGCACCTCATTTAAAAGTAGATCTTTGAAAACAATGCCCTTTTCCTAAAACAGTGCAAAAATGTTTGAATTAATGCTCTGTACTTCCCTCATTCAACGTGAATCTGTGATCAGTGAGATAATTTTGGGCGTCCGCAGTAAAATCAGAACAATAGTTGCATTTTTTCCCATTTTATTATTAATAAAAAAATAATATCTTAAGATTTTGCTGTATTTAAGAAAATTTAGTTTTGAAAATTTTAATTGTAGCAAATAATTATGGCGTTATTGCTTTAAATACTCGTTACTTGAAATAAAAACTCAATTATTCGATCGAATAAGCTAAAAAATCTGCAATATATTCAAAGTAATAATTTTCCATACCTATTTCTGAAGAGAGCCGTGTGAAGATCCCCTATGACACACAAACACAAAAAAACCCTTTAAAAAGATCCTTTGGTATTCTTAAAACAAATTTATAATTCATGAAATGCGGTGCAATGATTTATTTATTTATTTTTTATTTTTTTTATTTATTTTTTTTTTTTTTTGAAGATCGTTTTGCAATATTCAAAAATTAGATATTTTTCTCAAATAATTTTAATACAATTTACATCTATGTTCAAATCGTACCGCGAAGACGATGCTCCACCTACTTTGTGTAGTTATATTTTCTGTACTGTGCTTTTATCTTGAATAAATAAATATCATATTATGAAGGGCGGAGTTTAAAAATAAAAAACAGCGAAGGCGGAGTACAGATGTAAAAACGTGTTAATAAGTTTCTGGCGTATAATCCGTAATTTAATATTGATAGCTTGATACTTTGGGAAATTTAGTGTTTACTAAAGAGTAATTTTTGATTAACCCTTTCCGGCACACTGTGCCCGGTCTGAGATACCTAATTTTAATTCCAAACTTGGAAACGGCACCAGTAATTTTTTAGTAGAATTTTGCTTTTACAATGAACCAATGCAGGATAATCAGAAGTGCCTACTGGAGTCGTGCTGCTCCAGTTTACCTTCCATCGGATTCGATGAGTCGAGTTGCTGATTGCGTAGAAGATAAGCAAATAAATTGGTGGAATTTTCAAAAATTCCGTAGCATTGGGTTGGTCGATTGAGTCTCAGGGTAAAGCGGTCGAAAAAGCCAAGGGCCATACATTTTTTTTTTATATATATATATAAATTAGATAAATCCTAAATAATTTTTAGGGGAATATCGAAAATAAAAGAAAAAAATAAAAATAAAGTAAATAAATTTAGCAAAAAGTTAAATTTAGTAAAAATAATAAGTAAAAAATAATAAAAATATCCAAAGAGTTCATAGAGAAAAACAAGGGGATACGACGAACAACTTGGTCGACCAATGAAATTTAATCTTCCTACCCTGTTCAAATTTAACTCAATCTTGATAAAAACATTTCACACGAGAATTGTTATTTAATACATTTTAATATATATATTTGACTTATTTTTCTGAAACTGTTATTCAACTTTCTTTTTAAAAAAAGTTCTAGTTCGAATCGTATAAAACAAATTATAGTTATGGGTCGATTAGACCCATTCAGGGTAGGAAGGTTAAGCAGCCGGCCAATGAAATTCGTCCGTTCGCAACCTTGGAAGTAACAATCGTCCGATAAGGAAAAACGATTGTTTAGAGGGGATTATGTTTCATTTTCCAACTGGAAAGGAGAAACAAGATTAAAAAAGGGAAAAAATATAAAAATTTACCATAATTTAGTAAAAATTTAATATTTATACGCGATGTGGATAAAATCCGAACCCAAATCCAGAGGCAGGAACGATGTCGAATTGATAATATGATGTAGGATAGATTTTAAGTAAAAAGAGTGAAAATATAACAAGGTTATAAATTTGGAAAAGCCGCAACTATGCGTTTAAGGTGGTTCATGCCGTCTTCTTTTGGAAAGGGGGGGGCAAAACCGTCATCTCTACTCAAGATAACAAGCGGTCTTTTTTTACCAACAGTATTGTTGATATTGTATGGTTTTATAGATCGCAACGCATCGTTGGGTATTAGAATACGATCTCTATGAAAGTTTTGTGCAAGTTTTTTAATAACTTGCGAAATCGGCCGAATTTTGAGATCATTATGAATGACATCGTTCCGAACAAACGTAGTTGCTTTAACAAACTGCCTTAAAATGGTATTTTGGATAATTTGAAGTTTTTGAAGTTGAGTTTCACATACAGATCCCCAAACAACAGACCCGTAAGTCATGGTGGATCTGATGAAAGATTTGTATAACAGTAATTTATTAGGAAGCGACAGACAGCTATGTCTAGCTAAAAGGGATTTAAAGGAGGCTTTGGCCGCCACAGATTTTGATTTAGCATCGGTAATCTGTTTAGACCAATTTAATTTAGAATCTAGGTAAATTCCTAGGTATTTATAATTAGTGACCCAGGGTATATCTTCGTTATTTAAAGTGAGATTAATGTCTGGGGTAATAGATCTTCGAGAGAAGATCATGGCAGAACTCTTCGAAGGGTTAACTTTTATGCGCCATTTACGCAACCAAATAGAAAGGGCCTGGAGATAGGATTGGAGTTGTTCAATCACAGTGTTTAGAGACGTGTTTCTGAATAGTATGGCCGTGTCATCAGCATATAATGCTAATTGGATGCGGGGAATCTTTGGAATGTCGTTGATATATAAGTTGAAGAGCCAAGTACTTAGAAGTCCTCCTTGCGGAATTCCAGGCTCGATATTTCGAAAAGAGGAAATAGAGTGATGTACTCTGACAGAAAAAGATCTATTTTTTAAGTAATTATAAATAATAAGGAAAAGTTGGGGTGGAACTTTAAGAATAATTAGTTTGTAAATTAGAGCTTCATGCCAAACTCTATCGAAACCTTTAGCAATATCTATGAATACAGCACCAGTTTTTTGTTTGTTAAGGAAACCCTCATGAATGAGTTCAGTTACCCTCCAAAGCTGAGGATTTGTAGAAAGTTTAGGTTGAAACCCAAACTGTTCAGGAATAATTATCGCATTGGTAGTAACGAACTGCGAAGACGGCTTGAGAGTACGTATTCATAGACTTTAGAAATGCAGGATAGAAGAGAGATAGGTCTAAAATTTGAGGGTACGTGGCGGTCCTGCCCAGGTTTGGGAATTGGTACCACCAGGGCTTTTTTCCAACAATCTGGAAATAAGCGTAAGTTTAACATAGTATTTATTAGAAAAGTTAAGAAAAAGATAAAATTTATAGGTAGACACATTAGCATATTAGTAGAGATGCAGTCGAGGCCTGGAGATTTATTCTTTTTAAGATTCCCAATATAAGTTACAATTTCCGAAGGAGTAGTAGGAGTGATATTGTTATTATGAGTTGTATGTAGAAACTCTTCAACTTTGGTATTAACAATGTCAGTCATTCTAGGATTGACGACATCTCTATTAAGTGTAAACTGATTTCTAAGACTGTCAGCAATGAGCTCAGCCTTGTCAGAGTTTTTATAGGCCATTCCGTTAGGGCCTAGTAGGGCCGGAATGTGCGTTCGTGACCTACGCATACGGGCCGTTGCCGACCAAATTGTGTTGTCAGAAGTCGATAAGGACTCAAGGTAAGGGTTCCAACGTGAGATACTAAACTCCTTGATTGCAGCACTAATTTCGTGATTTAATCTATTAATTTGGGGCTTTAGGAGGGGGTCCCTGAATGTCTGCCAGTCCCGCCTTAAACGATTTCTGTCTCTTTTCAAGTTCCTGATGTGCTCAGGTAGTTGGAACTTGTCGACCACTCTCTGCCGCGGTTTGGCGACTTCTTTAAACGCATTTTGGAGAATATCTCCAAAAGCTTGAATTGAAGTCGTTACATCGTCGGCAGAGTGTATCTCAGTAGGGGGCGGCTCAGTATTCGTGAGAATATGAGCAAAGTTGTCCCAGTTGACCGAAAAGGCTTGTGGGACATCGAGATGATAATTCCCTACGTCGAAAGTGAGCACAACAGGTAAATGGTCGGATGACAAATCATTCACTGCTCGAATAGTGTGCGGGAAAGGAAAATTACGAGTGATAGCAAAATCTATTATAGAATGGGAATTATGGCGAGTGGACTCAGTAGGCGCTAAAATTTGCGCATGATTTTGATCTGTCCACTTGCAAATTTTCATACCAGAAGTGTTGGAGCGTCTAGAGCCCCAGGAGAAATGATGAGCATTAAAATCACCCGCAATGATAAAATTTGAAAAAGGGCTAGTGAGGTTGGAAAGATCTTTGTCAAGCAGGCGTTGGCTTCTAGAAGGGGGATTGTAAACGGCTGCAATCAATAAATGGGGTATGGAGGGAAAATCCAGAACAATTGGAGTGGTTTCAATGCAGTCGAAATGGGGGATTTTAGCGAGAGAAGCATTGTGCCCAGATTTAACGTACACCGGGGTGCCACCGGAGGGGAGGGCGCCGTTCTGAGGTCTGTCTACATGGAGTAACTCGTAATTGGCGACGCTCATACAGTTACCCTGGGTGAAATGAGTCTCAGAGACTAATATGATATCTAAGTCACTGTTATAAACAAAATCTTTAAACTCATTGGCTTTCGATCGAAGCCCGTTGGCATTCCATAAACCAACAGATAAAAACCTCAAGCTTGAAGCTGGGAATGTGCCGGAGAGGGGGGATCGGAGAAGAGAAGAAAAAAGACAGAAAAACTTACCCAGAGAGACTGGGTAGGTTGTTATAAATAATAAAAATTCTGTCAATGTCCGTAAGTGCAGTACGGAGGGCAGGTAGACTTTTTTGGAAGGTTGCTAAGACAACCTCTTTGCCAAATGTACTTTCAAATTTTAGGATTTGGCTAAGGAAATCGGCGTCCGAAAGTGCACTCTTTTGAGGGGCCGATTTAATTTGGTTTGCCACATAGGTGGCAATAGGGGGTTTTGCAACTGCGCTGGTTGCAGCACTCGCGAACGAGATTGCTTTATCCACATTTTTGCGGGGAAAGGATGGTGCGCTGTTTTTGACAGTTTTTTGAGCTATCGGTTGATGTGCAACTTTTTGATTGCCAAGTTTTTGATTTTTCGAAAATTGATTATTTTGATTCCCTGGGAATTTAGGGCAAAGCCGATAGTTCGCAGGGTGAACACCTCCACAATGTACACATTTGCAGGATTCGTCATATGTTTTATGGCATGTATTTGATTTATGTGCTTGTGCACATTTTACACATGCCGGTGGAACGTGGCAAACTGCCGCGGAATGAAAGTATCCCTGGCAATTGTGACATTGTATCGGGCCCTTCCGACCGCGATGCTTTTCAAACTTAACCTGCAATCCCAGGATTTCGGTAATTTGGAAAAGAGCATCGGTTTTTTGCTTTTGCCTAGGCACTTGGATTAGGAAAAGGGGGAGTCCTACGCGATTTTTAGTATTACCCCTGTACATTTGGGTAATGGTTAAATTATTTAATTCGGATACTTCTTGGGTCATTTTGATAAGATTAATGTCAGCATTAGCTGGCAACCCTCTAAGAACAAATTTGTAATTTTTTTCATTTTCGAGAAGAAAACTCCTATAATGAATCCTTTCCCCGTCTAGCGATTTTTGAACACTTCTATACTCTAATTCGGTGTCAACTGACACTCTGATATAATTCTTACTCATTACAGAGCGAATTGAAAGTGCATTTTTTAAAGAAGAATTAATAAATTATTCCAATGCTTGATTGGTTCTATGAAAAAAAGGGGGATTCTTTCTTTTTTAGGTTCATTAGACAATTGCTTGGCCAATTTAGATGAGTTGTTATTTTTTCTTTTTGGATCGACTGTTTTCCAGTCGTCAACATCATTTTTATCTAAACTTCTCTTGTTAGAAGGGCGCTGTAAGCCGACGGGTTGATCATCAACCAATATAGAATTTTCCTCAATAGAGAGGGGGGGGGGGGTGCGACATTTTCAACAGGAAAATCATGAAGTAATGAGAGACCACTCACCCTAAGGCTCGTTTCAACTTCATTTTCCAATGCTTGCATCTTATCTAAATTGGTGGCTTTCAGCAGCTCAAGTAGTGTTGCGGCAGCTGGAGTAGACGCTTTTGCAATACGTTGTTCGATGATGTTAAGCTCAAGCGTGGCATACTGCTCAGCAGCTCTGTAATATTCCAGTAGGACGTTCTTTTTCCGATTATTCATATCAGAGACTTGAATTTCACCCGCGAAAAGGGCGACACGAAGGGCTTTGGCAAATTGGCAACAGCCATCTTAAATACACGAAAATAGTTCAAATAATGCTGCCTATGCAGCTAATAATATTATCAATACGCCTATATTCAGAGATGAACTTTAGGCGCAGTGCGCATAAAACTAACGGAGCAGCGAAAAAGCACGTCTGCTCGTGCGTGTCATGATCGTGTCAATGATCTGCTTTTACAATAAAGGCTTAAATTAAGGGATTTAAAATATTTTAATAATTCATTTGTGAGTTCCGGTGTCAGTCGATTATATCTCATTTTAGTACAGATTTTGCCCGTGCCGGAAAGGGTTAAAAAAAAATCAGTAAATTACATTAAAAGGCAAGAATATGTTTATAAAAAATTTCTTTTTTGACATCTCCTTTTTAAAAAAAAAAAATCAAATATTGTTGATTGCTGTTAATCTCTTTTAAAATTATTTGCATTAATATTTCACGACTCTTATTTCGAAATGTTAGAAAGTAACGTTATTATAATTTTTCTTTTTTTATGTATGCTCAATACTACTAGATAAATTATTAACTAGCTGAAATTTTTGAGCCAAAAGATTAGTTCAGCAAGATACAAAAACTTTCCAATTTGTAAATGAATGAATTTAATTTATTTTAAAGAAAATCAAATCATATGATGATGAGCGAAGTTTAAATATAAAAAAGACAGCGAAATCGGAGTGCAGATGTAAAAACATATTAATAGGTTTCTGGGGTATAATTCGTAATTTAATATTGATAGCTTTATACATTGGGGGAATTTATTATTCACTCAAGAGTAATTTTTGATAAAAGAAAATCGGTCAATTATATTAAAAGGCAAGAATTACGCTTTAAACGAATTTCTTATTCGACATCACCGTTTATTTTTCTCAGATAGTCCTTGACTGATGATAACCTCTTTTAACAATATTTACATTAAGTATCTATAATAATAGTGATAATAACAATAAAAATCCTTGAATAAGGGGAAGAAAACTGGAAAAAAGAATTAATTTGCACAATTTTGGAGAATTGCGCGCTATTTTTATGACTAATACTTATGAACTATAGAATAAAGTTTCTGTATAGAATCAGAAGTTTAAATTTTTAGCAGATCTTTCCATCTAACATTTTTGTTTCTTTTACACACATAGTACTATACTTCATTAGAGGTATAATTGTAATAAATTCTCCGTTATGCATTCAGAATTTTCTGACGAAAATATATGAAATATAAATAACCCAATAGAGATTTCAATTAAAAACAATTTTCGCAAACACTACTTTCGCGCAGATACAAATGGAAACGGATCACTTTGAATTTTATCTTTTAAAATTTATGTTTCATAATATTATTAAATGGATGATATTGCAAGGTATTATCTAACTATTGAAATATTATAAATATTGCCATAAATATTGTGTAAACTTCTTTCAATTATTGTGTTAAAAGATTTTTTTCTTTTTAATGAAGCATTTTATAATTTATCAGTGCGTTTCTTTTTTATTTTATTTTTTTTTTTTAACTGAGCTTAGTTTTTTTTTCTTAGTATGTAAATGTGTAACGCCTTCCGAAACTTAAAAGAAACACTACTTTTAAAATAGGGGCGGAGTTAACTGCGACTCTGTTTTCGAAATATTACCTAGAAAATGTCGTTAATTTTTTTCTCCCTTTTTTTCTACGTATGCCTAATACCACTCGATAAATTACACAGGCCTGCAAATTGAGAGTCAAAACTTCCTCTTTAGAATTTGAGAGCTGATTCTAGGGTATTTTGGTGTGCTGATTACGAATATGTACTTAGTTTTTTTCCATCACCTTCAGATTTTTCAAAAAAGATACAGATAGAAAATAGAAAAAAAAACACAAGTTTTCACATAAAAAAATATATATTTAAAAAAGTACATTACTTTTAACATAAAAAACAACTAAAATACAATAATAACTTATTACTGATCTAAATTACATGTAAATTTTATTTGTGGAACCTAATCCTTTTTTCCTGGAAGCTTCGGTTGTACGATTTTTGCTTAAATTTCCGATTTGGATCGTCGCGCTTCAACAACCAGCAGTAGTCCGCCATCATGCTAGTATGCCATCTTCCTTGATACCGGACTTCTAGCTCTTTCAAATCTTGGTGAAATCTTTCGCCTTGTTCTTCGCTAACGGCTCCTAGATTTTCTGGGAAGTAACAATCTCCACTCATTAGGATCGTATTCAATGTCGTACATTTTCGTCAAGCCTGGAATATCTTTACAGTACACTAAATCTTGATCTTTGGCGAAGAATGGAAAAACTCTTCTTCTCTGTGACGGTACCATGAAAATGAAGTACCAGGTGCAAGCATATTTCTTTCTTTTAATCGTGATCCGAGAAGTTCCGCTGCATCTTTGGGGAGATTCAAATCTCTTGTCAAGTCGTTTAAATGTGACTGGGAAAAGAGCTGACACTCGTTAGAATCTACTTGAAATTCAGGATCAGATTGGTATACATCCTGTTCATCTGTATCACAGTCAGAATCTTCAATTTGTATAGTCGGAAACGGGGGCTGCACCATTTTTGAATCGCCGAAAATTGCAGGCGTAACTGATGAGACGTATGGATAGTTTATGTCCCTTTTATTTTTAGAATTGTATCCAGTTATGTCACAACAACAAAAGTAGCAATCTTTAACATGGTCTTTAGGCTCTCTCCATAGCATAGGCGAAACGATTTTGAAGCTATTTTTCTGTCCTTTTGACCGCTTGCGAAGTTCTAATGAACAAGTCGTTCAAATTTTATGAGGTGTCCAAGTTTTGTCTTGGTTACTTAAAACGTATCCAAAATAACTTTTGTAAATATTTTTTACAAAGCCTGTAATGCTGTTTCGTTGTTTTTTCACCATAAATTTCCCGCAAGTATAACAAAAACAATTCGGAGAATTTAAACAGCTTCGCGATGACATTTTAAAGGTTATGTTGCAAGATGCGCACTTCAACTGTTAATTTTCTAAATCAGTGCGAGTACTTATACAAAAACCCTTTGGTTTATCTTTATTACACCCTTTTCGACTAATATTTACAACAATTAGGTTATATTACCTAATCTTTATGTATTAATGAGCTCATTACAAAATTAAGCCAAAATGACCCGTTTTCAACATGGTTAATGTGAATTACTTATACTTATTATGTAGTAGTTAACAAATTACTGTTTTGAAGTAATTTCTATGTCACCTTACACTAATTAAATGCAATAAAAATTAGCTGACGTAATTTAATGACGTTTTATAAATTTTAAAATGTAGACGCTCAGACATTTTTCAGCAAAATCTTAAATATTCAATATCAAAAAATCCTGACGTGATAGAATTTTTTTATTATTTTTCTCGTAATCAGCACATCAGAAACTATAGAAAATGTTACTTAGATTTCAAAGAGGAAAACCATTGCAGACCTGTGTTATTAACTAGCTGAAATTTTTAAGCCAAAAGATTAGTTCAACAAGTATCAAAAACTTTCCAATATGTGAATGAATAAATTCAAAGAAATGAAAAACGACTTCATTCTAAACATGTCTTATCCTACTCGAGAAATTCATATTGTTTAAAATTAGAACTCCGCGGTTTTTAAATCCTAATATTAATATGATTTTTTGATGTAATTTGTCAAATTAAAATCTAGAAAATGAAACTAAATACTATGATTTCGGTTAAATTACAACACTACTTTTGTATATCATTCAAAAATAATAAGCAAAATAAAAGTATTAAATTGTGCTCATATCGAAAGTTTGTCATTTAGGAGTATTTTTTTAATTTATTTCTTCTATTTATTCTCAAGAATATCAGAGGGAAAAGACGCCTTTCAAGATTTATTAGTTGATTATACGCCTGAATAAATGAAATTACAGAATGTATATTTAAACACTCACACCATAAAATACAAAGAGAAAATGATATAAGTTAAAAAGCCGAAAATATTTTTTTAATTTCATACCCAAGATCAAAATATAATCGCGCTCGGCTGTTTCATCAGAAGCAGCTGACAGAAATTAAAATACTTTCAACATACCTTAATTCTTAAATTGTATAAATAGATTGGGAGTTGCATGACATATATTTCTTTTTTCAATAGCTTTGCGCTTCGATTCTTAGCGAAATCGATGTTTAGTGTTTTTATAATGTATTATGTATCATAACATGCATTAAAGGTAATGTAATCTTTTCTTTATTTATTTTTTGCGCGGAAGTTAAAACATATTTTGTTGATACTGCTTTAGAATATACTTGACTGTTTATTTTTTCTCGATAAGGCAGTCATTAATTATGCAAATTATAAAAAAAAAAATTAAATTCATTATTCATCGAAATAGTTTTTATTGTACATTGTATACACTTTAAAGTAAGTACATTAATTAAAATAGACTCAAATATGATATTTTTTTCCGAACAAAATGTAAAATCATGCATTGAAGGGTTTAAGCTTATTTAATTCAGCAGATTTTTGAGGCCAGTGACTGCATTACTTGTCCTTTCCAATTTATATCCAATTGCATCTCTAGAGAGACGTTATCAAAAAGTAGATCTCTGAAAACAACTCGCCTTTCCTAGAACAGATCTTCCCCTTCCATATCAACACTCGGTACTTCCCTCACTTAACGTGAACCGTGAGACATTTTTGGGAGTCCACAGTATATTCAGGACAATATTTGCATTTTTTCCATTTTATTAATAATAAAAACAAATATCCTAAGAATTTACTGTATTTAAAAAAGTTTAGTTTTGAACATTTTAATTTTAGCAGAATCGATGATTTGTCCTTTTTGGTATTTTATATATATTTGTAAATATTTACGCATGTCATTCATCACACAACCTGAAGCTTGACATGATCAATCCTAAGGAATATTTAACACACACTTTTTATAAGAGGTGTACCTTTTATTCATAAAAAAGGAAAAGAAAATATATATATATATTGTTTTCATAGAATGATGTACGGTATTTTTTTAAACTTTTTAAGAAGAAATATTGTTTTTTGTTTTTTGCTTAATTTTTTGCTTAAAGATATTGTAAAAAAAAAAAAAAAAAAAAAAAAAAAAAAAAAAAAAAAACTATACAATTATAATTATTTATTATTCTTAAAGGTTTTTAGCAATATTCAAAAATTAGATATTTTATTCAAGCAATATTAATATAATTTAAATCTGTGTTCAAATCGTACCGCGAAGTAAAATATCAGAGTTCATAATGCATGTTACCCCCGATTGATAAAAATAATTAACAATACATTTTTAATCATTTTTAAAATAACATCATAAGATCATAATAAAACAATTATAAAATATGAAAACAAGAACTTTAATTATTCAAGCTGATCGCCTAGTCACATTCCAATCTTTGGTGCAAAGACTGACTAACTCCGCCCCCATTTAAAAAATAATACTTCAATCAGGATTCGAAGGGCGAGTCACACTTACATTGAAAATTAAGATGAAACTTGATTGACAAATATTTATAAGCTTCCGAAATAGAAAAGTTAATAAATCAATAAAGGAATGAGACTTTTACGATGTTTTAGGGCACCTTTGATAATTCAATAATCCTTTAATATATTTTCAATTAATTATAATCTTGAGTAATAAATTTCAGATCAAGAAAAACATCCAGCTATACTTTAATTTATATCTGTTCGTCTCTACACGATTTAAAACCAGACTTTAGTGAAGAAATATATTCTCTCAGAAATTTCAAGAAGCTAACATTCATGAAAGGACTATAGGGAAGGTGCAATCAGCTGATAAACCATTGTATTCAAGTGGAGGTAAGGGTAGTTCAACCAATCAAGACTGCGTATTTTAGTCTTTTACCTCCAACGTGACGTCAATTGCAACTGCCCTATCTCTCAAATCCATATGCCTGCATTTTTTAAGTATTTCTGAATAATATTTTAAATCTTGTACACATAATTTCAAAGCTCGGATAACTATTATTATTGTTTTTATTATTTATGTTTTCTACCATTACTTCAAATAAAGAAAGTTTGTGACAAGATTTCTTTTAACGGCGGCAATGGAAATTTAAAATAACAGTATCGTTTTAACTTCTTCAGACACCAGGGTTTATTTACTTAAATTTATTTTTTACTTCAGTTGTGAATTTATATTAACAAACATATAGCTAAGAAAGATTGATTGACAACAACAACAAAATTTATGTTCATATTCATATATATATGTGTAATACATTTTCTGCACAAAAAATTTAAAGATACATCGAGACTCAATAAGCCCATTTTTTGAAAATTCAGAATAAATAATAGTCTTTTGTCAGGAAAAAAAAAATGAAAACTGTTCATTAGATAAATGCGTGGGTGGTATAATATGTGTTGAGTGTATAAAGGAGGGGTAAACAAATAAAAAAAATCACTTAAAAATAAATTTCTATTTTGTTTCTACCATTATTTTTAAATGGTAGCCTGTTAAATTTTTTTATCTTACACAAAGATTTTTTTTTTTTTTTTTTTTAAATTTTGAATGAACATTTCGGGATATTAAAAAGCATTTGAAATCCAAACCAATATCAGGCTTTACATTTACATATTATGATTATTATTCATGCTAATAAAATTTATTAATATGAGAAAAAAATTACACCCTGAATAATCTGTTCACTAAATATTGAACTTCTGCAAAATAAATATTTAAAAGCATTAGGTAGCAATGCATTTTTTTAGATTATTATTATTTTTTTAAATAAAGCTCGTATGAGATAAAAATATTTAGGCGGAACTAAAAACTCAGGACACGCCTTCAGTCATCAATTCTGGTATTGAAATATTAGAAAATAACATTAATTTTATTATCTTTTTTTATGTATCTATGCTCAATACTACTCAATAAATTATTAACTAGATGAAATTTTTAAGCCAAAAAATTAGTTCAGCATGTCACAAAAACTTTTCAACCTGTGAAGGAATGAGTTAAAAGAAATGAAAAACGACTTCTTTTTAAACATGTCTTATCCTACTTGAGAAATTCAAACTCTTTTAAGGTTAGAAATCCGAGATTTTACGTCTTAATATTTATATGATCTTTTAATGTAATTTGTCAAAATAAAATAAGAAAGCAAAAATATTTTCTATCATTTTGGCTAAATTATAATAGTATTTGTGTTCATCATTCAAAAATAATAAACAAAATAAAGGTACTAAATTGAGCTCACATCGTAAATTTATCGTTTAGGAATATTTTAAAAATTATTTCCCCTGTTTATTCTAGAGGACGCTTAGCGTCAAATAGAAATTATACCTAAATAATTACACGTTATAATTAAACGCTAGTCGAGTGTATCGCAAGCAGTATAAATAAAAGATGTTGTAGCTTCCCGTGATAATAGATCAGAAAAAAAACAGACTTCATGATTTCATGCAAGTTATTACAATGTAAGTAACACTTAATAGCTCACCAAATGATCAGTAAAAATGCCGAATTGAAAAAAAAGGAAAAACACGTAATTCATTCCTAGGTCAAGAAGACTGTAAACAGCTGGATTTTCTGGTATGAGTATCGGCGTCTTTTCTTGTGCTTGTGACATCGATTGGGATATTTATCAGCCGCCCCTTACGAGACAGCTGAGCTGGAGTGCTAGTTCTGTTAAAATAATGCATACAAAACATACCCGTTTCTTTGCTCTGTAATAATTTACTATTTATACTTTATGGTGTGAGTGTTTAAAAAAACATTTTTTTGTTTATTCCTGAGTATATTTAACTATTAAATCTTGAAAAGTTTCATTTTTCCTTCGATGTGCAACATTCTCTTGAACAAACAGAGAGAATGATTAAAAATTATACTCTTAAACGATAAACTTTCGATGTAAGAACAATTTGATACTTTTATTTTGTTTATTATTTTTGAATAATGTATAAAAATAGTGTTATAATTTTACCGAAATCATAGTATTTATTTTTGTGTTTCTTGATTTTATTTTGACAAATTATGTTAAAATATCACATTAATATTAAGACTTAAAAACCTTGGAAAACCTTCAAGAATTTGAATTTCTCAAGTAGGATAAGACATGTTTAAAATGAAGTCGTTTTCAATTTCTTTGAATTCATTCATTCTTAAATTGGAAAGCTTTGTGTCATAGTAAACTATTTTTTTGGCTTAAAAATTTCAGCTAGTTAACAATTAATCCACTTGTATTGAGCATACATACATAAAAAATAACAACAAAATAAAATAAACGTTTTTTTCTAACATTTGAAAATCAGAGTCAATGACATAAGGCGTGACTAACGTTTTAACTAAAGGCGTGCCTTGATTGTTAAGCTCCGCCTCAATTATTTTTAGAACAGATTCCGTATTTTCCCCCCCGATCCGCCATTTTGTGTCCTTGTTATTTCTCATACATTATGTCTGTACCTTAAACTATAAAATGCAACAGAAATTATTATTTAATGATTGAATCACGCATTTCAAAAAATGGCATGAAATTAAACTAGACAATCTACTGTAGAAACTCAAAGATTGAAAGGGCAAATTTTTAATAGTAAAAATCGTTTTATTTACTTATTCAATTATCATATAAAACATTCAAGTAAAGTGAAAAAAATTATTATGCATTAGAGGCGTTAACCCGTTCGCGACGGCGCGCGCGTTCAGAAGTGCGCATCTGAGGACGGAGCGGGAAATTTGATTTCCTGTTCAGGGCCAAAGGATTTTGCGCAGCTAAGTCTAACTCTTGTAGAGTGTTCTTTAAAAAATTATATAAAATTCGTTTTTCGATGGAACCTTTTGAAATGCACATACATGAAAGAAGTTGTTATTATATGTATTCACACAAAAAATTCGGGTATTTTCTCCAATATTTTAGTATAAAAATGTCGTTTTAAATATATATAATGCATATTTTAACCACGTTTTCATGTTAAAGAACAATATAATACGATTACAGAAGACTTACTTGCCTCTACTATAGCAACATATGAAACATTTTACTCAAATAAATAATAATTTTGTGGAAAGAAACAACTTTTTTCTAAATAATTTTTAACACAGTAAGTAATTTTATAAAGCTGTAAAAAATCGTCTGAAAATGTTCAATTTAATTTTAAATATTTTTGAAAATTCAAAAAATTTATTTAAATATATAATCAATCATAAAGTACATTTTAAATAAAAAAGTATTTAATAATGCAAAGTAAAACAGAATTATACTTTAAAATATACATTTCTAAAATGTTATTAAATGTTAAAAATATTTTTGAAAGTAAAAGAAAAAAAAATGTAGTAATGGATAAGAAAAGAAATATCAAATAAAGGGACTTGATAATGATGAATAAACTGCAATAACTTAAAGTACATTCATCAAAGAAATGTTGATGATAAAATTTCTTTATTTATATCTTACATAAGAACATACTTAAAACAAGCTTAATTTATAGAATTAAATGTATTGAATAATAATTAATGAAACTGAATAATCAATTCAAATAAGCTGATCACAAATGCCATTGATTTTACAAGCATTTTAAAAATGGAAATAAACAGATAAATAAAGAGATAATTAAATATATCGAATAAATGTCTTCAGTTATTATCGGAAAAAACTGACTATTAATTTGTTATATAGAATTATTTATCAAAATTGCAAGAGTTAAATTATTATGTTATAATCAATAACTCTCAAAAATGCTACTTTAAGAAGACTAAATATTTTTCAAAATCTCTGCTATTTCATTCTTTGTAAAACATTTATGTGCCATGCTGAACTAATCTTTTGGATTAAAAATTTCAGATTGTTAACAATTTATCGAGTAGTACTGCGTATACATATATTTAAAATATATATATATATTTTTTAATTTTAATACCAGATTCGGTGACTAAAGGCGTGCCCTAAATTTTTAGCTCCGCCTAATTTTTTTTAAATTTCATACGAGCTTTATTAAAAAAAATAATAACAATAAAAGGAAATGCTACCAAATGCTTTTAAATATTTATTTTGTAGAAGTTCAATATTTAGTGAACCCATATTCCCTGCTTAAAATCTTTCTTTTATTAATAAATTTTCTTCATATGAGTTGTAATAATACTATGTTGGATTTCAAACGTTTTTTTAGTATCCAAAAATGTTCGTTCGAGATTTTTTAAAATAAATAAATGAATAAAATATATAAAAAAGGACAGTTCCTAGAGAATTCAAAATTTTGAAGTAGGTTAAAGCATTTAAATTTTACGCTGTTTTTTATTTCTTTGAATTCGTCCACTCACAAATCGGAAACTTTTGCGCCATGTTCAACTAATCCTTTACCTTAAAGGTTTGAGCTAGTTAAAAATTTGTCGAGTAATATTAGGCAAACATTTAAAAAAAAAAAAACGAACACATAGGTGCCAACTTGACATCGATTATCCGTAATACATGCGTTAATTTGACCCTGGTTTAATAAGTTTCGAACCAGAATTTTCCTACAGAAATGAAATTTAGTATGTTTCAGTAACAATCCTGAGATTTAATAAATAAAGATTCATGAAATATATTTTCTGGTTTGAAATGACATTAACCTGTATCAAACTAAACCAGGTATTACGGAAGATTAGTTGAAAGTTGGCAGCTATGCGAGCAAATTGCAACGATTTTTTGGAAAATGTTATTTCAAAAGACTCAAATTTTAAAGAATTATAAAAGACTAAAAATAAATAAATTCTATATTTAAATTAATACTAATAATAAACATCATTTGTAGGATGATTATAACGAGTCATATATTACGCACGCCGTGCATTAAACATTAATATTTCTAGACCAATAATTAAAAAAATAAAAAAAAATAAACAATAGGTTAAAGATAGACAACTTTAACTGTTTAAAATGTGCTTTTTTATTTGATGGAGTTAATCAAATTGATTTCTGAACGCCTCATATTACGTACGACATAGATTAAACATTAATATTCGTACACCCATCGCAAACAAATTTCAAATGAAATTTCGGTTTTACAATTTTTGGAACGCCAAACGTTTCGTCTTCTTAACATCACACACTTTGAATTTTTACACCGTTACATAGAGAAAAAAAGCACTTTTTAATTAAATTTGTTTGAAATCTCTATCACAATTAGTTTTTAAATTATTATTTAAAAAATATATTACTTTTTCGTGGCAACAGAAGTATTCAGTTTTTGGACATTAAAATTTGACCGATCAGAAAATGAATAAAATAAAAAACAGAAGTATTCCATTTTTGGACATTAAACTTGGACCAATCAGGAAACGAATAAAATTAAATATGTTGCGAATTCAACCAATAAAAAGATTCAGATATACTTTAGATTTCCCAATTCTCTACCGAGAACAACGACTATTTTCACCAAATAGTTTTTTTTTTTTTTTTTTTAGGACATACTACTGATATACCATTGATGTAAGATCTACACTTGGCAGAATGCCCAGCAGATTCCATTCAGACTTTGGGGGGAATAGCTTATGAGGCCGAAACTTCAACGTAGTTTTCATTTTTATTCTGAGTAAAATTTTATTTTAAATTAAATAGATTGTTCTCCTTCTATCAGTTCTTGGAATAAGCCTTTCCAAAGTATATATTTCCCCCTACATTTTTGTCAATTTTAATAAAAGCATGTCTTTTTTTTTACATTTATATTTATGACTAAAATGCAGTTTTAACGATTGCTTGGCATCTGACTTGGCGGCTATACGAGAAATTTGCCAAATCTAACAACCTAAATATTCAAGGCACATGTATGTCATACACTCACTAGGATTTACTTGGCGTCAAAATGGCGTTATTTTGCCTAATGTGGTAACCCTGATATTATTGTTTATTTTTTGATAAACTGTTTATTTACCTTAATTTTTCTTTTATTGGAATTATATATAATGTTTTTTGCTCTATAGTTAATAGTTTTTAAAATTTAATATATTTAAAAATTGTTTTATTTATTGTTATTTTTTTAAATAATAGAAAATAATTTAAAGATGTATCTTTAACCAGTATTCGAAAATGAGGTTTTCGCCAAATTGACGTTGGAAAAAAATTGTTCCAAACCTTATAAGTATATGACATCTGCGCCATATTCATATCTAATGCATGCAAATAATATAAATAAATAATGTACACAGTAATGTAAAGAAACATATTTAAAAAATTGCAAATCTGGTATATTTTAAAATCACGCCATGTTGCCGTTACTTCTAAAAAGATTAAGTTGCGCTATATTGCGAGTGAAAAGTTGTTAAGTTAAATTTAATAATCATACCTTTAAATCGTCTTTTTTATTATTCTTGTCTTTTTATAACTTATTTCGTGTAACAGAATTACAATGTAATTTTAAAAACAGATAATTCAAATACAGAAACAAAAAAATATCCCCCCCCCCCTTAAAAAAAAAAAAAAAAAAAAAAAAAAAAAAAAAAAAAAAAAAAAAAAAAAACTCGACACATCTAGGGTGGTTTAATAAACAAACTCATCTCGAGATGGTACTAACTTCATCATTTTTGACATGGACTCGCTCTTTTCGCCCATGCGCAGTTCTGTCCAGGTTCCTCTCAAGCGTGGTTCATCAGTATATTTAGCATTTTTAAGGACATACTATTTAAAAAATAGTATGTGTCAATGATTAAAAGAGTGTCCTGAGTTCTTAATTCTGCGAAAATAGTTTTATTGTATTTGAACATTATTGTCATTAGTATTATTTTTTATGTAAGGCATTTCTTCCAAATGTTTTTAAATGATAATCTTGCAAAAGCTCAATATATAGTGATACTATATTCCATATTCAAAATTTATGCTTTATAATTTGCTACACCCGAATAAAAAGCAAAGAATTTAATGTAAAGGCTTATGCAAGTATGGATTTCGAATTCTTTAAAGTATCAAAAAATATTCGTTCGAAATTTAAAAAAAATTTTAGTTTAAGATAAAAATTCTGAACAGGCTACAATTTTAATTATGTATTTAAGATAATGGTAAAAACAAACTTGAAATGAATTTTTAATTGATTTGGTAGATTTGTTTGCCTTTCCCTTATACGCGCATCAGAAAATAGACCGCCTACTCATTAAACGGATGGACAATTATCAAATTTATTGTACTTTTTATGTCCCACAAAAGACTATTGGCTATCATGTAGTATTCACCCGGAGACGGCGGCCATTTTGTTTCCTGATTTTAAATCTCTGTATTTGGATTTATTCATTTATTTCTGTTGCTGTTTTTTTTAAATGTATAATCTCTGAAACAGTTTTGACTGTAATTTCGGAATATATATATATTTATTTAAATAAATATATTGCTTCATTTCACTGTTTTAAAATTTATATATTTATCGTTTGCTAATTATGAATTCCTCCTCTCTTTTCCCCTATATATACCGTAATTTCGGGTGTATAAGCCGCAGATCAAACAATTCTTTTTTGACCCAGAATTTTTTAAGAAACAATTATAACTAGTTAGATCGCCGTAAATATTTGTCTTCAATCACTAAATAAGATTTCTGGGTCCAAAAAGAATTGTTTGATCCGCGGCTTATACCCCCGAAATTACGCTATACATTTATTTTTTACAAATAATATTTGAAGTGCTGCTTTTCAGTTTAAAATTTTTTTGTTGCTTACGTTTAATTTCTGAATTGTTCAAAAATTAAATATAAAGTGGTCAAAAGTAACCAACAAAGAAACAAGATGGCGGAGTCCGGGCGAAGGCTACATCTGTTCCGTTATGAGTTTAACTGTATACACTATATTTAGAGAGGAGAACTTACTACCAATAAAGGCGCTCACTCGCTTTTGAAATCCTCAAAGATAGAGTAGATATTAAATACACCAGAACAACGTTTAAATACAATAACATATTATAAAATAAATTTACTGGTATGAGTTGAAAAAAACTTTTTTAATGTTAACTCTTGCTTGAATTAGTAGCAATCAATAGCATGCATGTTTAATAGCTTTTATTCCATAAAAGAGGCATTTGCAGGTTTCTTCCACTGTGGAAAGAATCGCGGAAGAAACCATGGAAAAGAACATCGGAAAGAGATAGGTTTTTTTCCGAGTGGAAGAAATGGAAGACACAGTTATTCTTTAGGAATTTACAATATAACTTTTAATTTTGTAAAATAAAAAAATATCTTCTTCCTGTAATCTTATGTAAATGGCTCCGATTAGACAAAAAATAATTCAATAAAGTATATATAAAATTAATTATACATATATATATATATATATATATATATATATATATATATATATGTGCAAAAAAAAAAACCGAAATACAATTTTATCTATTTTTATTTAGCCGAAATATTTTTTAATTATTTAAACTTTTGAAATTAGTAGTAAATAGTGAGGATTCATTGCACCAATTTTAGAATGACACCCGTTTAAATAAAAGGCAGTGCTTTCAGTTTACATCAATTTTATTAAGGTAAATAATGTACAATAATTACTGTACTGAAAAAATTCTTTAAAATCATCATTTTACTTACTACAATGCAGCATAGTATAGCAAATATGTTTTGTATCAACAGGATGCAGCAGTCAGTTTCTCAACTTAGAATGGATGAATGCAAAAAATGAAAAGAATTCATTTCAGTCTTGCGTTTCAGGATAGTTTAAAAGAATTTCGACATAGCCACACATAAATATTTTTAGAACATTAATCTTTTAAAACCAGCACTGAAATATGCACACTAGATGCTAGTATAAATAATAACGAATTTATTGCAGTTTTAAAAATCCCTTTAAAATGAAATTAATGTATTTCTATATGAAAAATAAAATTTTTTTTTCTATTTTTATATAAATGGCGTAATGAAAAATAATAATTAAAAAAAAAAACTTCTCCCACTAAACTTGTAAAATCCATCACATGAAAATGTCTGCAGAGCCAGAAGTTGAAAATAAAAATGGTTTTATAAATATGAATTAAATTTTCCAATTCAGATTTCATATAGTTATACTTTGAGAGTAATTCCTTTACATAGCTTAAATCTTTATTATTTATTCTATTTATTATGCAATTTACAAAATGTCAATATATTTTATTTTTGAGTTATTACGTTTTTTGTGAATATTGATTATTGACATAATTTTGACTATTTTTCAATTAAAAAAATTATTTCTGAGTAATTGCTAAAATTTATATATATCAATTATTTCCATGCCCTACCCAAAACTACAACCAGTGTTCTTACGCTGTTATAAACTCTCTTGCGAGAGTCTTTTTTAAATAATTCACGAAGATAATAATATTCAGCAGAAATACAGCTCAAAGTATATATAACATAAAACTTTAAGATAATAGTGGTGTGAGAGTTATAAAAAGCTATCTCATTTTAATCCCATATGTTATTCATGCAAACTCTTATTAACCATTTAACTGATTCATTTTCTAGGTACAATAAATTGAAAATATGGAATTAACTTCACCTTTTTAAGCTGAAATATTCTTATCATTTACGTTTAATAATTTGTGACATTAAATAATAAGGAATTGTATTTTATAAATTTTGAGGTGTCAAAAAGCTTTCAGCGATAGATCAAGGGATCGCTTCTTGCCCGTACAAGGTACGGGCAGTTCAGTTAAGTTCTTTTATTTATGTTTTTTACCGAGTCAAATGCACTAATAAATAGTTAAACTTTACATATACTGTATAACTTTCAGCGTAGTGTTCAAACTTGCGAAAAGTGTCAGTCAAGAATATTGATGGTAATTCCATGATATTTAGTTAGAATTTAATGTAACTTGACCCTGATTACATTTCATATATATCATTCAATGGGTAGTGTTGCTAATATATGTATTTCACATTTCCATGATAGCTATATTTGGAAGATGGGAATAGCTATTTTGGAAGATGTAAGAGGTCTATAATAGATGTAAATTTTTCAAATGGGTGAAAAAAATCCGGCCAGGATTCGAACTAGTCATGCATTAGCTGAAGCCGCCAATGATCTTCGAACTGAGCCATCCCGGACCAATATCGGAGAATTATTTCAGCCAACTAACCTTAACGATCACATTTTGACCTTCGATTTATTCTGTTGAACTAGCTGATCCAGAGTATCAGATTACATTAGATTTTGTGACGCTAAGGTTAGATGGGTGAAATAAACCTCCAGTATTCGTCCGGGATGGCTCAGTTGGAGGATGCCTGGTTCGAACCCTGGCCCGGAATTTTTTTCACCCACTTGGAAAATTTGCATTTACTATGATTGGTTTATCGAATGAATAATCGTGTTAAAAATTAATATAATCTAAGAAGCCTATTATTTAAAACAGTGAATATTAAATTTTGGTTTTTATAAATAAATATAGGGTATTCTAATAATATCTATGTATGTATTTCATAACGTACATAGTATCAGTTTCTCAGTTCACATTATGTATCAAAGCTAAAAATCTGGGAGTACTAATTAATTCTTAGTAAGAATATTTTATTTCGTTTTATTTACTTATCATTTGTTCATCTAGAAAAATAATAGATTTTGAAATGCTATTTACGGAAAATAGATTTTTTGCGTCCTCATAGATTAGTGTAGATCATAAAAAAAGGTGAATTTTCATTTCAGATAATAAGGATATTTTAAAAACTAGGGGCCCCTGCCCCCTGCGAGCTAGGCTCGCCAAACCCCGTCTAAGCACCCAAGATTCTGAAAGCGCTCTAATTTCATCGGCTTTAAAAAATTTGAGTTATATAAAAAAAAAAAAACAAGGGTGATAATATAAATCGATTTTTATTAGTATTTCTGTGATCGAAAGTTTTAATGCCAAATTAGTCGTTGTCAGGCGATATAATGTTTTCGTCTTTGATTAAAAAATTAGTTAACATTGAAAATAAGCTAATATAAAATGAATTACATTTTTGTCTCTCGGTATTTACTTTATATATCATATAGCTCTGGATTCTGAAAACTCGTGTACTTTTACATTTCGCATAAATATATTTATATTCATTTTTTTTATTAGACAGGATAAAGCGACATAAAATGTTAAGTGTATTTCGGAAATTTGCGTTGTTAATTTCAATATGTTTCAATTAACTTTCAAACTGAAATGCATTCTTCAATAGATAAATTACAATTGTTGTTAGCATTCGTCATTAGTTCACATAAAATACTTTCTATTCACATATCTGAACAATGTTTTTTTTTGCATCGTTTTTTATTTCAATCCCTGGATGAGTTCCACAACCACGAGGTTGTAGTAACACCGACATAAAATAAAGCGTATATAAGAGCAAGGGCTATCACCATCATTTTGACATCATTATTTTTTAAATCGGTTCGTTACTTTCCGAGATTGCTTTACAATCGCAATTAGAACGTTTTTAGAACGCTTTTCGTGCATTTTCATCAAATTTAAATTTCATGATTTTTAGGAAATGTTCCCAGAGACCATTTACATCTTATAAGTACTTAACATGTTAAATTCCGTATTTCTAAGCCCTGCAGTAAAACAAAAACCGCATTTTAGAGCGTTTTTTGTTCTTATTGTTGTTTTGCTTCTCTTTGTGTTAGTAGCATCGACATAAGATATACTATATACTTGTCTCGGGACGAATAGCATTAGTTTGGTACCATTACTTTTGAAATCGGCTTCCAAGTTCTTGAGGTTGCTTAAAAATCGCAATTTAGAACGTTTTTAGGAGGCTTTTCGTGCCCTTTCACACCTTTTAAATTTCGTATTGTTTAAGAAATGTTCTAGAGACCATTTATATCTTATAAGTAATTAGTATGCCAAATTTCATTTTCCTATGCCTTACAGTAACACAAAAATAGCATTTTTAGAACGCTTTTAATCCTGCACCCACTTTGGGTTAGTGACCTCGACATAAGATATAGTTTGTGTTTGATTCGGGGCAAACACCATCATTTTGGTACAATTACTTTTGAAATCGGTTCGGTAGTACCGGAGATTTACCCCCTACAAATAAAGAAACTTTACCTCTTTATAATATTTGAATAGATAAATTGGTACTATTAGGCTATCCCGTCGCCCATAAAATTATCGCCAAACTATAATATTAAATGCCAATAATGGATGATCATGAATGTCACATTCAATAATATTAAATATGATTCACGTGTTTAAAATGTCATTAAGTGATTTTTATTTCGACTTTTTATTAATATTTTCATTAATATTCAACTAATTATTTGTTTTTACGTTATTTAAAATAAAAATTATGTCAATATGTATAATTTGGCTATCAGTTTGGCGATTTGTATAATTTGGCGAAATTGGTCGATGAGATAACATATTAGTACCGATTAATTTAAAACACATACTTGTCCATCAATTCATGCAACATTCGATAATTTTTAGCTTATGGATTTATTGGACTCAGAAATTCACATAAATATGTCCCATTTTGTAAATATTGCATAATTGCATTGCATAGTTTGTATTTGTACTCAAATGTAATAATCCTTATGTGAAAAATCTTATGTAAATAATCCTACTAACCACTTTACTGATTCTTTCTTTTAGATACAATAAATTTTAAAATATTTAATATACATCACTTATTTTATGCTTACATATTCGTAATATCTATTCTAAATATTTCTGCCATTACATAGTATGAAATAGAATTTAAAAAATTTAGTGGTGTCATAAAGGTTTTAGGGGTTTCTTTTAACTGCTCCGCTCAACAAGCTTAAAACGTTTTGATACATTCACAAATTCATTTTTTAACAGAAATATATAAAATTGGAATGCCTGACTATCGAAGCGATTTCGAATAGAACGTATTTTTCCATTTTATGATAATTAAATTAGCTATCCAGTTCTAAGCTATTTCGATACTTGATCACCCGTTTTTCTCCTGCTTTTCGACCGGTTTTTCTACTTTCGTCTCGAGATGTGCTCAAATTGTCAACTTTGAAGGCCTGTTATGAAAAATCTATTGTGTTTTTTAAAAAACAAACAATTTAGTGCAATTAGACAGTTTCTGAATAATAATACCTGCTATATTCATGCATTTCCGAACAAAAATAAATTAAAGCATGTGTCACAAAGTTGCTATTTTTGATTTAAGAACATCCTTAAGTGATGAATCAAGCAAACTCTTCTCGCCCGTAAGACGTACGGACAAATAAGTTGAGTTGTAAGCTTTATTCATAAGATAATATTAGTTTTTGTTGCATTAAAAGGTTTCAATTTGTTGATTTTCTGTAAGGAAGTAAACCTATTGTTTTTTCATTGGACCTATTGTTTTTTTCTTTGGATGTCTATGTGAATTTGGTGAAATATTAGAGGTATCGCGAAGTTGGTGGCTAACTTTTATCGCCCCATTTGACGATATACTGCCAAGTTGGCGGTAAAACTTGGCAACATTTGGCGACAGAACTGGCTGCGTCCTTTGAAGTATTTGCGCGATTTTCATTGGTCCATTTCCAAATAGTTAGTCTTTTTTTTATATCAGTATAAGGATTCACGCGAAAATATTTTTATAATTAAATAATAAATATTGTAGTTTGCACTGTATTATTTTATTTTTTTAATCTGACATAATTTTTCACCATTTACGATTTTTAATGCATATTAATGAATTTATCATTTTACATTTTTTTTTCTCTTTTAAAATTTACGGGTAAATATAGTTTTTATGCCGCAATTTTCAATATTTCCCTGCTTTTATTAAGTAATCATATATATTAAAACACATCATTATTTTTTTGAGACAAGACAAAATTTTGAACCGTATGCGCATGCGCCAATTCTTTTTTTTAGAACATCTTGAATTTAGAGGAAAAAAAAGCGAGTATTTATTAGCGTAGCCGGGTAAAGCAACAGTTTAAAGCTTTAAACTTTTGTAAAGGATGGAGGTTCGGGCCCAACGTCCGGCAAAATATTCTTTGTAATATTTTTGTAAATATTCTTTGTTATATTTAATTTATTTAAATAATAAGATATTTTATTAGAAAAAAATGTATATGATAAATTTAAAACTATACTATGTGTACATTACTTAGAGATAACAAAAAATATTTTAAAAGATGTTAAATTACTTTTAATCCTTAGTACTTTCAACTGTAAAAACAGACATCGACAGAGAATATAAAATATAAAATTAAATACAAATATTAATAATAAAATAAAAGCGTCCCGAACAATATTTATTTGCTAATTTATATGATTTTTATTTCATTATTATTATTAGTTGATTGCTTTATAATTGAATAAAATTTAACATTCAACAGTATTTTGAAAGAAATAGTCATTTTATATTCAAATTATTTAAGCTATAATATTTTGCATGTAATTATTAATTAACCCATTCGCTGCCGATCACGCGTCGGCACGTGATATGACGCCAACGTTAAGGGACCACTCACGTGCCAGCGCGTGATGTGGGATAATGTCCAATAGCCAGTCACGCGCTGGCGCGGGAAAATCTTTCACTGATTCTTTGTTATAAAAAGCAAATCGGCTTCTGGGAAAAATCCACTTCTACAGTGCAGCATTAACTATCATCATATATTCACGTAAGCGGCAGCGAACGTGTTAAATAAATTGAGCTGATCTACAATTTTTGTTAAATTTTCTAATCATTATCAAGAATAGATTAATATGCACGTGTGTGTCAGAAAGAAAAGTTTGCCATTCTCTTCCGTAAAAAAAAAGACAAAAAAAAATTCATAGAAGAACTATAAAAGAAATTACCTTCATGTCCATGGTTTAGTATTTAGAAAAATGTATAAAAATGTAAAATAAAATCCAAGTAATTAAAATTATACATAATTAATACGTTAGGTGCATCATGTTCCGAATTTAAGCTTTCGAGAATGAGAGTGATCAAAATAAAATTCATGGAAACTTTTTATAGTCGTCTTTTAAAGAATAACAGTTTCTTCCATTTCTTCAACTTGAAAGAAAACCATTTCTTTCTGATGGATTTTTCAGCGGTTTATTTCACAGTGGAATAAATTTGCAAACGCTGTTTTACTGGGATGAAAGCTAACTAAACATGCTATTTAGCCCTTTAAGGGCACCGGTATATGTTATATACCACTTAATTTTAATTCCCAAATGCCACATTGACACCAAAATTTAAGAATCAACTCATGTTTCATATGATATACTCGAAGAAAAGCTTTTACTTTGTTTCATATAAAATTGTTTATAAATACCGGTGTCAATCAATCATTTTAGCAGTTTCGTAGCAGAAGTGTTTTGCCCCTCAAGGGGTTAATTTAAACTAGAATTAATACTTTTAAAAAAACTTTGTTTTATTTCAACTCATACCAGTAAATTTATTTAGTAATATGTTACTGTAGTTAAATGCCGTTCCAATACTTCGTTTCAATTTCGTTTTCAATTTGAATAGCGAGTGAGCACCTTTACTGGCATTAAGTTCTCCTCGCTGTATTAAGGCTCCTGTCCCTATCCGCGAAGACTCGCGAGCAAATGCTATTCCTTTCGGGAAGCATTTTTCTAATAACTCTGTTGCATTTTGACATTCTTAAATATTTTTTTTTTTTTTTGCATTGGATAGCTGAAGTCGCTTTAGCTCTCGAGCGTCTTCGCAGGTAGAGACACTAGCCTTAACAGTACACGATGAAACTCACAGCACTAAATAAAGTCTCTTTTGATAAGTGTCTCTTTTGATCCAATACAGTTGAAATCAGCGACTAATGAAAGTTGAGAATTCCCGAAGAAACATTAGAGATTTTTGGAAACCTTATTTTCGGCTGAGTTACGATTTCGAACAAATTTGCGGCAGCACATTCACTGAAAATGATTGGCGAAATTCAGATTTTGAACCAGGAAAGAAGTCGAATATTGGATAGAACTCTTTAGTTATCATCATGCGAAAAAGTTGACACTAGTGCTGCCATCTATTACATACAAATTAAAACACATAGAGCATTTAGTTTCAATGTAAATTGAATGGATAATGTTTAGATGTTGAAGTTTTCAATTATCCAAGATTAAAAAGTTACGTATAAATTGTTCCGTGCATTGTAAAATACCTCTGATCTCCTGTATGGAAAAGTGGATTTAAACGATTTTTCTTTTAAATCCGTCAACCAGTTCACTAACTTTTTAGCTTATTCGTATGTATTAACTTTATTTCTTAACCCCTTGAGCTCTGCTGGTAGAATTTTCTACCACATAATTTTAATTCTAAAATGTTACAGTGACACCAGAAAATTTGACCAAATTTACTTCAAAAAGGTTTAATGTATTTTTTCGTGTTTATTGTGAACCGTTTTTTTTCTTTGCAAAATACTGGTGCCAATGTGACATCTGGAATTTTGAAGAAATTTAAACCCCAGAGCTCAAAGGGTTAATTAGTTTATTTGATTTGTTAATTTGCGATTTAAAAAAAACTGCAAAATATTTAGCAATATAAGAGAGGTTTCAAGTATCCCCATCAAGAGGTTGAAGATCTGTGTTGCCATCAGTTATAGAAAAATTAAAACAATACTGCAGGTGAATAAAAATCAACAGTTGTAGCCAGATTTAATCGTAAAATATCTTTTTATCCCTAAACTCCTATCAAAAAACAGTCATTTCCTTCCATATCAGTCCTCCAACATCCTTCAAAGTCCTTATATATCCTTCAACACCATATCAGGTTTCCTTTTATAAATCATTTTTTTCTTTATTTTTAATTTTCTCTTACAGTTCATAACCCAACAGAAATAACTGATAACTTTATGCGACTTAAATTACATTAAATATTCTTTTTTTTCTGAAGCAATTTGATAAATAGACTCATTGATGTTAAAAAAAATTTTTCATCTATCATTGTTTATGATTATTATTATTTAATTTTTATTAATGATGACTTTAATCATGAAATTAATTTTTCGAAACTTACGTATTAAAGCCACCGCAGCAGATGTTGCGCTAATGCAGCAATCTAATAAATACAATCTTGTTCTTCGCACGCACACAAAAATGGCGTTAAAAATGAGAAAAAAAGGGCACTTAAAAAGCACTAAAAATGGCATCAAAAATCAGCAAACAACAAGGCAACAAGGAATCCAAAAGATAACTTCAGGCGCATGCGAACAACAAGATTGCTCTTTATTGGCGCATTACCGCAACTTCTACTGCGGTGGCATTAATACGTAAGAACCAATTTTTCTTATATTTATGTCTTGCGTCTTTTGGAATAATTATGCAACCTTTAACAGTGTTGTTTTAAAACTTATGTGGAATTGGAATGTGCACTACACGTTAAATTTCTGTGGCATAATCGCCATTTATTCAAGCGCTTTTTAAGATAAAGGCTTCTTGACTATATTATTCAGCGTAATAGGCAATATTATTGACCATCTGTGATAACCATTTTCAATAAAAACAGTCGAAAGATTGGTAGTTTATACTTGTGACGGCCAATTATCAGACCAGGATATATTCTATAATGGGGGGTGCCCTCCGTGGGGGTTTCTTTCTAAAGGAATCTACCCGTATTTACGCATTGAAATCCAAGGTTCGAAGAAAACCTCAGAAAATTCAGAACAATTAGCCGACGGCCGCGATTGGATTCTATTAATTGGACAGTTTGCTGCAAAATATTTTTTGGAAGCGTATTTACAATGTTCGGCACCAAAATCTTCCTTGTAAAAGTTGAGGTTGATTCTTATAAATTTCATGATAATAAATCAAAATACGGCATTGGAATAAATGTGACATTTAACGGTTTTGGTGGGTGTGTATATTTTTACAGGCTAAGCTATTTTATGTGTTTCAAAAGAATAAGACAAAACGGCATAAACAATAAAAATGCATCTAATAATAAGTAAATAAACTATAAATAAATGTATATGAAACATTAGCCGAATCACAACTGTAAAAGAAATGAAATAATGTTAATGTTTTGTTCTACATATAAAATAAAGATGTTAGAAAAAAAATATGCACATGCAATTCCCTAAATAGATTATCATGATATTTTTAACTATTTCTTATCTAAGATTAAATAAAATACTCTTTTCATAGTTTCATATTTACATAGCATTTTAACACTAGAAAAATAGGAATTTTTTCTTAAATTTCATAAAAATCTTTAAATATCATAATTTTTATTTTATACTGCTTAAACTACGTAATTAAAACTTTTTTTTATTTTTGTCCTTCAAATTTATTTTATAAAGAAATTTCTAATTTGAACAGAATTATATTTATTATGACAGTCAAAATGGCTCCTCACCGTCAGTCTAGTATTAAAATGATCTAAAAATCCATTTTTAAAATAAATTTAACTTTTTCAAAAAAAATGTATAACCGACTCCAAAAAACTGCTAAAAAGAATTAAATAATTCTATAAAATTCTCTAATGACAAATAGTTATCCAATAACCACACATTGACTATCATGTACCGGTATAAAACGGTTAAATTTAATATATAGAATTTAATATCCACCAAACATAGATTTTCCAAAGAATATTTTTTACAAGAGATTAATTTACATATTTTTGATTTAATTTTTGAATATATACATATAAAAAGTAAGGAATTACTTTTTGAAGTTGGTGCCAAACAATCATAATCGATAATGATTTCCCCATTTTATTTTTGGTACTAGACATAATATATCCACAATTCTTACTATACTTAAGATAGTTTAATTCTTATATTAAAGTATTAATATAGAAATAGAGCGTATGAATCGAACATAAAAGTTTCAAAATGTACTTCCTAAATTATCACTTATTTAGAAGTAGCTTTTGTTCTAATTTTATTTTAAGTCTCATTTTGGGATTATGCAGTGTAATTATGAAATTTTGTCAAACTGAGCCTTAAATGGAATTTTTTGGACTATTTCCAAAATATATTATAACTTACTTTTTTTAAAAAATAAAAATTAGACATACAAATATATTTTGTTATATTATAACTATTACGCAAGAAATCGAAAAAAAAAAAAGTATAGTTTATATGTTATTTGTAAACATATTATGTACACAGTACTGAATACTTTTATAATAATTAATTTTTTAAATAAATGTTGTGTAAATTTCCAAACATTGATAAAACTGAATATTAAATTAAATATTTTTACAAAAACATTTACATTTCTAAAATTTGAAGAGGTAATTTAATCTCGGACATAATTATTTGAATTTAATTGAAAAGGTTGCGATTAATTTAACTTGAATATTTTTTAACTTAACATCTTTTCAAGATGGGCTTCTATTTTTTTCCGTTTTACTGCATTTAATATAGTGAGAATAAATTTTGTATTCGTGCATTTTTTCATAAGAGTTTAACTGTATCTATTTCACCAAAATCTGATTATTTATAAAACTAGTCATAGAGTACGGACGCACCACATTTGCTACGTTTAACGTTTAATATTCGACTTCTTTGGATATATATGTATTTTTTAATTATTGTAATACGAAAAATAATCAAACACAGTTAATACCAATTTTTAATCGTTGTACAAACGTGCGTTTAGGTGCGTTCGTAATTATGTAAATACGAAGCACCTATTGTTGTCGTTCAGTCCGTCCGTCTGTCTGTCCGTCTATCCGCATATAACAACGCAAAAACTACCCAACTGAATCGTTTGAAATTTAAACATAATTTTGTCGAGTCATTTCAAATTTTATGAAAATCGGATGCACAGATCAATTACAGGGACAATCAAAAGGATTCCGTTACATTACGGTCAATGGGGAAAAATGTTTCAAATGCATTTTAATCGTTTTAAATTTTAAATACATAATTATTAGACAATTTTATAAAGTTATTTAAAATTTTATCAAAATTGGATGCATGGTTCAACTACAGGGACAATCAAAAGTGTTCCATTACATTACGGTTAATGGGGAATATGTTTCAAATGCATTTTAATGGTATTACACTCATTCGAACGTAATAAAATTGATATGCATCTATAAAGACACATTATAATATACGTTTTGCATAATCTGTGGTGCAAAGAATATTTGTTATTGGTTTACAAAGCCACACAAAAGTATTCCATTGCATAATGGTATAGGGAGAACATTGTTTGGTGCGCATTTTAATTGTAATTATTTACAATTTTATGAGATTGATATATGAGAGTGATATTTTTGAAACTTCGATATTGTACGAACGCACCTAATTTGCTACGCTTCACGTGCAATTTCCAACTTGTTTAAAATAAATATCATGTTTTGAAGAATATTTGTAATTTTCTAAAGATTTTTAAGAAACTCACATCTCAGTCACAATTTGACGTCACTGAGTGGTGGCATTTTGGTCACGCATGTGATGTGACTAAAGTGACTCACAGTGACGTCATTGTGACGTCACTGTGACCATGCATGCTATAAGGGAATGTGACCAAGAAAGTGACAAATTTCCATGAGTATTAAACTTAAATCTTTTTCAATTTTTTTTTTTTTTTTTTTTTTTTTTTTTTTTTTTTTTTTTTTTTTTGAGGATTTGTTGATTATTTATTTGTTTAAAGTTCTTAAATTTGTGATTGCGTTAATTTAGGTTAATGGTTATTAAATTCATGTTTTAAGGAAGTTTGTAGTTTTAGATCCATATTTTTGAACCTAAATAAGAGTTAATTAATACAATAAACAAAACAATAACAAATAATAATACAATTGAGTTCTTTTTTAAGAAAATAATAATATATTACGCCGAATTAAGGAAAAAGGGGGAATTTAGCTGATAGTTAAATGTTAGCATATTACTGAAATATAAATAAAAGCATATATTTATAAGAATTTGGTGCGAAATCAAAACGGGAAAATGGCGAATTTTTTTTTATTATTATTACATATATATATATATATATATATATATATAATCATTAATTGTATTACAATATATAAACCATTGAATTTAATAGGAAATTACCGCCTTTATACAACGGAGAAAAAAATAAATAAATAAAATAACTGAATACAAATGGAGTTTGCAGAACGAAAACAGAATCCTCTGGCCCCAAATACTTTGGAACTGCAAATGAAATGTGTGGTTTCATCTTTGTGTTAGCCAGATAAAAGCAAAATAATACGAATTTGGGGCTACCAACACGCATAAAACCAAAATTAAATGAAGAAAAACATCAAAAACAAAATACAGCAAAATTACTAAATTGGATGGAAAAATAAAAAGAGAAAAATAATAAAAAATTAAAAAAATTAAAATCGCATTTGCAATGTGATAACGGAAAAAATATATACCATACAATAATATGTAAACAAAATCATTTAATTTGACTATGCTAACCTAAGCACAATATCTTAATAAAAGATTAAATAAGAAATAAAAATAGATACTTAATGTATGTATTTAATACACTTAAAAATGTTATTTTAGTAATCCAATTTGTTAAAAGTTAGGTACAAGTTAATCATGGAAATTAATTAAATTATATACATAATATTAATAGAAATTAATTGATGTAACTATACAATTATCCATACATTAGTGTCAAATAAACAACCTGCATAAAATGTTTTGCAATTTAGCAAATGCCTCTCCCCGTCTCAGTTTTTTTAATAAGCATTCTGTATTATCCAGACAACAGCGCCCTCCTCCTTACTCTAAAGTCTACCTACCCGGACATCCTATTATATATATTCTTTATGTTTTTACATTTTTAATTTTTTATAATAATTTTTATGTTATAATAATTTTTTATGCATTTTTTACGCAATGTGCTAATTATTTTTAAGATCAGGTAATAACTTATTGTATATTAACCCTTTCCGGCGCAGTGTGCCCATTCCGGTCACATCTAATTTTAATTCCAAACTTGCAAACGGCACCAAGAATATTTTAAAGAATTTCGCTTTTAGAATGAAAGCATGAATTTAGGAATTCTTAATTTCTATAAAAGTCGTTTTTAAATTCCGGTGTCAATCAGTAATTTCTTATTTTATGAGCAGAATTTTTCTGTGCCGGAAAAGGTTAAAGAATATATGAATTTTTTAGAAAAACCATTATTTAGTGCATCATAAATTAGCTTTTTAATATTTGCATTAATTAGATGAGAAGAACGTAAACATTTTATTCTATATAAATGATTAAGGATTATATTATGATTATATTTAAAATTAGTAACTGTATTAACTTTAAAATTAAATTCGTTCGGTTTGTCATATATATTAGTTATTGATTTGTTTTCTTTTAAGATCAAAAAAGTTAATGGAATTGTTAGAAAGCAGGTTTTTTTTTTTTTTTTTTTTTTTTTTTTTTTTGTAATTTCTAAATTAGCTGGATAATCTACTGGAAATTGAGATATACTGGTATTATCAGTGTCAATTAAAATTGTATCATCAATATACCTATATAAATGTATTTTATTATTAATATATTTACCGGGTGTCCAGCAAATAACACCCTGATTTCAAAATTAAATTTCTCAAAAACAAAGATCGATAGTAATATGCGGTAAACGGTTTTTTCATTAGGTAAGCTGTTAAAATCTTATACAGAAATTTCAAACAGTGAATATTTTGAAAAAATTGCTTTCTGATTGCATAGAGTGCTTTGATTTGACATTTTTCTTGTTTTAGATTGCCTGCAGAGAAATAATTTTTCAGCTTACAATGCAATATTTTAAAGATTTTTCGAAGTAAATTTTTAGAATTTCGAAATTTAAAAAATTTCATTTAAAAAAACTATGAAATATGGCACTTTAAGCCAAAAAACACATTCTCTGGCAGCAATCTAAAGTATGAAAAATGTCAAATCAAAGCATTCTTTGCAATCAGAACACAATCTTTACAAAATATTTACCGTTCGAAACTTTTGTATAAGATTTTTACAGCATACCTGATAAACAAACCGTTTACTGCATCTATTGATCTTTGTTTGCAACTGCAACTATTGATTTTACTGCAACTATTGATCTTTGTTTTTGAGAAATTTAATTTTGAAATCAGGGTGTTATTTGCTGGACACCCTGTACATTCATAATGATATAAGTCTGATTATATACTAGATGTACAACCACTTTGTGGTATACAGACTTTTGTATACATATTTTGTTATCTTGTATTATAAAATTATTATAGATAATAAAATGTGTTAAAGTAAGAAAATAATCAGTATCAATGTTCGTTGATATATTCAAATCATGTTGATATTTTTTAAATAGTAAATTTATTATATTATGTAGATCTAATAAATCTATATTATTAAAAAGATCTTTGAAACATATGTAGTTATATTGTTAATATATTTTTTTTTCTTAATATCGACCAGTTCATAGCTATTCTTTATACAATGTGTATTATCATTGCTTTTTGTTATTGTATATATTTGATTTACCATCCTACCCTGAATGGGTCGAATTGACCCGTTTCTATCATATATTTTATTCGTTTTGCACCAAAAATTTCTTTATACACCAAGTTAAATAAAAGCTACTGAGAACTAAATCAAATAAATAGGTAAAATAGCTTTAAATAAAAATTCAGATGTCAAATGTTTTTATAAATTTTGAATACTTTTCAACAGGGTTAGAAGGTTAAGAATTTTTAATAGAAGTTTATTAGATGTATTATTATATGTATTGCAACCAATTGCAACTGTTCTAAATTTTATTGGATTCTTATGAAATTTGGGTTTAAGAACTAGCTATAAATATTTAAAGTTAGTAGAGTTAATGTCTAATAATTTATAAGAACATCTGATTTTACGATTGTTCACAATTATGTCATCATTAGTTTTTTGGAAAGAGTTAGTAGAAGATATACTGGATTTAAGCAGTTGATGATAATAGGATTTACATATAATTGCATAATTATTTGAAGATTTGTGTTTGTTTGAAGATATATATATATATATATATATATATATATATATATATATATATATATATATATATATATATATATATATATGTATATATATATGTATATATATAACTACTTTAAATATTAATAAATTTTAATGAAACAATAGAAAAAAAAAAAAAGAAAATCAAATAATTTCATGACTTATCTTTTAAGTCCCCCTCCCCTCACACAAGTTCTGTTTTACAGAGAAAGTCATTATTACATATATTTTTCAAATAATCGATTTTTTCTGTTTTAATTTTGTAAAGTATAAAAAAATCACCTAAATATGTGTACATTTTAATGAAACAATAGAAAAAGAAAGTAAATAAAAGAAAATCAATATTTTAAGACCTATTTTTTTTTAAATCCCCCTGCCCCTACTGTTTTGTTTTATAGAAAAAGTTATTATCGTTCATACTTTTAAATTATTAATTTCTATCTTATTTTTTAAAACAAAAAAAACCCACTTTAAATATGAATACAATAAACAATGAATGATTTTAATGAAACAATAGTAAAGAAAAATAAAAGAAGGAATATCTAAATTCTAAAACCTATTTTTTAAAGTCCCCTTTACAGTTCATTTTTTTTCAGTGGCTAAGAGGTTATATTCCTGAAGCTGGTAGACGGGAGGCACTGGGTTAGAACACAATCGCGCCCGTCGGCCTAATAGTTCGGAGTTTTCCGCGGGTTTTTTTAACTTTGGGTAACCTTGTGTAAATACAATTTAGGATTCCTTAGAAAGTCCTCCTCGGAGGGCACTCTCCCTCGGGCTTATATCCCTTGTGCACACTGTTAAAAATAAATCTTTGAATTCACGGTGAAACTACCGGCAGCAAAGTAGCCGATCTTTTACCGTCCCATTAGTAGATTTTCCGTTGTGGGAAACACAAGGAAGGAAAACTCCGTTTGAAGAAGCAGTAACTTTCCGTTACAAAGTTTGACTTTTAATGATAATAATTTAATATAATTTTTAAAATTAATGAATCGATTAATCGTCAAAGAATTCGAAATTATCGTGTAATTTTAAGCTTTTATGTTATTTTACTTAATTATTATTATTTTGTTTAATTTAGTTCACGCCGTCCTGAGGACCTTTTGATAGCAGAACAAATCCTTACTAACTGAGTCAAAGCTGCTGGTGCAGGATTGTACAAAGTATGTCTTTTATGAGTCAGTGGGAAAATCTGTTGTGCTTTTTAAAGATTTCCTTTCAAATATATTCCTTAGAATATTTGTAAACGGTTTATTTTAATTTATTTTAGACTGATGCACAATACTTATTATTTTTTAAAATCAATTTTAATTTTTTAAATAGTTTAAATTAAAAAAAATCACTGTTTAAAACCACTTTTTTTTGAATGAATGAATGAAAAAACTTTTTATTAACAATTTTTTTTTATAAAAATAATATATAAACAATATTTTGAAACTGTCGTACACTATTTATTTATTTATTTTTTGGCTAATTAATTAAAGATTTAATTTAATAATTATAATTAAATATATAGTGATTAATATATAATGATTATAGAATGATTAATAAGAAATAAGAGAAATATAAACAGAAAAAAATGTAATTTAAAAGGGATTCTTTATGTTTTCATTATTCCATGGCGCCAGTGGGATCCGAGCCCACAATCTATGATCCCAGGCGATTAGCGGTGTGGTGCCTTGACCACTCGGCCATGGAGCCCCCAACCCCCACATAACGGCGTGTCTCCATTTTTAGGTGCGTTCGTAATTATGTAAATACGTAGCACCTATAGTTGTCGTTCAGTCCGTCCGTCTGTCTGTCCGCATATAACAGTGCAAAAACTACTCAACCGAATCGTTTGAAATTTAAAATATATAATTATTACATAATTTTGTCGAGTCATTTCAAATTTTATGAAAATTGGATGCATAGATCAATCAAAATCTTTTGGAAAATCAAAAGTATTCCGTTACATTACGGTCAATGGGAAAAAATGTTTCAAATGTATTTCAATAGTGCTACACTCATTCGAACATAATAAAATGGGTATGCATCTGTAAAGTACATATAATCATATACATTTTGCATACTCTGTGGTGCAAAGAACATTTGTTATTGATTTACAAGGCCGCAAAAAGTATTCCGTTACATAATGTTGTAGGGAGAACATTGTTTGGTGCGCATTTTAATTGTAATTAACTATTTACAATTTTATGAGATTGATATATGAGAGTTATATTTTTAAAACTTCGTTATCGTACGAACGCACCTCATTTGCTACGCTTCACGTGCAATTTCCAACTTGTTATTTTTTATTTCGGTTGGTCGCGTATTACTTAAAAGATAACAAATAATATTTGTATATCTGATTTTTATTAGAAGTAAGTAATAATATATTAGGGAATAATTCAAAATTGCCATTTAAGCCACAGTTTGACTAAATTTCATTAATTCACTTCATTATTTCAAAATAAGATTTAAAATAATAAGAAGAACTAAAGCTACTTCTAAATAAATGATTATTTAGAAAGTATTTTGAAACTTTTATGCACGATTCATACGCTCCTTTCAGTATTCATTTGAAGTATTTAATTTTTTAGAAAGAATCCTCTTAGTATGGATTTAGATCTTAAAATTAGCCATCATGTCAAAATCCAAGTTTATTTTCTGAAGGGTCTACCACCTCTCTAAGAGGTAGTAGCACTAACATAAAATGCCTAAGTTGAAAAACGGACTGTCACCATTAATTTGCAAACGTTAATTTTGAAATCCGTTTGGTATTTCCTAATATCCCATAGAAACGTAATTTAGAAATTTTTTAGTCCCTTGGGGACGAGCGACACGTATATATCTGCCGCAATTTGGCTTAAAGATCCTTCTTTATTCCCAACAGTAAAATTATACTGTAAAATTTGCTTAATTGAATCGGAGCATTTTTCGATTTAATAAGCCACAAATTTCTTTTCTTATCCGATGACAAAACATTAAAAATTTCGTAAAAGGTTCCCGTTGCGAAGGGATTAAAGGATTTTTTAAAGCATTTCTTATTTTGCCTTCCGTAGGTGTAGCGGCACCTTCATAGACTAGCGTCTCATTCCTAGATGGTTCCCTATGGAAAAACGAAAAGTGGGAAAGACTACTTTTTAATCGGGGTAATGTTCAGAAGTGGGATCATGTATTTTGATACAATTAAGATATGTTTCAAATTTTGCTCTAAGCTATTTCGGTCGGTGTTCAAAAATTTGGAGACTTGGCAACTCTGCTATATACATCAGACCGCCTAACTTATCATGACAGGGATATATACGATTGCCGGATTAGTGGTTAAGTTAACCACTAATCCGGCAAGCGTTGCAGATAAGCCAGCAACCAATCCATAACAGATCGTTACTAAGCCTTCATGATAGACACCACAAGCACAAGCTATGTACGACTGAAAAATTGAATTAAAAAGTTAGAAAACAATGTAATATTCTGAAAAATAATGTGATCACGCCTTACTAAAATAGATCGCACACTGAACAGACAAGCGACAAAAAAGTGCGAGTCTAGAGCCATTTCATTCTGTTAACAAAGAAGAAACCGGTTTGAACCGGTTGTTATCATCTTTTTGTTGCTTGTCTGTTCCATGTTCTGTAAGCTTAACTCTGCCGTACATCATCGTATGAAAATATTGTTGTAACTAATACATCAGTAAGAACAACTGCTATTTAAATATATACTAAAATTTTGCTTAGGAAGTTGTCTACACATTGAAGTTATACAAAACTTGAAACACATTTTCGAAAGAGTGGGAATAATTATATATAATTTAAGAAATAGATTTTTTGAGAAATAGATCACTGGAAGCTTCAAATATCCGAATTGAAAAGTACAGAACATAACTCTAAGAAGTTTTTAAAACTAGAAACCCATTGCAATCTGTCTGCAACAATTTATAATAAATTTAGCATTAGGAATTTCCAACTTTAAGATTGTATAAATCCTGAATTACTTGATCGATTCACACCCCGTTTTTTTATTTGAATGTAAAATTTAGAGAAAAATATCAAATATAATATCATAAATTAGGTATACATATTGATTTTTTTTTTCAATTTGATACATTTTGAATATGTCGACAGTTTCCTAAACAAAATTTAAGAATAGTCTTAACCATTACATTATTAGTAGTCATCAACGTGTACTAGTAGTCATATTTTTATACGATAATTTGTGACAAAGTTAGTAGAGGTGAGATTTTTTTTTCAAGACGTTACATTCATAAATATATTTCACAAATGTTTTAATTCGAAATATTTATTTTTTATAAGAGTAAAAATTATTTATTTTACTTTATGTATTTTTAAACTCTGTGAAAATTGAAAAATGGAAACGCAGAAAATAATTTGAACATTGTGAAAATGAAGTTATAGGTTGATTCTAAGTTTATTTTATACTAGGAAGTTTAGTCTACAGTGTAATGGTTCAATTAAATATCAACGCAGGAATCTTGTTTTCAAAATTTGGGATAACCGAAAATTAATTAACGAGGCAGTTGAAAATTGATATTTAAACTAAGTATACTCATTTTTGAGTATTTTGTCGACTTATAATAACTTCCGACGTTTAGGAAATACAAGGACACATTTCTTTTTCATTCAGTATACTTTTGGCATTAAAAAAGTTTTTTTCCTTTGTTTTGCAAGAAATTATGTTTTTAATAAATTCATGCGTAAGAAAATTTGTGTATTAATTTTGCTTAAAAATAAAAACATATATATCTGAAAAATAACAAACGAAATACTTTTTGTAACTATACTAAAACAGTGGCGCAGGGAGAGAGGGAATCAGGTATAGTCGAAATTTCTCCCAAAGCGTTTTTTACTTACCCATCATACGTAGTATAGGGGTCATTCCATTTTAAATCAACAAATTTTCAAAAAAGTTGTTGCCTCACCATTTTTAATTTTGATAAAAATTTGCATGTCCATTCCCCATGTTTCCTAGACCTAAAAAAAAATATTTTTTTTGTTTTAAAAAAATTATTTTTGATGTATAGGCCAACTTTGTCGTTTGGCAACAGTAAAAATTTGGTATTTTAAGGCTTTGTCTTTTGAACTGCAACTTTTTTTCTAACAAAGTTACAGAACACAGCCATATCTCATTGCAAAGCTAAGAGAATAAACTTTTTCCATATGGTATCAATAAATTTGAGATTTAAAAACAAAGCGTATCTTTTCAAGGTCAAAGTTAGTGATACAAAATTGATTTTTTACCATTTTTGAAAATTTAAAAAGTCATGAAGGGCTTGGAATAACAAGCCCTCTTTTTTTTTCTTACATTCATATGGATGGATACTTATTGTATTAAAAAAATTGTCTTGTTACTCTGCCCCCTTCACAAGATATGGCCCTCCGAAATTGCACATTTTCTAAAAAATCCAGTTTTCAATGCTAAAAAAATTAATGTGGGGGGCAAAGTAAAATTTTTTGTACTTGCCTGATCTTAAGTACTTCATAACAGCTTTCAAACAAAAAAAAGATTGCTTTGTTATTCAAAGGCATTTGGGAGCTTTAGGGGGTCTGAATTTTCAAATAATTGCTCTGAAACGACAATTTTTTTCATGCTTCTTGATATTAGTTTTTTGTGAAAGATTGTTAATTTTATATGTTGAAAACAGCTAGAAAAGGCAAAGAAGAATTATCAAAGAATTTATTTAAACTTTAATAAGCTAATTTAAGAAATTTAACACCTGAAGACATAGAATAAAACTGAACTCTCAAAGCATGCAAAAGTATATTGTTCAGTGTTTTGCTCTCTCTCGGAGAAGAGTTGATTAATGTTCACTCATCTCAGGTGTGATATTATGGCATCTTCCCTGTGCAGACCATAATTCTGACAGGGTTAGAATTTCTAAGATGTCTTGAAATCGAACCCAAGTTTGGTTATCTTGATGTGATATTTTAAATGATGTTCCATGTCCTGGCAGGGTCGTAGCTAAGGGGGCGCTATGGGCGGCTCAGCCCCCCCCTAAAATATTTTGAGCCCCCCTGGAAAAGATTCCAAGGTCATACTAAATGAATTTCTGTTCCGAAAATGCAACTAAAATTCTGTTCAAAAATCTAATTTAGTTTTGGAGACTTTTCACAGTTTGGCAGAAATACTAAATTGTAACTAAAATAAGTGTTTCAACACTCCCTCATCCTATTTGTACATATGAAGCTAACATGATGTTTAATTTTGCACCAGTTATACAACCGAATTTTTCATGATCCTCTACTTTTCTTAACATGAAATGAAGTTATTACAACAGTTTAATAAGAAACATAGTACCTACAGTGTAAATATGCGCTAATTTATCCTTCTGTGTCAGAGAAAGAGAAAAAAATATGACCCCCCCCCCATAGATTACTTCTAGCTACGGCCCTGGGTCCTGGTGGGAATATTTGTCTAGAAATTTTTTTTTATGGTATGTACAAACAGTTTCAATGCTTATACATCCAGTTCTTAAATGTAGTAAAGTTTTATCCTCATCACTATATTTTGAAATACTGTTTATAGTTGACTGTCTACTATAACTTAAAATGTTACAATCATCTTTAAAAATTCCTACAGAACATTTAGAATTATCCTTTAAATCTATTCTTTATATGTAGAAAGACCCATTTAAGAACTCTTTATATGTAGAAAACACATTTAAAAAAAACTTTTATTTTAATGAAGAAAAGTGCTTCACCAAAATATTCTGTAAATATGTACTGGATCTTGAAATGAAAAAATATATATATATATACATTAAACACTGAAATATCAAGAGTACAACAGGAACACTTGCTTAGCAACTTTCCAGAGTTAAAGAATCAACTGAGCAGTAGCAGTGAATCATTATGCAACTCTCTTACTCAACCTTACTCTGATGTTATTGGATATTTGTATCCAATAATATGTGAACAGTTCTGTCTTTGGCACAGTGCCAACCGCTAATAGGAAAGATACAAAGAACTATTCATGTTTCTTACAAATGGGAAGCAAACTGGGCAAGTTGAGACCTGGCTATTCCTGTCATTAATGGCAAATGGATGCTTACAAATGATGAGAGGTAGAAATATGTTAAAATACTATTTATGAAGTTAATCTAAAACCTTTAAATAAGATAAGTTCATAATATATGCAAAAAATGCATATTTACAAAAAAAAAAAAAAAGCACATGGAAAAAATTGTCGTATCAGAGCGATTATTTGAAAATTCAGACCCCTTAAAGCTCCCAAATGCCTTTGAATAACAAAGCAATCTTTTTTTTGTTTGAAAGCTGTTATGAAGTACTTAAGATCAGGCAAGTACAAAAAATTTTACCTTGCCCCCCACATTAATTTTTTTAGCATTGAAAATTGGATTTTTTAGAAAATGTGCAACTTCGGAGGGCCATATCTTGTGAAGGGGACAGAGTAACAAGACAATTTTTTTAATACAATAAGTATCCATCCATATGAATGTAAGAAAAAAAAGAGGGCTTGTTATTCCAAGCCCTTCATGACTTTTTAAATTTTCAAAAATGGTAAAAAATCAATTTTGTGTCACTAACTTTGACCTTGAAAAGATATGCTTTGTTTTTAAATCTCAAATTTATTGATACCATATGGAAAAAGACCATTCTCTTAGCTTTGCAATGAGATATGGCTGTGCTCTATAACTTTATTAGAAAAAAAGTTGCAGTTCATTAGACAAAGCTTTAAAATACCAAATTTTTACTGTTGCCAAACGACAAAGTTGGCCTATATATCAAAAATATATTTTTTTAAAAACAAAAAAACTATTTTTTGAGGTCTAGGAAACATGGGGAATGGGCATGCAAATTTTTATCAAAATTAAAAATGGTGATCACACCCCATTTGTTGATTTAAAATGGAATGACCCAGCGATAAACAAACAAACTTTCAATTCAGACACAGAGACAAAATTACACGTTTTTTTATACATATATGTGTAATTCCCTATGTATTTTAATATGTAATTCTCATTAATATGACAGAACCCATGCTTTTTCATGAAGGAAATATAAATCTATTTCTGAAAAAATTCAAGACATTGCTGATATTACTGGTCAGGGTTGGTAAAAAAAACCGGGTTTTTTGAAAAAACCCAAAAACCATGGCTTTTTTGGTTTAAACCAGGTTTTTTGGTTTAAACCGGTTTTTTTTTAAATATGTTTTCCTGTTACATATACATGCAAATTTATGAACAAAAGTAAACATTTTTGAATATATAAGTAATAATTTGATTTAAAGATAATTCTAATCAATATAATTGTTTAATATACAAACAATTATGTAGAAAATTGAAATTCTTTAAAATCTAAACATTTTTAGAAAAAGCTGTGTCTTATATTTCATAAATAAAATGTGCTACATAATGAAACATTGATACCCTGAAAATCTTAATGAACAATCTTTTGATTACTAGCACTATAAATAAATGTATGATATAGATTCATATATAAAACTTTATATGTATTATTTTCAAATGGTTATTCAAAATAATTAATTTGAAATACTTGTTATATGTGATGTCTGATTTTTCTGTTAGAAGACTGCATGAATTAATTATCTTTTATTGAAAAATAAAGCTTTTTATAAAGAATTTTTGGAAGGATTTGAATTTAGCAGTAGAGTCTTTACACACTTCAAGCATTGTGTTTTCTAAAACTACCAGTTAAAAGATGACTGTTAAATAAATAAAAATATATATTTAACAGCTTTTTAGACTATTGAAAAACATTGATGTTAAAATATACAGTAGCTTTATAAATGCTGTCATCTACCAAAGAATTTAAACAGCCATCAGACTGCATGAGCATGCTCTATTGTAACACTTAGTATTTTTAAACATCTACACTATAAAGTGCATTTTTATGAGACTTTTTTTCTATTACGTCTCAAGCAAACTTTGTCTTGCCCCCCCCCCCCTCATCCCTTTCTGCCAATTTTCTTAACCGATCTAAGTAATGGGTTTGGTTATGCAATAGAAGATTTAAATATATCTTTTGCATATTTTAGTTAAATGTAAACAGGTGCTTTACTAGTGCCTAATTTTTCAATGTCTTCTTATTCGACTTCATATCTTGAGTTTTTTTTATTCTTAAAAAATAATCCCTCCAATCAAGAAAAATTTCTTTTAGAGCTTGACTGAAATTTTAAAGATCATTCATTTATGTCATTATCTGTACATCTGCGTTTCTCAAAGGAAAATATTTTTTAAATCTAAATATTGCATATTTTTCATCTATTTTATTTTTGCTAAATTTACATGATTTAAGTGTTTTCTGTAGAGTTTCAGATATGTTCATCAGTGCATGAAATATGCATTCTACATGTATACTAACATGACCTTGACTAGACTCACTATGTCTTATGGTGACTATTGAGATAAGACTTAAAAATAGAAATTATTTATTATCCAATAATTTGAAACACTTAAATTACAAAAATGAAAATATATATATTAGATTTGTTCTAAAAAACCAATTGGTTTGAACTGTGCCAACCTAGCTGGCAAAAGAATAAAATTATAATGCAAAAAAAACCCAATCCCAATGTAAGAATGCAAGAGAAACAAAGGCTTGTTAAAATCACTAATCACAGAGCAAATAAAAAGCTCATTGAAAATTATTCAGTAGCATACGTAACAAAAAGAATTTCTGAAATGATGAAATCCTTAGTAAATCTTAACTAATCAAGCAATTTAAATAATAAAAGTGCATTTTAAACTCGAGCTGCCCTTCTGGCTATATATATATATATATATATAAGTTTTACAAATAATGGCTATATATATATATACATATAGGCCTTAAAAAAGAAAAAGAAAGAAAGAAAACTGATTAGTTTTTTCTAACCAGCTAATTTTAAAAAAAATAGTTATTCTGCCATATAGATTTACAGCTTACAAGAAAAGTTGAGTTGATTAAATTTTTTTGTCCTTTTAGAAACTTATTAATTCATCATTTTTCTACAGCTTTGCTTGTAGCTTCTTCATAATTTGGATTTTGCATTTTTCAATAATGTGTAAAATAAAACATTTGGGTAAAAGAATAAAAAAACCAGGTGAAAAAAAACCAGCATGGTTTCTTTAAAAAAACCAATTGGTTTAAACCATGGTTTTAACCACGGTTTAAACCAACATGGTTTAAACCAAACAACCCTGTTACTGGTAATTGTAATTCTTTTCACCAAATATATTTATGTAGTTTAATCAAAGCCTTTTTTAGTCTTTAAGTAATTTTCATTATTAAAATGTATTTTATTTCTGATTTTCATTATTTCTCTTTTGATTCTCAACCAGGGCCATCGCTAAGACTTTTTATTGGTGGGGGAGAAGACCTTAAATTGCCAAGTCAAATTTTCATATTTGCCAACTCGTTTTATAATTTTTCCCAAGTTACCACACTTAGAAAATATATTACAGTTCTTATTTGTAAAAAGTTTAATAATATTTCCAATTAGAGTTGTAACTTTTGCAAATTCTATCAAAAATAGAAAATGTACTACAATTTTTATTTAAATTTTCATTAAATTTGCCAAGTGTAACAACATTTGCGAATGTTTGGGGGGGGCTCCTCCCTGTCCCCCACTTAGCGAGGCCCCTGCTTATTTTTATTCAAATTAAATTTATCAAAACATGACACTTTGTTTTTAAGGGATATATTTTCTACAAATTTTTGTTTTCTTCTATGTGTGTCCATTTCAACATGATTTCTGCTCCTTCAAAGCTCTCAATAATTGTGGCTTAAATAATTAGATTTACCCTTAAGAAAACAAAATTTATAAATTTTTTCGAGAGGATGCTCAGTCTTTTTTGAGAGGGAAAAGACAGGCCTCGTCTCAAATGAATATTACTCCACAAAACACAGGTTGCTGAAGTTTTCCTACGACGATAGATGGCAGCATGAAAGTTTGCTATCCAATAATGGATCGAAAAGTTTTCGAGCGATATTTTAATCGCAAAATGGCGCTTCCCTGCTCTTTACATTTTTTCTTATCTGCATCTTGTATTGCAACTTCCAAATGTTATATTTACTAATTTTCATTGTTAAAAATATTTTATTTCCGATTTTCACTATTTCTTTCATGATTCTCAACATAGCAGAAAAATATAATAATTAAAAGAGGTTTGCCTCTTACTGTATTGATAAGTTGGGCCTAAGAGTCACCATTTGAGAAAATTTTCCTTATAAGGTATCTTATCTAAAGAAATATTTATGTTTATCTATTTTTTTTTTCTTATTACTGTTTTAATGCATTTCTTACTCGTTACTTATTTTTCTTCTGCATGCTGTATTGCAACATTCAAATGCTATATTTACTGATTTTTATATTCATTAATACTGTAGAGACCGGCTAAACCTTTTTGATGATTTTTATGTGAATTCATATTGTACCTTTATGAGGGAAGTTGCATTGAATAATGTAAGGAAAATATGTGTCATTTTTATAATGAATAACTAATTATTTATTTAGCAATTCTTTATATAATTATTTACTTTTAATAATCTAATAATTTTTTTAATTATTTAAGTTTTCATCAGGGTTGGCACGGTTTAAACCAATTGGTTTTTTTTCTCAAAAAAACCAATGGTTTTTTTCAAAATAATCTAATGATATTTTCTCATTTTTATTTACAATTTAAGACTTACAAATTATTAGATATAAATATTTTCTACGTTTAACACTTTATTTCAGCAAAAAGTATTAAATATAGTGATTCTAGCGGGTTTTTTATGTATAGGATGAAATTGAGTATGCATTGATGACCATATTCCATTACTCTTAAGAAAAATCTTAGAATATGTGAATTGATCAAAGATAAAATGGATTAAAAATAGGTATTCTGTATTTAGTATAAAATATTTTCATTTAAAAAATGCAGATTATTTAAAGCAATCTATCATAACACGCACAATGCTTTTGAATATGGAGCTATAACTGGATTATGTTTAAGATTTTAGTGAAACTATAAAAGAATTTTTTTTTTCTATTGGGGAGATTATCTTTAAGAATTAAAATCAAAATATGAAGTTGAACGAGTATTCAAAAATTGGGTGCTAGTTATAGTATTTTAATAACAACAAATTATTTTTTTTCCCTCAGTTATCTGCTAAATCTAATGACCATAAATGTTGATTTCAAATCGTCTCTCATAACACAAAACCCCCCAAGAATAATCTCAAATTTATTATTATTTTTTTAATTGTAGAAAAGAATATTATATTCACAAACTACATCAAATGTTTCTTATAAGTAATAAAAAGATTATTTATAAAGATTTTCAAAGCACCAATGTTTCACTGTGTAGAGTAGCTTATTGTTTGAACATAAGATTTTACTAATAACTATTTAAATTAAAATATGATTTTTTTCAATTTTCTACACAATTAACTATAATTATTTAATTTAAATTACTTTCAAATGCATTTATACTACTTATAATTCAACAATGTCTATTTTTATCAATAAATATGCATGTATATGTAATAAAAAAGGATGTTTTTAAAAAACCCGGTTTAAACCAAAAAAACCTGGTTTTTTTCCAACCCTGGTTTTCATTATTTAATTTTATTAATTTACTTAATTATTTTAATACTTTACTACATTGCAAGCAATCATTATAATTTTGATGGCATTATAACATTTAAATGACTGTTTAAAAAATGTAAACGAAGCAATGCCAAAAAAAATTCACAAAATTCTAAAATCTGCAACACATCTTGTCCCAAGTTTTGCAGATATCAGGAAGTCTACTGTGTTTAATGTTCATGCAATGTCCTAATGACTTGGTAACAGTGTCAATAAAGGTTCTATTAAAATCGATCAATTATAAAAAAAGTAATAATTTTAATGGAAAAAAGGGCAGAAGGACAAATTTGAAAAATACAACCTTATATTTTTTAAATTAAAGTTATAACAGTTTTAACAGGCTTTTATATGATATTTAATGGTAGCTCTGCCACTAAAATAGTAAAATTAAAAGAAATAATATATATTGCTATGAAAGTAGTACTAAAAGAATCATTCTATCCCTGTTATCCCAATTCACTATCAAATTTCCTGCCAATTGATTGCAAAGTTTTAGTACTATTTTTATCCTTATCGGTGTGAATGCCAAAGTATCGTCTTTTACTGTGATCAATAACGTTTTATGCAGCTTTAAACTAATTAGAAAATGACCAACTGTTTGTCTAAATATTAATTGCACCTAAATTGAACTTGAAAATTCCATTTTAGTCAATAGAAACCTGTTAAAGAAAAGGTACATCAAATTGCACCCCTATCCTAATGCAACAAAATAAATTTTAACTAAATGAATAATGAAGGTATACATTGCAAAGCAAAAGATTTGAATTCAGATTATTTTGTTTTATAAATTTTTATTTCAGTAACAAAAAAGAAAATACCAAGAATTAACCCAAAAACTTATTGACGAAAACTTCTTTATCTAGTTTAATGAATTTATACAAATGTATGTCTACACATATTTAAGATTATGTATAGACTCAGTGTGTGTGAAAAAAGAAACAGATACACCTCATATATTTTAATAATAATTTGTCTTAAAAAAAACTACAATAACTATTCAACTAAAAAAATTTTATCTTTTCAATGTATATTTAAAAAAAAAAACTAGAAGTCTTTATATTGAAATTGTTTCAAAATGTGATATTTTCAATATAAACACTTAATTTACAGATCACTTCTGGTAAATTTTATTTCTAGAATAACAAATGAAAAGTCATTTGCTAAAATATTTTAGAGATTGTGAAGGATAGTATTTGAATTTTGTAATGTTAAATTACTTTTAAATCGTTGCAAAACCCCTTTAATTTAAAACTACTTGTTAGAATGGATCTTAATTAGGATTTCTATGTTTTCCTTAGCAATACTGAAGCTTCTTCAAATTAGTTTCTGCTAAAAAAAATATAGGTATTTAAAATGTCTATATGTTTTTAAAATTTCCAAATAAGAATTTTTTCCCAGTAAAGCTATATTTTATAGAAGCTTGAAATGAAATCGAAAATAGTTTATTCTACCAAATTGTTCTTTAGTTACACAAAACTCCCCCCCCCCCCCCTCAAATTACAATCTGCTTTTCAGTAATTAAAAAAGAATTTATTATTTTTGAATCTAAATTTTAAATCTTCATAATTCCTAAACTATTCGAAAAAATGATTTCCCATTTGCTATCCATGGTTGTACCAAGAAATTTTCAATATTACTATCAAAGTTGGGTGTTTCTATTGAAAATGTTGTTTGTTTTGAATTGTTTGTATTCAAAGTTTAATTCAATTTTAATAAAAAGATGAGCATTTTTAAGCATAATTTTCTAACATAAATTGTTAAAAATCACCATCTTTAATCAAATTTCTGTGACAATTTAGTGATAAAATTTTGTACGGTTGTATCTTTTTCTTTTAGTCATCTATTGCACATGAACTTGACTTTTCTCATGCCTCCTTTAGTGAAATTGACACCAGGTATACAATTCTTCTTTCCTTCTTTTAAAATTTAAATATTAATATTTACAATGAAGAATCACAAATAGAATCAAATGAACACCACATAAATACATTTTATAATATATATATATATATATATTATTTCTTAGTATGTTTGTTTGACTTAAAAGCAGTTGAAAGGTGGTAGCTATATGTTCTTTATGTTTTTCACTCATAGATAAAAGTTTTCCTAAATTATAACATGCAACTGTGTCAAAAAAGAAAAAAAAAACAGCTATCTGGTGTACATCCCAGCCGTTCTGGATTAATGATTTTATGCTGTATTTCAAAGTTTCACATTTTCCTTAAATGGCTATTTTATTTATTTTTCTAGGTCATATTTCTTTGGTGTGTTTTCCAATTATTCAGCAATATTTTCATCAAGTTTTTAAGCAGCCACAGAGTTTTTTCTACTGAAGCTAACATTTTAAGAAACAACATATGCAACAAAAGGTACTCAGGGAAGTATCTTACCCATCATACTTGTGTTATTAACTTTCTAAAATTATTCAGCCTTCAGCTCCAAATTTAAATTAACATATTTTTTTTAACTTCTGTGTGTATCTATACATAACAATTTGTTTTAACAGGAATCAGAACATTAATCATGAAGATTGTTCTGAAGCCCTCACTTGAGCATATGGCTCTTGTTAAAATTGTCATTTCATTGTGGAAACAGGTTGATGTTAGGGACTTAATAGTGAAACACAGTTCTAGTAATCGGTATTCATGGAAAGAATGGAAAAAAGTGGAAGAAAGAGTAATTAAAAAAGTACTACAGCTTTCCCTACCAAAACTCTTGAAAGAAAAAGTATTAGGATTTGTTAAGCCTATTGGCTTACAAATCGAAGCCTGGATGCAATTCTATCACCACTGCTACGATCTTCTTCTAAATCTAACAGTAGAATTTTGTTGGACACCTCAAGGTACAATAGATCGAAAAAGAACAGCAGAAGTGTTAGTCAAAGATAAGAATTTGGATATATCGACACGCTATGAACTAGCGTGTATTAATTGCTTGGAGGATTATATCATTCAGTTAGCGATCAGTATACCTGAGGATCTCAAAAAATCTGTTTCATACAAATCTAAAATAGTTAGTTTTTGGTCACATAGTATTAACAGAAGAGGAAATCACATTGATTACAGATCTGAATTTGACGATTGTGCAGTTTGGGGTAATAAAGTAGCAGTTGAATACTTCCTAAAAAAACTAACCCCACAGGAAAGAGAAGAGTGCTTGGTAAAAGCCGCAAAACATGCTGAAGATCCTGATACACTTTGTTTTCTGATATCAGAATTGCATGAAGATCAACAAATTAAAGTTTTCAGACATAGACCTTACAAGGTATTGCAGTCTTTTCTAAAATGGCCATTTCAGAGCTTTTTTATTGAAGCAGCAAATTGCATGTGGGATTTTCTATCAAGAAACGATTATGACAATATATTGAGAAATATTATTAATAAAGTTAAATATGGCTATGAGGACTGGAACTATCAAAGACTTTTTAGTGAATTTTGGCAGAAAAGCCCTAGTTCTCTAAAAAGTTTCATTACAAATGAAATTGATAGAAGTTGGATACTAATGTATTTGTTTTCCGTTAAAGATAAAGAAAACATAAGATTAATCATTAAAGATAGCACCCTAACAGCCAAAGAGAAGCTTATCTACAGTGATGTAATGATAGATATTTGCAAATATTCGATAAATAATAATGAATGGGAGTTTCTTGTATTCTTTATTCGAGAATGTTTTCCGTCAAAATCTGTAATGTTAAAATTTAAAGAGGAATTTGAAAAGTGTATGATGCATTCTTACTTTAAAGAGCATTTTGAAGCAAAAAAACATAAATGGGATGAAAAGTTTACCTTGTCTGACTACTCCATTTTTCAGTAGATAAGACAAATTTAGAAGAAGATGAAAGTAGCTCATTGAAAAGATTCCCATAACCTTACAACAATACATAAAATCAAAATGTCCTTGATTTTAAATCATATTCCTAAATTTAAAAAATATTAAAGCAATATCCACTGTTAACATTCTGAAAACAAGAAAAATAATTCATTTGCTTTCAGAAATAGACATTTACTTTTTAACAAATTTTTTAATAAAAATATTAGCTACATTTAAACTATTGCTAAATAGTTTGTAAATGTTTTTGCTCATATTCACTTTTGACAAAGCATATCTGTTTCTTTTATAGATTTGAAAGTTATTACAATAGAAAAATATAATTGTAAAAAAATTATATTTTTATATATATTTTTTATTTTTTTTTATGGAGAGAATTAAATAACTTTGAATAATTACAAACTATATACTTTTTCGCTTTTCATTAAATGTATTTCATAATTCAAATTACATGAACCTGTATAATGTCATTTATTTAATTGGTAATTTTCTCAAAATTTAAATAATTACAAGATTTTTTCAATTGTTAAAAATTAGTTGATCTATACTTCAAAAAAAAATGTTATTTAAACTACATTATATGTTGTAAATTTTGTGGAAATTGAATCCTTGATTTTTTAAATTATTATTATTATTTTTATTTCTAGCTCTTGTTTAATGAAATGTTTGGTAAAAATGCTAAAAGCACAAAAGAAAATAACTGAATTTATAGATTTATTGCACACATTAGCCTGCCAACAATGATTCTTTTTTATTATTTTGTCTTCCATGCTTCTCAAACCATAATTTTCATGGTATAAGACATTGAGGTGGATTTTTATTGTTTTGAAATACAAGTTCGTATCATTATATTCTTGATTGCAACTTATTAAGAAAATGAGTGTAAGACAATTCTGTAATATAAATTTTTTATTCTTAATATAAATTGTTTTAGAAGTTCTTCTGTGAAGCAAAATCAGATGGGTCAATATTTCAAAAGAAAATTGTTGCATGACATACACTCCAAATGTAGTCATTTTCACTCTATGCTTTTGTAATAAAATTCATACCTTTTATTGCTAACAGATTATATTGCATTTGTATTCTAATCATTCATAAATCAACTGCAAATAACTTTTGTAAACGAGATTGAATAAAAATTTGTTCTATCTTTAAAGTTTTGAAGTAATTCTTATTTATAGTGTATAATTCAATTATTAGTATCTGGAAATGTTCTCTTTTTAGCCTAATTTAAGATTATAGGGTAGAAACCTGCATCAAGTTGGTTTCATGTGATTTTTTTCAAATGCACAGAGTAGGTTTTTTTTCCTATTTCTTGATTTTTTTCCCTATTTCTTGATTTTTTTTTCCTATTTCTTGATTTTTTTTTCAAAAATCGAAATACAAAAATAAATTGCCATAGCGACTAATTTTTAAACTCTTCTCAAAGAAAACAAAAAACAGAAGCTTACTTAATAGATGAAATCATGTAAATGACACATAGAAACAAGAATTATTTTATTGAATAAATTTTCTAATTGAAAAGAAGTTTATTTGATGCTAATAAGAGTATAAAATTAGCAGCTCAGAATTTGCAATAATAAGACTTAAAAAAGTTTTTGATATTATTGAAAAGACTGCATTTTCTATTTGAAAAATTACTGAAAATTCCAGTTTAAGGTACCTACTTTGGAAGCATAAAATGTTTGCATTTATTGTCTAAAGAAAGAAATTTCTGAAAAATTTATTAAAAAAAACCAAAAAACAGGAAAACTTTAAAATTATTTTACACATATATGTTTTATGCTATTAAAAAATGCAGCTGATTTTGTTTGATTAAAAAAAAAAATAATAATAATAATAAATGAGGCTAGCCAGTAAAATGTAAAGACAAAATGTTTTATTAAAAACTTATTAATACATAAATTACATGGAAATGACAACAAAATGCTAGAAAAACTACTGTAAACTAAATATAATGAGAAAAACTTTTTGAAGCATCATAAAAAATAAGGGAAAAAAATAAGGGCAAATAAAACACCAATAAAAAGTCTGTAAAACAGCATTTTTTGTGTGCATATTTCAAGGTATCTTTTCTTTAAAATAGATGAAAATACATATTGAAAGCTGCATGTGTAATTATTTTTATAGAATATTGTGCAAAGAAAGTCATGTTTTTTCTTTTTAATGCTTTTATATGCATTTATTTATGCAATCATTACAAGAATGAGAACAGCCAAGCTAAAAGAAAATAAAAATATTTTATTCCCTTTTTCAAAATAATAGAAATTTTTTTTTCCTTTCCCATAAATAATGGTTTTCAAGAATTAAAATATAAAATGAATTATTTAAATCCATAAACTACAGATTTCAATAAGCATTACAATCTCTTATCCAGAATATACTACAACACTAAAAGAACACAATATATTTGTTATGTGCCTTGAAGATATCTACCCAAAATATATTTAAAATTTTAAACATTCATCAAATATGAGTATTTTACCTATGCACATAGGCTTATAGATTATTAGATAAAACTGACAGCAAATTTTGTACTTAAATTTGCAAAATCTTGAAACAATATATTGTGAATAATTTTAACAATTTTATAAATAACAATTACATTTTAATCGAATAAATACAGTATGAAATACTTTTCTTCAATGTTTTTCCTGAAATTGGGTAATTAATTATCAGGAATCACACTAAGACGCAGCACACATGAAAAAGAACATATATTGTATATTTTTCAACTGTTATAAAATCACAGTTTGAAACTCACAAAAATGGTTGTATTTTGAGTTTAATAACTAATTGAAAAAATAAGACTCATTAATTGTACAAAGATTATTAATGACAATACCTGGGGGTTATATACAGGATGTTCATGATTAAGAGTGGGGAATGGCTAATTTCTCACGCTTTAGTCATAGACATATAATTTTAGTTACAAAAATGTTTTAAATGAAGTAAAAAACATTTAAAAAGCAATTTGGGCCAATATAAACATTTCTTTAAAAAATAACGAAATTTAAATTTCTATGCAGTCCTCCAGTCCTATAAGTTATCATTAGTATAATTTCCTATTACATTGATAAGTAAGACAAAAAAAGTCTCATTATATTAAGACAGACATAAACGCAATAAATACAATATTCCAACACGGAGTGAAAAATTAGTCAGGGCCAGGAATTGAACTTGGGCTTACAGCGTATTTTCCTATTGCTCTACCATCTAACTCTCCCTGGCCAATATCCTAGCTCGGTAATTTCAGACTAATGGTAGAATAACCACACAGTATACTGTAGGCCCAGGTCCGATTTTTGGCCCTGACAAATTTTTCACTCCATGTTAGGTTATTGTATTTATGTCTGTCTTAATATATATCTACCTTTAATAAATAATTAATTAAATTCAGGCATTAATTATTATGTTCTTTAATAATAAGTCACATTTATATATCACTAAAATTGTCTTAATAAAGCATGACTTACACCACATTTCTGCACCTGAACACAAGTGAGTTCGGCTATGGTTTGAGGGGTAATATATCAAGTGCTTAAAATAATCAAGGAATAAATTTCATATACAGTCAAAGTTCTATAATCCATACAAGCTGGGGCCAAAGGTTGTCCGGGATATTGCAGATTATAGAGCATTATGGATTACACATGAATTTATTATTTCTAGACGGTGTTTAAATTCTATAATCAGTATAATATGAAAGCTAAAAATAAATCTAATAGGCTATTTCAAAAAGTACCTTTTTAAAGTTATTTTATTAAAAAATTTATGTGATAAATAAAAATAATTACATAGGTTCTGCAATACAGTTTATTTTTTACTATTAATAAAATAAAAGAGTTATATTTTTTAAAAAATAAATGTTTTATAATGATTTTTTTCCCTTTTTTAATATTTGTTTAAAAAAATGTTTTTGGATCACTAATTTGTAAATTTTCTTAAGTTTATTTCATTGTTTACATTCATAAAGTAACGCAAATTATAGAAAATAGCGGATTATACAACAAATTTCATATATAACTCCGATTTGAAGAAAATCAAATAAATATTTCGATTGAATTAATTTTTATAAAGTTACAGATTAGCTAACATATTCATAATTTAACATGTTTTATTTTGTAAGGTTTTGAGACTCTTATCATGAATTCCTTTAATAAAAAATATATTATTTTTATAAATTTTTATTTAAATTTAACGATTGTATGTATATTTTTGTAATTCAAAATTCATACTCAAACTTCAACTCACTTATAAGTATCCGATCGAGATTAAATTATACATATTGACATAAATCTGGTGATAATCTAATATTACTATGATTTTCAGTGGTTACACATTTATACTTTTTTACAGGATAGCACAAAAATTTCAGATAGATTACTGCCAAGAAATTACTAAGAAAGTTTTAGATTAGATAACACAAGACTGCAATAATTGTGTTTTTTAACACATATACTTTTTAGCTCTGAATTCTCAAATTTTTTTAATTTTTAACTGCCATGTCAGCATTTTTAGAAAATCATAAATTGTCAAACTTAAAAAATAACAAAAAAACCCGGATACAATCAAATAGAGAAGACAACTGTGTTTTATAACTTTTGATAAATGACCTTTTTCTTTTGCATTGAATCTAAATAGGATTTTTAATTTTAACAATAACATTAATTATTTATCTGCAAATCGTAAATGTCAAAGTTAAAATCTGATACTATGAAACAGATGTAAAGCTTTATTTTATTTAATTTAAATAGCTGAAGGGTCTGAAAAGGTGAGGAAATATGTTTAAGTTTTACTTTGAACTTTATAACTTTGAAATTTGTAATTTGCAAAAAATCCTGACACGTAAAAATTATGATCCTTTTTGGATTTAACGTTAAATCTACATAAAAATCAACTATCAAAAATTAAAAACACATTAATCACATCTATTGTATTGAATCTAATTTATGCTATTTTTAACTCTAAAATTATGATTTGAAAAAATCTTTACGTCGGGGTAAAAAATGAGGGTCAATTTCGGATTCAACGGTACTTAACATAAAAGACTCCATTATCTGAATCTAAAAAATAAGATGTAACCCAACTTTTGCAGACTTGTCAACGTATCTGTAACATTTTACTAAATATAATTTATAAGGACTCCTTATATAGATTAGGGGAATCATATAAAAATTTACATTTCATAATTTTTTAAGAAATGTTTTCATTGACCTCAAATCGCTTTTAAAGTATTTGGATGACGAATAAAAGAATCAATAGAAATTATATTGTTTGTAATGACTTTTTATCCTACAACGTACCCAGAATTTGGATAATTTTTTTTTTTTTAAAAATCAAAAATAAATGTAATATTCCACTTTCCCCAATTTCTATATTTTCTTTTCCTAAGATTTTCCAGATCTAAAATATTGACTTTTACTTTTTTTGACACCAACTGTGTGAAATTTGAAAAAAAAAAATACCCGTTTAATAGCAGCATTTTGCATTTGATGATGATGTCTGTGTTGATAGTTAAAAATACTAAGAATAATAGAAATTTAACATTTTTTAAATATTTTTGTCATCTTTTAAGTAGTTTACACATAGTGTAATTTTAAGTTACCTTTTCAAAGATGAATTTAGCATTCTGTTTACTTATTTGCTGGTTTCTCATTTGTGTGAACACTCATATGAACATTTAAATTAGATTTGCGAGAAAATCTTTTGTTACACACTTCACAAGAGAAAGGTTTGTCTCCAGTATGGAGGCGCAGGTGGACATTTAAAGTAGATTTTTGTGAAAATCCTTTGTTACACACCTCACAAGAGAAAGGTTTATCTTTAGTATGAACACGTAAGTGGTCAATTAAAGCACATTTGTAAGGAAATTTTTTGTTACACATTTCACAAGAGAAAGGTTTTTCTTCCGTATGCACACGCAGATGCACTTTTAAATGAGATTTATGAGAAAATTCTTTGTTGCATATCTCACAAGAAAACGGTTTCTCATTTGAATGGACACGTAGATGAACTTTTAAATTAAATTTGGTAGCGAATGCTTTATTACACACGTCACAAAAGAATGATTTCTCTTTACTATGGACACGCAGGTGGACATTTAAATTAGATTTCGAAGAGAATCTTTTATAACACACTCCACAAGAGAAAGGCTTTTCTTCAGTATGGACACGAATGTGGTCAGTTAAAGTAGATTTTTGAGAAAATCTTTTCTTGCATATCTCACAAGAGAAAGGTTTCTCTTTCGTATGGACACGTAGGTGACAATTGAAATTAAATATGGAAGAAAATCTTTTATCACACACGTCACAGAAGAACGATTTCTCTTCACTATGGACACGTAGGTGGACATTTAAAGTAGTTTTGGATGAGAATCCTTTATTACACACGTCACAAGAGAAAGGTTTTTCTTCAGTATGGACACGAATTTGGTCAGTTAAAGCACATTGCGGAAAAAATCCTCTGTTGCACATCTCAGAAAAGAAAGATTTTCTTCAGTATGGACACGCAGATGAACATTTAAATTATTTTTGGATGACAATCCTTTATTACACACGTCACAAGAAAAAAGTTTCTCTTTAGTATGGACATGCAGGTCCATCAATAAAAATAAATGTATTTTTTTCAGTGATGAATTAATAAATATTAATTAAATGATATACAGGAAAATTGAAAACATCTAGCATCATAAAATTATTTAATTCTTTATTGAAGCTTTCAGAAGTGAACATTAACTTATGAAAAAACAAGCTGAAATCACCTATCTGTTACATATTTTTTTATTTTAACAAATTGATATATTTTAATATATAGTCGTCTTAAACCTATCCTTTAATTTCTGTGTGGAAATTAAGAAAACTGTGCTATTGTGCACAAGCTCGGAAACTTAAGGAGATCTTTACTGAACAAGTTTTTTATGGGATAATTTATCGAATAGGATATATATATATATATATATATAGTCTTAGGACATGACTTTTTTTCATAAGTTTTTCCACGATATATTCAGATAAGAGCACAAATATCGGCACCTGAAATATAAATTAAATTTTATATACCACACAATTCTTCATGAATTTTCAAATGTTTACATAAGAGAGTTTTAAATAAAATTAAAATATTTATTGAATACATATTAACAATTTTATGTACTTTAATTTTATTTGAATTTTTACAATTAGCATAACTACAATCACAAGCAATTTTTTTAGAAATCTGTTAGAGGGAAGCCAAATTATATTTATATCTTTATTTCTTACAGTTCTTTTACTATTTTTGATAAAACCGATTTTAAATGTTTTTAAAGTACATGAATGATTTTATGAGCATTAATAATTATGATTATATTTAATTATTGGATTTTTCAAGGAGAAAATATTCTATTGTTCAGGTATCACAGGGATTTTTATTTTCCGAAAGTTACTATTATAGAAATGTAAGATATTTTTTAATTTTTACATTGTTTAAAAAAAATAACAGAGAAAAATTCTTAGTATTTTTTTATCGATTTATATACATTTAGATTTGTAGAGATTAAGATTTATATTTAAGATCCACCAGTTTCATAAATAGTATCTTGAAATTTAGGAAATGGGGTAATTTTAAAAGACTTTAGGTGTTTTTCCTTTTATCTGTTAAAGCTTTCTTAAGAGGTACAATATTTCAATTTTACATTTTTAGAAACTATAAATAACAAAGATCTGAATTATTTTTTGCTGTTAAAAATATTTAGCATATTATTGTGGTTATGCTAGTTGTATTAATTACAGCAATCTCACAGTCTCATGACTGTGAGATAACACACGTTTAGTGACATAGTAAAAGAAAAATTAAAATATAGTAATTTTAAAAGATTTAACGAATTTCCATTTTCAATCCTTAAATATATTTAAAAAACAAAATGTAATGGAAATTTTCTACATTTATTTAGTTGCATGCTTGTAAGTAGGATAGTATTTCTTGTTGTCATTCCTAAATATGCATATGTTTTCTTTAAATTTTTATACTTAAATGGCATTATACATACTCCTGCGAGCTATTTTTTGAGAACCAGATTTTCTAGCTCAGTTGGAGATTTAGCTATCATTGCCGTATCATATTTCTTTAATGCATTTCTGATTCTTTCGTAAAACTGAGAAATGTATTCCATGGTACAAAAATTCGAAAAATGTGAACTCTTTGTTAGCCATTTGTTGTTTTTAAATTCATAAATCATTTTATTGATAATTTTTTTTGGGGGGTGACCGTTTTCAGTTGCGAATGCTTTAAATTTTGTTAATTCTTAATCCATATAAGCTTTTGAACATATTTCGAATGCTCTTCTGACATAAAATCTACATGCTGCTTTTTATAGTTAACTGGAACTTTACTGCTGTATGATATTGTATTATTGGATCAACAAGGTTTTTTTTTTAATCACTCAATCAATATTATGCATTAAGGGGAGTCTTCATTCACTTGAAAACTCCCACTCCATAATTTTAAATCAATTGACAGATTAATTTTAAATTATTTGTTTAAATCTGAATACTTCTAAGCGATTTTTTTTGCATAGAATAGCTGAGCTCAATCTTTAGCATGATTTTTACTTTTTTGATTTTAGTTACAGATTTATTTTTAAAAAGGTACTTTCACTTTCGGAACCGGTTGCATATAAGCAAACCATACTTGAATTCATATATATAGGAAAATAGATCTCTGCTATTGGCCAAACTGTAGTCTGGTTTTTTTTAATTTCCACCCCTTCTTTCATTGCTATAAAACATATTTTAGCCTGACAAAAAATAAATCACTACTTTTGCTGACAAATCAGTATTTTTCAGATATTGTGATTAACTTTATTGTACAAATTTAAATTTTAACAAATGATTTAAGCAAAACGTCTAGTAAAATAGTGGGACATATCTTTTTAGCAAAACCTTATTTTCAACCAGACGGTAGGTTGCTGCTTCTGCCATCTATCGACATGAAATAGAATCATATACTATGTTAAAGAAATAAATATTTAGTGCTATATTGATTGCATAAAATCAATTCATTAATTTGTAGGATTCATAAAAGAAGCTGTAAATGAAAAATTTAGATTTTTTTTTAAATGTACTTATTATTATTACCATATTATTTTTTTTTTATCCAAAAGCAAGTGATATATAGATATTTATTAATATATAATGTACATATATTAATTATTTATTTGAATTAATTTAAAGATAGGCCTTTTTTGTTCCATTTTACATTAAAAAAATCATTTATTTTCTTTATTAAATTATTAAAAAATGATGAATGACTATAACAATTGTTCTGAAGTAATTGTTCTAATTTTACAACTCTCTTTCATATTTCTAATTCAGATTAGATACAGTTACTAGATATTATTATTATTTTATTGATTATAAATTCGGAAATTTATTGTAATAAATAAGATCCTCGATATTTTTTTAAATAAAAATTTTCTTATTTTCACATGTTTCAAAAAAAAAAAAAATTAATCAAAAAAAACTCTTCCATGTATTCTTAGTAGGTAATAATCATATTTATAATATGTTTCTTCTATGATTATCCTTAAAATTTTTGATTTATTATATAACATCATAAGCTAGTAGTAAATCAGATTTTAAATTTTGTTTTTAAAGAAATATGTTTATAACTAACTATTTTAGTTATGAGCGTAAAAGTATATGTATTTTTACGTAAACATTATTAAATACATTTAAACGTTTATTAAATACATTTTCATTATAATGAAAAATTTTCCTCTCAGTCTATTTATTTAATAAAATTGATTAAAAAAAATATCTCTCCCTTTGTTATTTCATATTGTTATTATTTTTTTATTATTATAGTCACAGAAAGAACACGTTATTATTATTATTTGTTTATTTATATTTTAAGAACATTATGAGTTTTATTAACCTGCCCATTGGTTAAACATTACAGAGCGGGAGTTTTCAAGTGAGTGAAGACTCCCACTGCCCTTAACTTATAGGTAAGGTAAGGAAAGGTAACAATCTATTTTTCTCAATTTCTAGAGAAAACTGTATTTTATTGTCAATATTATCAGTGTGTTCCATGAAATCACTCAAATTTGAAACACCACGATTCCATTTTATAAGGATGTTATCGATGTATCAAATACATAAAATAGGGTTTTAAATTAGCAATGGACATAATCTGCTCTTCAAGTGATCTTAGTTTTATTTTAGCTAATGTTCATAAATACATAAAGATAATTATACAGACAGACAAATAAAAAAAAAACTAACAGTTTCACTTACTATATATTATATTGGAAATGGGAAATTGTATTTCTGAAATGAGCTGCATAAAATTGAAAAAGGATCCAAACTCAGTGATTAACCAGAAAGCACAAGATATAAAAAAGCATAAAACTTGGTCTAGTGACATGAAACTTATGATAAAAAGAACCACAATCAGTTCCTCCTCCACACACTTAATAGGGCATTTGATATTAATTCATTTAATGGTACATTACCATGCATATTCCGCACATCTGGTTTAGTCTGCTTGAAGTTAATGGCTTATTTGGTTTAGAATGCATTACACTACTTCACAGACTCAAGAGTTTCCAGTCCAAATGTCATATACTCACAAATATATATCTATGCATGTATATACCTACATATGTATATGTAAATACATATATATGCAAATACAGAAATACATTTATATGTATATATGTAATGAAAATTCGACCATTCAGTGTAATAATAATTCGACGAAGGCTATGTTCCGTAAACTCCTAAGAATATTACTTCTAAGTATCAGCAGCAGCACGAGCAGAGTAGTCGCTCCGGCGGTTGGCAAGCAGTGGAAGAGTTGCATTGGGGAATTTCCCCATTATAAAAACAAAATCCATGAGACTTTCACTTCCTTTATTTATTAACTCATAAACTACGTAAGTTCTTCCCCACATTCACCTTGGCCTGATCATCAAATATTCCAACTTCGTGATTAAGCTGCATTCCAAGATATTAGAATTTTGGGGGGAAAAAAGAAACAGCATCCTAATAATTTAAAAGTCAATCGCATTCTCGGGAAACATGACATGGCTTCCGAGTAGTTTTTAAGAAAAATGCATTCTAATTCAGCGGAGCAATGAAACGCGCGTCTTGGTAGTTTAAAGAAAAGGTGCATTCTGTTCTCCTGAAAAGCCAAATGAAAAAATAATTTTCACGACAAAACTAGCGCCCTCCTACTTCGCGTCAATCATGTTAAAAATCCAATCAGGATGGACTCGAGCCTCTAACGGACAAAATGATCAATTCTAATTGGCCGTAATAGGCGGTCTATTGGCAAGAACTATATTTTTTCCTTTAGCAACGCGTAGTAACACCTGTCACGCGATGTTAAAAATAAAAAATTAAATTAAAATCGCAGGAATATGCCAGAAAGTAAAAAGCTTACGAAATACTTCCCGCCTTTTTGAGAAGCAAGTAATAATTTATTAATAACTAAAGTAAGAAAAAGAATTTTAGCTGTTACAAGTTACGAAACTAAGATTGAAATATGTTCCACAAATTTAGAATTGAAGCTAAGAGAGAACAAAAAAATGGCGCAATTTTTTTTTATTTTATTACAAATCCCCCCTCCCAGAAAGACGGGTGAAAAAGTAGGTCTGAGACCTGCAATTTCACAGAAAGGGAGATGATGCAGACTTAGCTCACGAAGTTGTTGATATAAGTAATAATAATTAGATACTAAATAAAAAAAATTTAAATTACTTTCTCTTTGTTATATAAATATAGAATTTAAATTTAAAAACACTAAGGTGATGCGTGGAATAACTTCAAATTTAAATACAATAAAATAAGCATCAATACAAATACAAGATATAATCTTGTTTAAAGTACACATCATAAAGTAATTTGAAAATATAAGCAATTACCCATAGTAATAACATAAAAATGAAAAACAATAACGTTGAATTCTTTTTTAACAATGTCAAATCTAGAAATGAAGGAATTTAATAGAACTTTCTTGAAATCAATGTTGAAAGTTTGTTTCAAAAATCCATTTAAGAGTCATATTTGGAGTATTCATGATCTCTTTTCAAGGAAGTCTAATTATATCTTATTAATTGTCCAAATTCAATATAGTAAGACATTTTATAATATAGTAATAATAAACTTTAACAATGTAAATAATAAACAATATAAGTAAGAAACATAATAAGGAAAAATATCAATAATAATAAATATCATAAGTATAAGTAAATCTCATAATGGGTATAAGTAAATCTCTTAATAAGTAATAATAAATATCACAAAAGACATTCTTTAAATACTTAATCTCGTTTATCTCATCTCATATTTTTGGGATGAAATATAGAGAGAAGTGAAATAAAATAAAAAATACAATCAATTATGAAATCATTTACTTAATCTGGTAATTCGAGTACAGGATTAAGTAGGAATATGTACAAAAAAAATTAAAATATAATATGATAAATTAAAATAAAATAAAGATAAATAAAAATTTTGTTCATGTTTGAGAATGCACGTGACCTTTAAACTACTAAGATTCTTAAAAAGAAATATTAATAAATGATAAAAATAAAAAACAAGATCTATTCATGTCAAATAATTACGCAATAAATATTCTCTCGGTGTGATAAAACATTGCAAGATACAAGTAGAAAAGAGAAAAAGAAACAAAATTAAATTCTAATTGTCATGCACTTGGACTGGAATGTAGCAGCAAAGAGAGAGAGAAAGAAAAAAAAATTAAAATAAAGTGATAAAAATTTTGTTACTTGGTATATAATTAATTTAATAATTGATAGATTAAATTTAATATTACAAATAGGTTCAGTTGAAAGAAAAAAAAATATTCTAAGTAGGGTAATTCAGTACAGAATAAGAAATTCCCACTTTGTTCGTCTACGCCGGCATAAACAAACAAATATAAAAATTTCCAGACAAGTGACACTCTCGCTGCAGTCAAGAGATATCATTGCCATTCTGTAAGAATTACAGGATATTATCTGAATTAAAATATGGAAAGAAATTTACTGTTTAAGAGAAAAAAAAAATATAAAATGATAAACTAGAGATATAGTTTAAGCTACAGTTTTTACTTGAGTTTGTTGTTGTTGATTAGGGGGTTGTTGCTCATGACTTAATTTAAATTTATCAGGGGAATAATAAGGCCTTAATTTAGATACATGTACTATTTCTGAACTTTTGAACTGGTTTTGCCTATCAATTTCAAAATTTACTTCGGATAATTTGTTAAGAATTTTATAAGGGCCACTAAATACTTGTGACAACTTTCTAGTATTAGGGTACTGAAATTCTTCATAGATAACTAGATCTCCTATTTTAAATTTTGGTTCGATATAATCTTTATCATAATATCTTTTATTTTTTAAATGAAATTCATCAGTTCTTGCTTTAGCAATTTTAAGTGCTTCATGAACAGGGGGATAATAATTTTGTTGTAAGGGGGAGTCATAGGGTAATTGGCCAAAAAGCAAGTAAGCAGGTGGAAATTTAGTAATAGAATGGGGTGTATTATTATATTCATTAATTACCTCAGTTAAAAGCTTAGTCCAGGGAATTTTAGAGGTAGTGGAGTTTACTTTACATTTTAATCTAGTTACTATTGTCTGATTTACTCTTTCACATTTCCCATTCGTTTGTGGATGATGGGCAGTGGTCAAACGTTGTTTAATATTATGATTTCGCAGGAATTTTTTGAATCTTGAAGAAGTAAAAACAGCATTCCTGTCACTAAGTATTTTTTGAGGGGACTGTACACTTGAAATCTTACTAAAACAGAATAATTGTTGAGGGATTTTGATATTGAAGATTTGTTTCAGACAATTTGTATAAGTTTCTGTAGTGACACTTTTGGAAGGAAATGCCCAAACATATCTTGTGGCATGGTCTATTATAATATGGAGATATTTTTTTGTAGAATTATAATAATTGAACCCTCCTACAGTATCAACAGACAGACAGTCAAAAGGTTGATCTGTAGTGGGCATAGCTTGTAATAAGCTAAATTTTTTCTGTCTAGGTTTTTTATTTTTCTGGCAAATATCACAGTATTTAACAAAGTTAGTAATGTCTTGGGTCATATCTGGCCAATAATAGTTAGGAGAAATTAAATTTTGCATTTTTTGAACACCAGGGTGACCAAACTGTTCATGAGCAACACTAAGCAATTTTTTTCTTAGGGACATGGGAACTACCACTTTACGAAAACCTTTTCTTTTAACTATAATCAGTCCATTGTCATTAATATAATTTGATCCACACACATTTTCTTTTTCTTGCTTCTCAATAATCTCTTTAACGTCAAGAAGAAAAGTAAGGGGTTTACAAAAATGAGAAATAGGGTTTCGGGACAACATGTCGGCTTCGACATTTGTAGATCCCTTTAAGTACTCTATTTTGTAATCGAACATACTTAACTTGAATGACCACCTAAATAATCGACCTCTTAAATGTTTGACATTTTTTAACCAAACAAGAGATGCATGATCAGTATGGATGGTAAATTGTACACCGTGAAAGTAATGATAAAATTTATCTAAAGTATCAATGATAGCAAGACACTCTAGTTCGGTAATGAAATAATTTTTCTCATAACTTCTCAATCCTCTAGAAAAATAAGCAATTGGATGTAAAAAGTTATTATGGTCGGGTTGTTTAAGAACTGCACCTACCGCTACCTGAGAAGCGTCAACAAACATGTGTAGGGGTAATTTTGGGTCATAAATCTTTAAAATTGGTTTAGCAATGAGGGCATCTTTTAATTTTTGAAAAGAGTTTTGACATTCAGTATTCCATTCCCAAATAGTATCTTTCTTAAGTAATTTATTTAGGGGGTGTCTAATTTCAGCATATTTGTCAATAAATTTATGATACACATTTATAGAACCAAGAAATCTTTGTAATTCTTTAGTGTTAGTAGGAGGTTTTAATTTTTTAATCGTTTCTATATTAGTATTAGCTGGAGTTAAAGTTCCATTTTGGATTTCATACCCTAGAAAATTGATTTGTTTTTGAGCAAAAGTACATTTAGATAATTTTAATTTAATATTTTCTATTCGGCATAAATCAAAAATTTGAATGAGATGCTGTATATGTTCATCTATTGATTTAGAAAAAATAATTATATCATCAAAATAATAACAAGCAAAGTCTATTTTATATTTTGTAAGAATTCTTCTAATTGTCCTGTTGAAAATTGGGGGGCCTACCTTTACACCAAAGGGGAGAACACTCCATTCCCAGAGCCCACAATTAGTAGTAAAGGCTAACTTTTCGGAATCGGCTGGGTGAATAGGTATGTGCCAATAGCCTGAGGCTAAATCTAGTGTAGAGAAATATTGGGCACCACTTAATTTGTCTAAAATTTCATCTATTCGGGGCAAAGGTTCAGCGTCATTTTTCATGATAGAATTTAATTTTCGGTAATCAACACACATTCGGGTTTTTTTACCTTTATCTCGTTTATTTACTAATGTAACTGGAGAAGAGTATGGGCTATAACTTTCTTTAATTAACCCAGCAGCTAATAAGGATTGGATTTGCTGAGATATTTCTTTTTCATCAGCAGTGGATGTACGATAAGGCCTCAAAGATATTGGTAGGTCAGATTTAAGATAAATACGCTGAGGTTCAATATTAATTCTCCCTACATCATATTTATTTTTTGCAAAAATATCTAAATAATCCCTTAAAAGTTCCCTTACATTTTTATTTTGAATAGCATTCAGATCCCCCAATATATTATAATCATCATTATGAGTTCGCGACAAGGATTGAGGAGTCATTAGTATCATCAGTAGTATCATTTTTTATAATATCAAAATGAAGCAATTCTAAGTTATCACTGGATATGTTGACATATGGGTTTAACGAAATATTGTCTTGTAACACCTGGCCTTTTGCACAATCAATTTTCAATTTAAATTTGGCACAATCAGGTAAACCTAAAATAGCATAGTCCAAATCAAGTTTACTTACTAAAAAATTAACATATCTCTTTATATTACCAAATTTAATACATAATCGACAAGATTTATTAATTGTAAGAGTTCCTTGTGCCTGTCTGATAGTAATAGGGGTAACATTATGTAAATTACCATTTAAATATCGAACAAATTTGAGGGGTAAAATTGAGACAGTTGATCCACTATCCACCACACAATACACTTTGTTATTGCCCACATATCCAGGGATGATTAATTGTCAAATATTATTAGTAGGGGGTGGTTGAATATGATCAGGAGTTTGAGATTGAAAGGAATTTGTGTTAAATATACAACTCCTCTCCCAATGATATGCATTTTCTATGCCTCTGTTTAAACATTTTCTGCACGGACGACTTGGGTAGTTGTTTTGACAATGAGTCGTAGGCATTCTAGGAGTCAAAAACCTAGGATTAAAATTTTGGGATGGATTGTTTGGAGTAGGTCGAGTCCAATGTCTGGGCTGAGGATTGGGATTGTGCATTGGTCTAGTTTGTTGAAAATTTCTATTGCCGTTATTGGAGGTATGATTTGGAATCGCTGCTAATTGTTTAGCAATGCGAAACCATTCACGAGTATTGGAAGGAGGGTTAACCATCAAACAATTTTGATACTCCGGCTGAAGTCCATCAGTTAATCCCTGTATAATTAAATTTTCCCCAAGCTGAAGTTGCCTTCCAATCTCAACTTTCTTTCTAAAATAAGAATCCAAATCATTTAGATCATTTAACTTTAAGGAAGTAAATTCAGAAAATTTTGGAACTCTAACTTGAATGAATTTTTCACTTAAAATCTCGACAATTTCCTCATAAGTAGCACAATCCAAACAATCATTTATATAAGTTTTTAGCGCTTCCCCCTTTAAATATTTTGAAATATTTTGGTGTTTCCACTCATTATCTTTTTTTTCTACAGAACATTCTCGATCAAAATGTTTAAACCACTTAAAAATGTCCATGCCTGATTCAAAGTCAAAAGGGACAATATCAAGTTTATTTTCTGACATTTTTTCTTCTTTTACTAATCCTGACCTTAATACATGAAAGAAGGATAATTCATATGGAAAAAATTTAAATGCTATACTTCAATTATTAAAATTCAATTACTATACTTCAAATACCTCAATAAATAACAATAAAAATAATAAATAAATCAATTCTGTTTGACTTCATGTGAAATAAATAAATAATAAATAAATAAGTAATAAAATAATAAAATAATAAATATCGGTTTTCCATACATGGGAAATAACAAATAATTTTAAGAACAAAAATACTTTTCTTTACGTATGGAAAATAAATTTTGCAACAGAGTATTTTTTAACAACAAATTAATCCATCTTTCGATTAAAAAAAAATAACACCTTTAAAACTAAATAAAATTTCTATGAGCAGAAAATTTTAATTAATTATAAATTAAGAACAAATTTATTTTTTAATATCTGTAATAAAAGAGAAAAAAAAATCAAGAATTTAAACAAAGAAATTATTATTAAAATTTCTTAATCAATAAAACAATAAAATAATAACTTACAGACATGCTCGATGTGGCCTTGTTCAAATACCTAATTTTCTATTAAAATAAACAAAAAATAAAGCACTTCGTAGATACGACTCACAGGTGCAAATTTCAATTGACTTATATTACCGATGGTATCAACAGTAGTTTCGCAATCATGCTGCAGGTGTTCATTTATTATGAAATGAAAGTTTATCAAAATATTTCAGTACTGTTATCTAGAAAATACATAAATAAATAAATAAAAGAAAATGATGTTGAATTTTGTCGTTCTTTGGATTAAGTAATAATCAGTAGATGATTTCGTAGATGTTAATTATGAAAAAAAAAATACTGTGAGACACATTTCACAAACAAAGAATTTCCCTCCTGTAGGTGCTAACAATGATCACAAATAAAATTTCACAACATATTTCCTATGATTTTTTTTTCTTTCGACAGCATTCCTTGCAACACCAGTGGCATTACTTTGATGACTAGTGATTGTCTAGGTTGAAGATAAAGAAGTCAGACGTTTCAGTAACCAGTCTCCAACTCTGCGAAAATGACGCGTACACAATTAGCGTTGTGACGAAAAGGTTTCTCTAGAGACGTATGCAGGTTCATTTGAAAAATCCTGTCGGCTTTCAGTGTAATGAAAATTCGACCATTCAGTGTAATAATAATTCGACGAAGGCTATGTTCCGTAAACTCCTAAGAATATTACTTCTAAGTATCAGCAGCAGCACGAGCAGAGTAGTCGCTCCGGCGGTTGGCAAGCAGTGGAAGAGTTGCATTGGGGAATTTCCCCATTATAAAAACAAAATCCATGAGACTTTCACTTCCTTTATTTATTAACTCATAAACTACGTAAGTTCTTCCCCACATTCACCTTGGCCTGATCATCAAATATTCCAACTTCGTGATTAAGCTGCATTCCAAGATATTAGAATTTTGGGGGGAAAAAAGAAACAGCATCCTAATAATTTAAAAGTCAATCGCATTCTCGGGAAACATGACATGGCTTCCGAGTAGTTTTTAAGAAAAATGCATTCTAATTCAGCGGAGCAATGAAACGCGCGTCTTGGTAGTTTAAAGAAAAGGTGCATTCTGTTCTCCTGAAAAGCCAAATGAAAAAATCATTTTCACGACAAAACTAGCGCCCTCCTACTTCGCGTCAATCATGTTAAAAATCCAATCAGGATGGACTCGAGCCTCTAACGGACAAAATGATCAATTCTAATTGGCCGTAATAGGCGGTCTATTGGCAAGAACTATATTTTTTCCTTTAGCAACGCGTAGTAACACCTGTCACGCGATGTTAAAAATAAAAAATAAAATTAAAATCGCAGGAATATGCCAGAAAGTATAAAGCTTACGAAATACTTCCCGCCTTTTTGAGAAGCAAGTAATAATTTATTAATAACTAAAGTAAGAAAAAGAATTTTAGCTGTTACAAGTTACGAAACTAAGATTGAAATATGTTACACAAATTTGGAATTGAAGCTAAGAGAGAACAAAAAAATGGCGCAAAATTTTTTTTTTATTTTATTACATATATAACACTGACGTCCGGCTAACCGAAAAGTACCACAAATTGCTTATTTAGGTACTACTTTCCTGTCAACCAAAAATCTATCACCAAAATATAAGATTAAATGTTTATAATGGCTGATCGTAAACATCTATATTCACTTGGCATTAAAAACGTTACATGTGTTTTTTCGTCACTGAGAGAGTTTTATTTCAACGTTTTCTTTGTGTTACATTAATTTATTTGTCCTTTTGTTACTTAAAAGAAAAATTATGTCTGTATAATATGGCCAGAAGTTTGGTAATTTATATAATTTGGTGAAATTGATCGATGAAATAATGATGATTGGATAATCCTTTATCGACTTTTGTAAAATTATACAAATTGTTTTGATTCATAGTTAGATAATTGAACTTTTTTTATTTATTTTCTTTTAAAAATTTTACACAATTTTTTAAATATATATGTAACTGATATTCAAAAACAGGTTTTTGCCAAATTGGTGTAAAAAAAACAACAACAAACGCAGTGCCTATATGACAACTGTTCCGAATTCCTTCCTTCCTATCTCCAAAAGTGCAAATTTTAATAACAAAACTATGAATCATTTGAATGTATTCATGTTTATAATTAACATTTTAAGGTAAATTGGACACCCATTTACGTATAGATTTTTCTATATATTTAATCAAAATTTGCGTGTTTTTTTTTTTTTGATAAACCATCACTTGAAAAAAAAAATCATCCAAGCAAAGTCTCTTACACACCACTCTCCTAAAAAGATTTCCATATTTTGTTCAATTATAGTTTTTATCCAAATCATGAAAAGAAAATCGTACCAATCACAGAGGATTTTAAAAACAGCATCTCAATGAAATTAAATATTTAAGAAAGGTAAAATTTTTCAAATAAATGATTTATATATCCCTCTAATGTCTTCATTTATATGTATATTTAATTCTTTTAATAAATTAAGTGCATAAAATAATATTTACTTATCAGTTAAAATTTCAGTTAATTTGGAAGGTTTTACACATAAGCACTATACTACTAAAAAAAGAGATGCTTCCAGAATGGAATCTGACCAACTACAAACAACCATCTCTAATTCAGAAATCAAACTCAACAATGAGTATTGTAATCAATAAAGAAATAGGTGGAAAATTTCTCTAAGGATATTCAATAAAAGTTATAAATTGTGCAATTATTTATAGTTATGTAAAAGTTGTTTTTTTCAAGATCATGCTTAGATTGAATTCTTTGACAAAATTAGTTTTTTGAAAGTAGCAAATACTTATGAAAATTTACTTTTCAAAACATGTTCTTATTTCTGTAGTTAACTACATTCTTTAACAAAATATATCTGCTTGCACCAGCAACATAAAGCAGCAATTTTCAGAAATACTAAATGAATACTAGCCCTTTAAGCGTCCTGCAAAATTTTACATGCAAATTTAAGGATCTATAAAATAATATCTATGGAAAGTATTGATACAGAGAAGTGTATTTTATAATCTTAGATATTTATTTATCATATGTAATTCAAAAAATTAACATTAATATTTATTTTGAGTTAAATAAGCCTTTGAATCCAAAAACTACGTGACGGAAAACCCTGGTTAGGTCGCTTAAAGGGCTAGTCTAATAGGCTTGAAAATTAAACACAAGTTTTCTTTTTTTAAATCAGCTTCACAATAATGATAATTAAAACATAATCAAAATAACATCTGATGAGCACACAGTGATGTGCAAAGAACAAAATTGCACCCGTGGCAAATCAATTTGATGCCCCCCCCTTCCCCCCCAGTCCCACCATTTATCTTTTTGGCAGGTATCACAAAATTGAAAAGTGTAAATACTATTGAATACATGTTTGGTTGTTTTATAAACCTTTAAACGGTCTAATTTTAACAACTAAAAAATATAAAAATAACTGATATTTTGGCAAAGAGGATATGGAAAATATGTGTCTAACAGCACAATGCATAACCCTTTTTGGATTCCAAAAAAAAAGCAATAGGTTATTTTGAAAAAGTATGTTTATTAAACAAAAAATTTCAATATGCTTGCATATACATTAGGGCGGAGCGTAAAAATTTTTTTTTCGAAATTCTTTTCTCCCTAGTGCGGAAAAGTTGTCTAGTGGTATCAGTAATATACTCACAAAATTTCAAAACAATCAATAAATATCTTCCGGTTCCACTTTTGGGTCGAAATACGCAATTTTAGTCAAAAATGTTGTAATTTTTCACATTTCAGAAATATTTTAAATTTTCAATTTTTTCTTCGCCCTAGTGCGGAAAAACTGAAAGAGTACATAAGGAACACAAGACCAAAATATTAGGGTAATTAAAAAATATCTTCTGGTTCCACTTTGGGTTCTAAATATGTGAAATTTGTCGAAAATTACACAAATTTTCACATTTTAGTCATTTTTTTTATTTTTCGATTTTCTATTCCCACTGGCATGGAAATGTTAGAAAAATATGCAAGAAACATAAGTAAAAAACTTTATAATAACAAATAAATATCTTCCGTCTTCCTTTTCGTGGTCTAAAAATATCAAAGTAGCCAAAAAGTATGTAACTTTTCACATTTCAGAGATTTTTTTTTCTTATCAATGTTCTCTTCTTGCTGGAGCGGAAAGTATGGAAAATCATATAAGAAACATAGCAGAAGAGGTTATTGGTGACTCTTGCCCTATATAATCGCAGCCAGATTCTTCTATAAGTGTCCAGTATTCTTCAAGCACTCTTTGTTCATGGAGCATTCCCTCAATATTCCTCTGAATTAAAGTTGGATCTTTTCGAGGTCAAAATACATCTTTTCAAGATATTAGTGGATATGAAACTCTAATCTTGGATTTGGCATTTCATGCAATATTTATTTCTTTTTCTGCTTGTGTTATGCCTGTCTATAACTTTGGACATGTCGTCACGTGTCACAACTCGCAAGTCTTCTAGAAATCCGCCTGTTACTGATACTGCAACTCGGTCGGACACTCCTATTATTGTGTCTCAAGTTCTGGCTAGGTCAGGACGACGGGTTGTTTGTGATATACTTATACTATTTATATTCGAATGCAATGAAACTAAAGGTTTATCACTAAGATCATGACACAGTTGTTCATCAACAAGACTAACAGATTTAAATAACTCTAAATCTTCGATGAAGCAGTAGTGATTGTTTTTTCCCTTTTATACCATTTTCTGAAACATTCTTATTCTTTTTCGAGCCTGCTCATCCATTTACTAAGTTTCAGTGTTGTGAACCGTGTTTCCGAATGTAATAATTAGGTATATCAACAATTTCCTTGACGTTCTTTGATCCTTAAAAAACTGGCTTCCAATTCTAGAATTTTTATATCACGTGGGCATTTACATCGTTCTAGAGATGTACACTTGTAAGAAAAAATTTCTAACAGGTGTTTTTTCCCTTCCAATAAGAAAATTTTCAATTTTGACTTCGTCTGTTCTTTAGCGTCAAACTTCTTTATACTCTTGTATTTATCATTATATGAACCAATCATTTGGACTTATTCTTGGCCTAGAAATCGTTGGAACTGAGGAGCCTGCTAAATTGCTTCAAACATTTCAGCCCATAATCCGCTATCACCCCAAAGGTGGGTCCGATTTTTAATTATATTTCGATTCATTTCTCACCAACAAAAAAGTACATTATATGTTCATAAGTTGGTAGAACTCCAGTTCTTAATTAAGTAGGATCCCAAAAAATGGGATGAGAAAAATCCCATGTATACTGCGCCTTAATTGTGATATTGTAATATTTTCTATGCACACTATGAGTTCAACACAATATTAAAAAATAAAATTTTGTAAACACTTTCAGATGTATTATTTTTCAATAACATACAGAAGCTAAAATTGAATATCTCATTAAGAACCTATGACGAGCGGAGCACTAAACCAACAGTAACACTACAGTAAATGAACAGAAAGCTGAACTTATTAGAGGAATTTCCCTCAGATCGCTTTTAATTCGATTGTTCTATGGTTTTTGAGTACATTAATGCAATGAATTTGCCAGTTTAAGTAACAGAAATTAAATAAGACGATATTTATTAATTATTTTAAAATTTTACACTTATTTGTCATATGATTTTCCGAATTTTCCGCGCGAGCGAGAAGAGAAAATTGATAAGAACAAAAAAAATCTCTGAAATGTGAAAAGTTACATACTTTTTGGCTATTTTGACACTTTTAGACCCCGAAAAGGAAGAGGGAAGATGTTTATTTATTGTTCTAAAGTTTTTTACTTATGTTTCTTGCATATTTTTCTAACATTTCCATGCCAGCGGAAATAGAAAATTGAAAAATAAAAAAATGACTAAAATGTGAAAATTTGTATATTTTTCGACAAATTTCTCATATTTAGAACCCAAAGTGGAACCAGAAGGTATTTTTTAATTACTCTAATATTTTGGACTTGTGTTCCTTATGCACTCTTTCAGTTTTTCCACACTAGGGCGAAGAAAAAATGGAAAATTTAAAATATTACTGAAATGTGAAAAAATACAACATTTTTGGCTAAAATTGCATATTTCGACCCAAAAGTGGAACCGGAAGATATTTATTGATTGTTTTAAAATTTTGTGAATATATTACTGATACCACTAGACAACTTTTCGGCGCTAGGGAGAAAAGAATTTCGAAGAAATTTACGCTCCGCCCTAATATACATATATTTACAAAAAAGAAGAAACAAATGAGGATGGTAGTATAAATTTGGTACCCCCTTGCACCAAAACTGAACCCTTTGCAATGAACAGTATTCAAGGAGAGTGGGGGGGGGGGGCTGAATTTCAACTCCTGAAAACAGTTCAGTTTGCAAACTACTCCCAACAATTCAGATTATCAGCTCAAAATTTAATTCTAAACTTTTGAAAACATTTAATACGATACAAAAAAGAAAAAAAAAAGGATAAAAAATAGTTGTTTATTACTGCAAAGTCTAAAGCGCACTCTATCGGTATTTTTTATCTTTAAAATTTATTTTCAAGAAAATACTAACATAAAGAATAATTTTAACGAAAACCACAAATGAATCGACCAATTTTTCTATTTTTTTTTTATAATCCTTGAAATTTTAGACTCTGAACTTTTATGGCACCTATCTTCTTTGGAAGACATTTGTGACCCTTAGTTTCCTATTTAATATTGTTTCTCTTGATGTGTTCCATCACATTTTAAAATTTTATCCTGTATATAATATATATAGTGGTAATTTTATTTTTTATGATTTATTTATCTTAAAAATTCGAAAATAATAAAAAAAAACAGAATTTAAATGATTTTTTTCTATAAAATCTTGATTATAAGTCCCCCCACCCCTTTAACAGTCTTTTTTAAAGAGGGTGGGGCTCACAACTGGGATTTTACAGTATTTTTTTTTTTTTTTTTTTTTTGTATCTTTTCCATTATTGGGCTAAAATCTCTTAAATTTGTATCTTGAATAATTACTTAATTTTATCGACCTTTGATCAGTTTTTGATAAAATATTTCAAAAAGATATTAATATGTCTTAAGCTTTTGTGAACAGTTTAAGACCTTATCTCTGATATAATATTACATATAAATTGTGACTCATAAAACAGCAAATATAATGTTATCAACTTTATTTGTAATTTTGCATCCTCTCCTCACCCTTCTGATATCATACATTATCATTCATCACCACCCCTCCTGTGATAATGATATCATTATCAAAGTATATATATATTTTTAATTTATTATTTTTGTTTGGAGTAATATACAAAACTGAATACATTTATTTTTCACATATTGTTTTATTCAAATGAAGAGAAGTCAATAAAATATCAAATAATATTTAAAAGAAATTTAGATTTTTTTTTTTTTTTCAAACTGTGATTATACATGCAATCACATATGAAGAAGAATAGGGATGTCAATCATTGGGCATTTAGATTATTTAGAATTAATTATTCCTTATTCATTCCTAAATTGAACAAAATAAATTTCATCTAAATATCTAAAAACCTGACAGATATATTAAGATCCGAAATTCTAAAAAAATTCGTGACTTACACCACTTTACCATGCCTGTAAACGAAAAGTTTTTGGCTAATTTTCAAAGCAAGTGAGGGATCATCCATAAATTATCTATTATTAAATGTCAATTTAAGACAGTGCTTCTCATTTCGACATAACAAAGCAGCACATTGAATTAAATCCAAACTTGTTTTCCAAATATGTTGGTAGTCTGCTCTGGAGGTCTGCATGGATCGAAATAACTAGGTTAGGTCCCAAACCGATGCATATAGAAAAAAAGTTCGGCCTGGCCTGAAAAAATGTTGAAATCATAACCTGGATTGGTCTGAAAATTAATTTAAATCCTAGCCCAGTTCAGCCGCAAATCTCTATATAGTTTTTTACTTCGGTGTGGGAAAAAATTGTCTCGTATGGAGGAGTTCTGACCAAAAATTTCTTTTATAACTTTTCGTTTTTTATATTTATACTTTTTATTATTAAAGAAGTGCAAAGGCTGTAATATATTTATTTTATCAATCAATCTCTAAATGTAATTGTTTAACTTATGTATCGTTAATCCATAGCCTATGCGTTGGAGACTTTGAAAAATGTTATGCAGTAAAACCTTTTAAGACGGAATCACACAGGAAAGAAAAAATATATTATAGGCAGATGCCCTTGCTAGGAGGTATAATTGGAATTAATTTTTTTCTCAGGTAATGTTGTATTTATTTTGCATGGATCAACATATTTTCAGTTTAAGACAGAATTCCGGCATAGGCAGATTTTCTTTTTCACTGGTTTTATTGTATTTAATTTTTTAGCCTTTGAATATACTATTTTAATTTTTTTTTTTTTTTTTGTAAAATAAAGATTTCAAAATCTATGTGTTTTTCGTAAAAATTTTGATTGAGCCAAATTTTATTAATTTCCAAATTTGATAAAAATATTTACTTTTGAAAATATGATTTATTTTTAAAGTTACTAGATGGAACCCGTCAAAACTTGACGGCACCACAGAAATAAAAGGTATTTTCCAGCTATTAAAGGATTTTTTAATGACTAATATCAGCAAAAATTTCAATAAATAATAGAAAAACCTGCATTTTACATCCAGGCAAATGACCCGCAATTGGCAGAGTTACATTCAAACATGCTGCTATAGAATTAGAATCTCTCTCATTTGATAATTTTCCATTTACAAATACAACACCAATAAATTGTACATGACATGAATAAATCATAAATTACCGTCATTTCTCATTTCATAGAAATATACATACTTCACTTACTTTGCAGCAAAATAAGACTGAAATTATAGTTTGCCATTTAGCAACAACTGTAACAATGATCCTCTCAGTGGTTAATTTGTTTTTACATTACCCACCCCATTCAACAAATAAACATTTGCATTTTCAACTAACTTTTCTATTACATTTTCATAAATCAAAAATACATGTCGATTTCACATATTAAAAAAATTAATGATATTTATTCTGGCTAGGTGAAACCCGTCAAAACTTGACGGCAACAATATGAAAGAACCAAAGAAAAAAAAAGTATTTTGCCGCTATAAAAAAAATTAATATTTCTTAAAAATTTCAATATGCTTTTCCATTTACCAACGTAACACCAACATGACATGATCCTGGGCACAGAATCGGTGCAATGCTGCGACACACGTCACAAACTCTTGAAAATGTTTGAAGATTATTTTTCTACTGTTAAAGTTTTTTTAAAAAAAATGCTAGAAATCATTTACTATGTACAAAAATTTGTCTAGGTACCATAAAAAATGCAAATTTTGGAAAACAATCACAAAAATAGCTATTTTCGTTAAAATACCCCCCCCCCCCAAAAAAAAAAAAAACATCCGGAAATTTTGTATAAATGGATGTGAAAAAAAAGCAGCAAATTTCGTCAACAGATTGCAAAAAACAACAAATTTTATGAAAAGATCTCTAAAAAATTTATCAAAAAAATGCAAAAAAAAAAAAAATGTCTAGGTATCCCAAACAAAACAAATTTCGTGAAAGTATTGCAAAAAATCAAAATTTTGCCAAAACGTCTAAAAAAATTGGCAATTTTCATGAAAAAAATTCGAAAAATAAAGCCAAATTTGACAAAAAAAAAAAAAAAAAAAAAAAAAAAAAAAAAAAAATCCCTAAAAAATGGCAAATTTGTAAACATATTGTGAAAAAAAAAATTCAAAATATTGTAAGAAAACAAAAAATTTTGACAAATGATTGTGAGTAAACAACAAATTTCGTCAAAGGATTGAAAAAAAAGCAAATTTCATCAAATAATCACAAAAAAGTAAATTTCGCAAAAAAACCCAAAAAATTTTGCAAAAAGATCTTCAATAAAACAGGAAATTACATCGAAAGATTGTGACAAAACGACAATTTCATCGAAAGAACTCGAGAAAAACGATAAACTTCTCCGAAACTGTCCAGGTATCATAAAAGACACAAATTTCGTCCAAAGATCTCAGAAGCACATAAATTTTGTTTAGATAATCGCAAAAAAGGTAAATTTTGCAAAAAATAGCAAAAAAAAAAAAAAAAAAAAAAAAGAACAACAAATTTCTCAAAAAGATAACAAAAAGCGACAATTTCTCAAAAAATTATGAAAAAAGGATAAATTCGATAAAACAGCAAATTACATGAAAAGATTGTGAGAAAAAAACAATTTTCATTAATTGCAGGGGGAAAAGATGCAACATTTCTTTGTTTATCAGAAAAAAAAAATCACAAAATTTCTCGATCCATCACATGAAAAATAGAAAATTTGTCAATCAGTTGAAGAAAAAATAAAAAAATCGACAGTTGGTCATGTGGGGTAAAAATTATAAAATTCATTAATGAATCATGGATAAAAAGTCATTTAGTTATGTAAAAAAGCGCACAAAAATTTTGTGATTGATCGAGACATTTCAGAATGTCTTTTCTGGGTAATCTTACGATAGGAATACTGCAGTTCAGTGTACCCATTGAACTGTGTGCTGAGTAACATATGTTTATTCCCTCATTCTATAGGCAATTAATATGTATGGAATTTTTTATCGCAACATAATAAGTATATTTTTAACATAGGATCAGAGTAAATTAGTCTTTTCAACAAATAACCTGGCAAGTGAGAACTAACTTTTTTTATTGACAGGCAATGTAACATCGGGTCGATCGAGTTTATTTTGCTTTTGCCCTTGTTTTTGAAGGACATAATTTAACCGTTTTTTCTATTGCATAACACTTCTTATTTTGTTTTCAATCTTTTTTTTTTTTTTTAATTTCTTATTGTGATCTTCATTACTGTCATATGAAAAATTCATTTCTATTTCGCCTATAGCATTTACATAATGTTGACAAATTTCTGAAAAAAGAAAAAAACAACAACAAATTTTCAGAAAAAGGATAAATTCGATAAAACGGCAAATTGCATCGAATGATGGCAAGAAAATATGACAAATTTCACCGAAAATCCCTGAGAAAACAAATAATTATTTCCTGGTATCATAAAAGATGTGAATTTCGTCAAAAGATTGTGAAAATACTTTAAATTTGTCTAGGTACTTCAAAAAATGCAAATATTGGTAAACAGATTGTGAGAAAACAACACATTTTGTCAAAAGATGAAAAAAAGAGGTACATTTCATTAAAAGATCACAAAAAAGGTAAATTTTGCAAAAAAAAAGGTGAAAAAAAAGACAAATTTCTGAAAATAACAAAAAAATGAAAAATTTCACAAAAAAAAGATAATTTCGATAAAACAGCAAATTACATCGAAAGATCATGAGAAAATGACAAATTTCACCGAAAATCCCTGAGAAAACAAATAATTTTATCCAAGTATAAAAAAAAACATGAATTTTGGCAAATAATTACAAAAAATAACAAATTTCGTCAAAATACCCCCCCCCCAAAAAAAAAAGAACACCTGGAAATTTTGTAAATAGATGTAAAAAAAACAGCAACAGATTGCAAAAAACAACAAATTTCTTCAAAAGATCTCTAAAAAATTTGTCAAAAAACTGCAGAAGAAAAAATTGTCCAGGTATCTCAAATAAAACAAATTTCGTGAAAATATTGCAAAAAATCAAAATTTTGCCAAAACGTTTAAAAAAATTTTGAAAAAAAAAAGCAAATTTTGACAAAAAAAAAACAACTCTAAAAAATGGCAATTTAAACATATTGTGAAAAAAAATTCAAAATATTGTGAGAAAACAACAAATTTTGACAAATGATTGAGTAAACAGCAAATTTTGTCAAAGGATTGAAAAAAAAGCAAATTTCATCAAATAATCACAAAAAAGGTAATTTTGCAGAAAAAAACAACAAATTTTGCAAAAAGATCTTCAATAAAATGGGAAATTACATCGAAAGATCATGACAAAACGACAATTTCATCGAAAGAACTCGAGAAAAACAATAAACTTCTTCGAAACTGTCCAGGTATCATAAAAGACACAAATTTCGTTCAAAGATTTCAAAAGCACAGAAATTTTGTCTAGGTAATCGCAAAAAAATGTAAATTTTGTAAAAAATAGCAAAAAAAAAGACAAATTTCTCAAAAAGATAACAAAAAACTACATTTTCTCAAAAAAAAAAAAAATCACGAAAGAAGGATAAATTCAATAAAACGGCAAATTACATCAAAAGATTGCAAGAAAAAAACAACAAATTTCAAAAAACAACTTCCATTAATTGCAGGGAGAAAAGATGCAACATTTCTTTGTTCATCAGAAAAAAAAAAAAATCACAAAATTTCTCGATCCATCACATGAAAAATAGAAAATTTGTCAATCAGTTTGACAGTTGGTCATGTGGGGTAAAAATTATAAAATTCATTAATGAATCATGGAAAAAAAGTCATTCAGTTATGTAAAAACCCCACAAAAATTATCAATCAGTAGAAGTCCCTACAAAAATCTTGTGATTGATTGAGACATTTCAGAATATTTTTTGCATGTCCAATTTAAAAATATATATATTTATATTTTGTAGCTGCAGATTTAAAAAAGTAAGTTATTTATAAGGCATCTATTTTGATCTCTTATTATTTTGTTTATTTTTTGCAAGACCTACGTTTATTTAGTTAAGTAATACGAATTTAGAATTTGCAATGTTTTGTCTTTTGTTATTTTTTATCAATTTTCAAAATGATAATGCAACAAATGTAAATGCTATAGGCAAAATAGAAATGAAATTTTTATATGACAGAAATGAAGATCACAATAAGGAATTACTTTAGAAAAAAGAAAAAGATTGAAAACAAAATAAGAAGTGTTACGCAATAGAAAAAACGGTTAAATTATGTCCTTCAATAAAAACGGGCAAAATCAAAATAAATAATATTATGAAATATAAAATTAAGCATCGATCGAAAAAATACTCTCCGAGAAAAGTTTTTGCGAACATCGTAAGGGGGATATTTTACTTCAGTGTACCCATGGCAAAATAGAAATGTATTTTTCATATGGCAGAAATGAAGATCACAATAAGGAATTACTTAAAAAAAAAAGATTGAAAACAAAATAAGAAGTATTATGCAATAGAAAAAACGGTTAAATTATGTCCTTCAATAAAAAAGGGCAAAATCAAAATAAATAAACTCGATCGACCCGATGTTACATTGCCATTCAAAAAAAAGTTCTCACTTACCAGGTTATATTGTTGAAAAGACTAATCTAAGGTGTAATAAATTACTCTGATCCTATGTTAAAAACATACTAATTACGTTGCAATAAAAAAATCCATACAGATATTTAATTGCACATTTTAAACATACGTCACCTCAGCACACAGTAAATCCACAAACAACGAACGCGGGCATACCACGCTAACATTTAGAGACAGTAACTATCTCTTCTCTCATTGGTTCTGTTGCCGGATCTGCGCAAGCGCAGAGAGCTGTTTGAGTGTGCTGAATAAAAAGGGCTTTTCTTTTAATATATAGATAGTATTTTTTCAATAAATATTTTTAATAGTTTTAAAATTATTAAAAAACAAAAATCCTGGAACAAAACTAAAATCAGCTTTTCATCTTTAATTACATGGAAAGAAATTGAAATCCGATAAATAATGTTACGAGTTATAAAGATTTTTAATTATCCCATGTAAACCACTACTAACCACATGAAATTTTTATAAATTGTAGCAGAAATTTTAGGATGCGATTTTCTTAGCAAATTATAAAGTTAACCATCACACAAAAAAATCAACATTCTAAATCAAAAAATAGACTTTTTATGTGTTTCCTACTGTTAAAGTAACATTGTTTTTTGAATTGCACACATTTCAGTTTGTGTCTAATCCCTTTAAACCTGATGAATTCTTTAAACGGCTACAACTTTGCGAGTTTTGAAGATATAAAGAAGCAACTTTTTGTGTCTTATTCATGACTGAATAAGAAAAGTTTTCCTAATTGGAATTTTTATCCAACGGGGGCCGTATAAAAATTTAATTTTTGTATTCTTTCAACTAGACCCCCCATGGAGTCGTAATTTATCTTACCAAAATTTCCCCTTTTTTAATGAATTTTTGCCTATTGTTTCGATATTTATGACTCACCCTGTATATATATATATATATATATATATATATATATATATATATATATATATATATATATATATATATATATGCCATATTAATCAAATATAACAGTATCAATTAAAATCCAAATAAAAACCTAAATATTTATGGTAGAATTTTAATATAAGAAGCAAGAGAAATATAAAAGGCCTTGTATTAACAGTTATTTGTAACAGTGTTGTATTCAGACTCTTTTCTCCAGAAAGGATTTCTATGACTGAGAGATGGGGGTCGGACCTCCCAGGATAGCACATTTTTTTTACTTTACTTATACACATTTTTTTTCTCCCTTTTGATTGAAGAATATCAAAAATTACTGTTGTTGATGATATCGATACAACTGAAATATAAAAATGTCAATATTCACTATGTTTTTTGAAGTCAACAAACCAATTTAAAAACTGTCTCACTTGCAGACACTTATTCTCTTTTAATCAACAAAGGTGACTTTAAAAAAATTGATTAAAAGTAACAAGTTTTAAAAGTAATGACTGACATGCAACTCTGTAGGCCAGAAGATATTGGAACAGACCATCTTATTGAGTTCACACTTGAAATTTCGACATTAGACAGAATTGGATTCATATACTAAAATGCAGTTGGTTTGTGAAGTCATATTGGTGGAAACAACTTGAAGATCTGATTTAGATGGATATACTGTTTATTTTAAAACTGTATAACCTCTAAGAAAATATGCAAGAAAACTGACAAATTAAGTGACATTTTCATCATTTTTTCAGAATCATTCTGCACAAAAAGAATGTATTTTTATGAACTGTTCCTGTACGATTTATACACTTCACATGGATAAAACTATTTTTTGCAATGTATGAAAAAGTGAATATTTAAAAATGTCTTACGAGCAAATTGTCTGTTGCATACTTCACAAACAAAAGGCCTTTTATGATAGTGCATATGACTCCTTAAAGTAGCCTTCTCCTTAAACTGTCTGTTACATACTTCACATACAAAAGGTTTCTCATTTGCATGTGATCTGAATTGTGTATTTAAACTGGACTTGCAGGACACCTCACATGCATAGGAATTTTTCTTTGCATGTGTAATCAGATGACTATTTAAAGTGGATTTCCGAGAAAATCCTTTGCTGCATATCTCGCACATAAAATATTTTTCATTTGCATGTGTACGCAAATGACTACTTAAATGGCATTTGACAGAAAATCTTTTCCTGCATACCTCACATACAAAAGGTTTTTCTTTTATGTGTGTACCCAAATGATAATTTAAACCTGACTTCTGCATAAACTGTCTGTTACATACATCACATACAAAAGGTTTCTCATTTGCATGCGATATCAAATGACAATTCAAATGTCCTTTCCGAGAAAATTCTTTGTTGCACATCTCGCAGACAAAAGGTTTCTCATTTGCGTGTGTACGCAAATGATTATTTAAAGATGCTTTATGAGAAAATCCTTTGTTGCACACACCACATATAAAAAGTTTCTCATTTGTATGTGTACGCAAATGACTATTCAAATTGCACTTTTGAGAAAATCCTTTGTTGCACACCTCACAAACATAAGGCTTCTCATTTGTATGCGTTCTCAAACGACTATTTAAATAAGTTTTCTGAGAAAATCCTCTGCTGCATATCTCACATACAAAAGGTTTTTCTTTTGTATGTGTACGCAAATGACTATTTAAAACTGCTTTGTGAGAAAATCCTTTGCTGCACACCTCACAAACATAAGGCTTCTCATTTGCATGCGTCATCAAATGTCTATTTAAAGCAGACCTGTGGGAAAATCCTTTGTTGCACACCTCACAAACATAAGGTCTCTCATTTGCATGTGTACTCAAATGATTACACAAATTCGCTTCATGAGAAAAGCTCTTGTTGCACACCTCACATACAAAAGACATCCTCACTTGCACATGAGCAAATTACTAATTAAATGAGTCTTCCAAGATTATCTTTTGATGTACACCTCCTCTCTAAAAAGAAAAAAATCTTTGTAATCATATACAGTAAATAGTATTTTAAAAGAATCCTTTGAGAAAGCCATTGATTGCACATCTCAGAAACAATAAAAATTCTTTTTTGTATATGCATTCAAATGATTATTCAAATAAGTCTTCTAAAAAAATTCTTTATTGTATTTGACAAAAACAGTTTGTTTTCTAAAAAAAATCTGCGACAGAAGTTCCAATCAAAGCGATTTTACTTTCGCATAAGAGAATATGTATAAATCATTCTTGTAGAATTTGTACATCTCACAGAACATATTACAGGACTATTTTTTGGAATGTCTCAAAAGACGATTATTTAAATAACTTTCAAGAGAATATTGTTTGTAGTATATTTCATAAACAGAACACCCTGTATCATAGAGCATACAATTAGTTAAAGTACTGTTATAAAAAAAAATTACCTATTGCATACTTCACAAAAACAAGGTTTTGTAAAATAGGGTTTGAGATTTGTTAAATTAGTCTTATGAACAAATTGGTTTTCGCATATTTTAATAACAAAATCAGTGGCGCAGCCAGAATTTGGCTCTGGGGGGGATAGAGTTGCTTCAGGGGTGATTCTGGTAGAAATTTTTTTTTCGGAAATCGGCGGGGGGGGGATTCCGCGAGTTACCCTCCCCCTGCGAGGAGGGTTTATCCACGATCTTCAAACGAAATGGGCGTTTTCCCGCGACATTCAGACGAAATCAGCGATTTATTTGCGATATTTTAGCAAAATCGGCGTATTATTGCGATCTTTCGTCAAAATCGGCGTTTTTCCACGATTTTTTGACGAAATCGGCGTTTTTCCACAACCTCTAGACGAAATCAGCGATTTATCTGCGATATTTTAGCAATATGGGCGATTTATTGCGATATTTTGACGAAATCGGCGGTCTTTCTGCGATCTTATGACGAAATCGGTGTTTTTCAGTGTTTTTTTATGAAATCGGCGTTTTTTCTACGATTTTTAGACAAAATTTGCAATTTTACGCGATCTTTTCTTGAAAACGGCGTTTTATCCCCGCGGTCTTTCGACGAAATCGGCATTTTTTCCGTGATCTTTTGATGAAAGCGGACTTTTTCTTCAATGATCTTTTGACAACATATTTCTAAGCAATCTTTTATCGAAAACGGCGTTTTTCCCCCGATTTTTTAACGAAATCGGCATTATATCAGAAATCTTTAGGCGAAATCGACGTTTTCCCCGGGGTCTTCAGACGAAATCAGCGTTTTATCTGCGATATTTGGTGAAATTGCCGTTTTTTCCGCGATCCGCACAGGAAATTCGCATTTTTCGGCAATCTTATGACAAAATTCGTTGACAAAAACATTAACGAAATTGTCTTTTTTCACGAAATATTGACGAAATGTGTGCTTCTTCGGCAATCCTTTCACGAAATTTGCATTTTTCCTCGATTGTTTTATTCGCGCGCAAAACCATACAAGTTGTCAACTGTGAGAATCGTCTTCTGAAAGATCTTATCAAAGAATGAAGAACATTTCTCAGTTACATAGCTTTTTAACCATGATATCTACTTGCCTGAATCTAGGAAAAATAGTTATCGGGAAAAAAGTTACCGGAAAAAAGGGACAAGATAAAAATGTTACAGGAAAAAAAAAGTGACAAGGAATTGATTTTGGTGATTTATTGGCTAAGTATGAAGGGGGGTAGGCCGGGGGTCGGCTCTTAATTTAAGTGAATAGTTTTTTCATGCTGAAATAACTGTTTTGATTCAATTTTGGATATACATTCATACTAAAAAAATGCTTGCCTGATTAGTTTTGGGAACGGACGATTCCCCCCCCCCTCCGCCCTAAATAAGATGAATGGTTTTTAAGCAGAATTATCCAACGTGTGTCAAATTTTGGATATAGGTTATTTCTGATAAGGCTTATATATAGTATTGTGGTGTCGCGCCCTGAGTTTCTCTTTACTAAGTTGGTTTATTTGTTAAGTTCATCAATAACACATTTTTAATTCCTCAAGTTCTTTATTAGAGCCGTAGATCAATTATTAAAAAAATAAATAAAACGACATTACAATTACATAGGAGCCACACTCCAATATTACATTTCGCTTAGTACGTCTAAGCCATCTTACATCAATGTACTTTCTTGTACATTACCAGCACATGGCTCTCTTCCAACTACTTTCCTTCCCTCTCGATGTTCAATAATCCCAGTGTCCCCTCAGCTCATTGCCACTAGACCAGTGCAATTATTTTCTAGGCATGTCCCTTGAGATCAATAGCACATGTTCTTAACAGCTTTTGAATGAAGATACTTTCAACTCGGCATATCTTTTCACAATAAGACTTCGCTATCTATCTTCTGTCACGATTAAAGTTCTCAGTACGTCGTCACAGTATATAATGCTTGAAGGATTTTGGGAGTTTAATGGTTAAGTATAGAGGATGCATGGGGGATAACCTCTCTTAAATTAAATAAATGGCTTTTTACGCAGAATTATCCGATTTGCTTCAAATTTTGAATGTAGGTTCATTATGATAAAGGGTATCCCTGATTATTTATGGGGTTCGTTTGCTAATTAAAAAGGGGGGCCGCGATTATTCTCCCCCTTAAATTAGATAAATTGTTTTTTATGCACAATTATTCGGAGTATTTCAAATTTTGGCTATAGTTTCTTTCTCATAAAGTGAATCCCTGAATAGTTTTAAGGGTTTGTTTATATATCCTCAATGGCTGTTTGTATTTAAAACTGTGATTTATGTTTCTGCATAGCATTTTTTAGTATTCTATAAATATCGTAACATAGAAAAAAATATCCTGTTTTCCTTAAAATCTTTTTTTTATTTAAATCTGTTTTTTATTTTTTTAAGCGTTCAAACCTGAAGATCTATCAAGAACTACAGGTTTTTAAACAATTAATTTTCTAATTACTAACATAAGCTAGTAATAAAAAAAACTATTTTTATTACTACAAATTAATGAATTCACTAGTTCATTCGTTCGTGACATACAATATAGTTTGTACATTAAAATTTTCTAACATATATTTTTTTAATGTTTTATATTATTTTTTGTGATGCGTAAGATGGGACATTAATTAGTAAAAATCCAGTTTTAAATGATAAATATTTGGCGTAAATTAAAATGACAATTACAACAAATGATTTAGTATATTACTTTTTTCACAAATAAAAAAAATAAATAAATAAACCAGTTTTAAATGCAAAATTAATGGAAATTAATCATTATAAGAAAAAAGGTAAAATATGTTATAATGTTTTCTGACATAATAGTTTTCAATCATTAAGTTAAAACATAAAGAAGAATTGTTTTCATTTGTTATTTGCGTTCAGTTGCATTCAACTCGCTTTTTTATGTTACTTGAATATTTTTGCGGCAAACCTTTACCGGCAAATCCCCTGATCAACAAATTTCCTAAAAGACTAATCGCCCGCGATATCTACCGGACATCCCCCTCCGTCGAATGGGGAAAGTAAGCTTCTTTCCCCGAAAGAGTTTCCTGAATGGACTGCTGCATCCCTCCCTATTTTAACTATATCCATTAGCTTATACTCCTTACCATAATGAAACTACATCCAAAATTTGAAGCAAATCTGATAATTCTGCGTAAAAAGCCATTTATGTAATTTAAGTGGGGTTATCCCCAATTACCCCCTCTATACTTAGCCATTAAGCCCTTAAAACTATTTAAGGATCCACTTTATGAGAAAAAACCTGTATAAAAAATTTGAAATACATCGGATAATTATGCATAAAAAACAATTTATCTAATTTAAAAGGGGGAAAATCGTCCGTTTCCCTATTTATAATAAGCAAAAGAACCTCATAACTAATCCGGAATACGCCTTATCATAAAGAAGCTATATCCAAAATTTCAAGCAAATCGGATAATTCTTCATAAAAGCTATGTATTTAATTTAAGGGGAGTTATCCTCTGTTTTTGCCTTTATACTTAGACAATGGGAAAAGCAACCCTTAAAACTATTCAGGGATTCACTTTATCAGAAAGAACCTATATTTAAAATTTGAAATACACCGGATAATTCTGCATAAAAACCGATTTATCTAATTTGAAAGGGAAATAATTGCTTGCCTCCCCCCTTTATAATAAGGAAAAGAACCCCGTAACTAATCAGAGATACGTTTTATCATAATGAACCTATGTCCAAAATGTGAAGCAAATCGAATAATTCTGCGGAAAAGCTATTTATTTAATTTAAGAGGGGTTATCCCCCGTCCCCCTCCCCTTTATACTTAGTCATTAAATCTTAAAACTATTCAGGGATTCACGTTATCAGAAAGAATCTATGTCTAAAATTTGAAATACATTGGATAATTTTGCATAAAAACCAATCTATCTAATTTGTGGGGAGAGGGGGTAATTGACAATCCTCCCTTTATAATAAGCAAAAGAGCCCTATAACTTATCAAAGATACGTCTTATCATAATGAACCTATGTCCGAAATTCCAAGCGAATCGGATAAATCTGCGTCAAAAAACTATTAATTTAATTTGAGAGGTTACGGATTGGGGGGGGGGGGGTATCACATGTCCAGAAACTGAACCAAAACAGTTAATTCAGCACGAAAAACCCATTTACCTAAATTAAGAGCCTCCCCCTGATCCCCCCTAAATACTTAACCAATGAATCCTCAAAATCAATAACGAATTCCCAAAATCAATTCTATGATGTCCTTTTTTCCGGTAACTTTTTCCGCTTTTGTAGTTTATGTCACTTTACCGGTAACCTTTTTTTCCGTTTACCCACTTGCCTATTTCGGGCGTTTTTTAAATAAGAATTAATATTAAGAAGGGAGGAGGATTGTACTTTGTGCTTATTATATACATAAATAAACAACGTTAAAGGCCACAAATATTGTAAGAGGTAAACATAAATATTGTAAATTTACAATATTTGTGCTCTTTAACTTTGTTTATTTATTTAATAATTAATATTAATTAAAAAAATTGTCTGAAAGTAGTCCCTTTAAGGGTGTATTTCGATTCAAACTGCTTATTTTCCGATTTATTTTTAAATTCATTTTTGCTCGCATATGCATCAAACTGGCAAATTGTCTTATTTAGAAAGTACACAAGGTGCCGTGATGGTCGATTCTTTGATAAATGCAAAAAGTATTGCAAAAAATGCAATCAAAAACGGCATTTTGAATTTTTCCGAAGCGGGAGTTTGGGAAAGAATAAAAGTGTCATACTGAGAAAATAATTGTTCATAAATCAAATTCTAATGAATGGAGTGTAAAATGACATCACAGGGCACCTTGTACGTCTCTTCAAAAATCCCCTCAACAAGTTTCATGTTTCTATTTTTAAAAATGTGTCTGAAATTTTATCGGAAAATTTTGAGGTGTCGAATGTGAAAAAGCGTTTTTTCGAATACACCCTTAAAGTAGTAGTAAGTAGAAAGTAGTTGGAAATTTGGCGCCCCCTAAATCTCTGCGCCCGGGGCGACCTCCCTCCCCTCCCCCTTTCGCACGGCGCAGTTAATATCTTTCCAGAAACATAAATATAAACGAATTATATACTTTCCAAACATACCTGGATTTCAAGAATGCTTGAAGGAATTCGAAAGATTAACAAAAATGATCTCTTACATCCATGTTTTTCATAATTTTTTTCTCTGAAGAGGATTTAATATCCATAGCGAAACGCACAATAAAGGAAACCTTAGCACTACAGCAACTACCAACAGAATGTTTGTGGAATTAAGTCTATCCTTCAAAGCATACGAGCATGTGTTTTTGTTTTTCCTGGAATTCGCGAGTCCAGCCCCGTTTCCAAAAAGAGAGCAAGGAACAGATGCCACTAATTAAGACCCCCCCCCCCCCAGTGGTGCGGTATTGAAAAACTCGAGACGGCTTCGGCAGCGACAGGAAATGACCATTCCTTTTAGCCTTTGATTGATTTCCAATAGTACAAATGAATGCCGGCCTTTTCCGAAATTGAGTGACCAGTTTTCGATACTGATACTGTTACTATGCGCTTTCCCCATTTTTAAAAGTAAATACATTACTGCCGCTTAAACGAGTCAAATTTTTAAATAAAATTTGATTCAATAAAGCGGCAAATTTCGAGAACAAAACAAATAAAATTCTAACTTTAGTTTTGTTTTTTATGATTCGGTTCATAAAAATGGAAATTTTTGTATTTTTATCACGGCTCTGGGGGGGGGGGGGTTAACCCCCAACCCCCCCCCCCCTCGCTGCGCCACTGACAAAATGTTTCTTATTTGTAAGTATATTCAATTGATAATTTAAAGTGGGTTTCGTGGGTTATTGGGGATTAAGAAAATTCTTCAGATTTGTTAGGGACAAAATGCTTTTCTTTTATATACATTTTTCGGTACTACTCTGTTATCTCGTCGACCAATTTCGCCAAATTATACAATTCGCCAAACTAATAGCCAAATTATACATATTGACATAATTTTTATTTTAAATAACGAAAAAACAAATAATTAGTAAAATATTAATAAAAATACCAATAAAAGGTGAAATAAAAATCATTTATGACATTTTAAACACCTGAATCATATTTAATGTCATTGAATGCGACATTCACGATCATCCATTATTGGCATTTAATCTTATAGTTTGGCGATAATTTTTTGGTCGACGGGACAACCTAGAAGTACCCATTTTTCTAAGGAAATCTCTTTGCACAGTTCACAAGCAAAAATCTTGTTTCTAACTATAAAAAAGGTTTTATTTTAGCTGCCCTTTCAAGTGCATTATTTGTTCACACACAGTTCATAAGCAAAAAATGTGGAATTACTTAATTTGTTTACTTCATAACTTCATTTGTTAACTTCATAAACTAGAAATCACTTTGGTAAGAAAGGAACATCTATTCCTCAAAAATTTTTTTTGTCAGTATAGGTACAAAAAAATTTTTCTTGAAATTATAATTTATATAAATCTTATGAAATTCTACATACATTTTTTTATGTGAATAATAATTTAATATTAGATTAAAAATGTAAGTATAATCATACTTTCAGTAGAATTAATTTCTGCTGATTTATTAGAATGAGATTATACATTCATTACTGTGTTAAATTTGTTGTTAGTGAAGAAGTACTTTTATTAAAGGATTGTATAAATTGAAATTTTTAAAGGTATAGAAAAAGGTATCTTTTGCCGCTTATTAATTTGAAATAATTTTGCAAATAAATAAACTAGAAATGCAAGCCCCTAAAAAAGGAAATTAATTTATGTATATCAGATTTTGCTTTTTTAGATTGAAACTTCCATTTCAAAATGTCATACGGATGATTTAACCTATAATAAATGGGAAAATATTAATACAGGAAACATATACAGTAGACTCCTTTAAATCCAAATCCCAAAAACCCAAAACTCTAAAATCCATACATAATATACAGATGCAAATAATGAATTTTTCATTTCAGATATATAGATAAAATTTCACATTTTTATTTTTATATCATTTCTATGCTTATACTAATCAGTAATTTTCGTGAATATTACTGAATTCAGACTGCTTCCTGAAAGAAGAATAAATTTATTTTAAACGAAATCAAAATATTGCTGATATCACCAGTAATAATCTTTTAGCCTAATGTATTTGTGCATTAATCCAGCTTTTTTTATTATTAAGTCTGGCTAAATTAATAAAAAGCTGGCTAATTTATGAAAAAACTCAAGATTATTAGTAATAAAAATTAATAAAATGCAAAAAGGCCCCTCAAAATTAATGTTTGATTAATTAATACTTTGATTGTAAAAGGATTTATTAACAGATTATTTTCTGCACTTGAAGTATGCATGACAGACACTCGGGAAAAATTTGTGCTGCTGAGTCCATTTGCTGTATTCAACTTATGTATAACCTTCTTTATCTACGACACAACGATGAATAAAAAAAATTAAAATAGCTAAAAATATAAAATTATGAAGCAAATTGTAATTGTTGTTAAATGGTAGATAGGGAAGCAGCAACACAGAGAATAACCTCAATCAGTTGGGAGTTGAAATTCCAAGATTTGTTTAAACTTGATTAAATATTAAAATACAAATGGTCTGCTGAGTCATATATTGGGGAAAACATTCTTCAAACTCCATTTTAGCAGTTGACTCGTAGGTTCATCATTGTAAATTCCTGCACCCAAAGGTGTTAAAAAAAGAGGTTGTCTGGAAACAGGAAAACACAATGATAACCTACAAGCCAATTGCTAAAGTCAGGTTTTTAGGTGTTTTTCTCAACCAAGATATGATTTGGAAACCCATTGTGTTTTAATATAAGAATCGAGTTTTAACTAATTCTAGAATTTTAGCCTCCAACTCGATGAGTTGTGTGCTGCCACATCCCAGTCTATAAGTTACCAATTGTTCTTTTTAATAAAAAATTGCAGAGAAGATCCTTCTTGCATAATGGATAAGCAATAAAAAGGTATTTTTGTATGTAATAAAGGCATGTTTAAACTGTGATTTCTTTTCTTTTTATTATTTTGGCTAATTTGATTTAAAATGTAGTTTATTTAAATTTTATTATACAGTAGACTGTCTCAAACCATCAACCCTAATTCTGCACACCATCACAGATGTAAACAATGAAATATTCAGTTCAGTCGTAGCAGAAAAATTAAAAGAATTTTTTTATTTTACATTCTTCCATAGGTAATTCTTGACAATATAATTGAACTCATTTTTCATTAAGCATGGGTTTATTTGATATTGCTTGTATCACTCGTAATATCACATAATATTTTTATCAACTATTGTGATATTACGAGGTCCTTGATCAACTTTTTTAACACTTTCCAACAAAGCTAAAAAAAGTTATGATTTTTGTTTGTCTGGTCAGTTGTCCATAAATATACTTGCATTGCCTTGAAATGTTTGGATGTTATTTACCTTTACACTAGCATGAACCAGATTCCAAATGAAGTTCGTAGCATTTTTAGTTTATCTACAGGGAAGTTTTGCATTATATTACAGCAAGAAGGCGAGAGGGGGCGCCTTTGAACAATCTTTATACTTTTTACTATTTTTGAAAATTGTTATGACATGAGCTATTGAAACAAAAATTGATTTATATGAATGTTTACAGTGAGTTTGTTCTTTTGGCAAAAATTTTGGATGTATTTATCAAATTTTTTTTTACTTATATTATCATTATCAAAATTGTCTAAATTTGTTCACTTGTACCCCAGTGGAGGGATAGTTGGAACATACCTGGGGCATATGTCAACACATGAATACGGTACATCAATAAAAGCTATAAAACTATTAATTATGCATTTTATTTCCGGTCATTTATTTCAACTTAATGTAAGGATTAATGCAATTTTTTTTACATTTTTTTTTGGTACTACTTGGTTATCCCATCAACCAATTTTGCCAAATTATACAAGTCACCAAGCTATTAGCCAAATTAAACAAATTAAAAGAATCTTGATAAAAGTAAAAATAAAAAGTCCTATTGAAAATCCCTTGATGATGTAATAAACATATACATTGTGTTTAATACAGATCACCTAGCAAACATAACAACAGAAAACGAAAAATTATGGCATAAACAATTAGCAAAAAGCAAACACGTACAGAAAAAGGCAAAAATCATAATCAGGTGGCTCCAAGACAACATCACGTCACTCATGCATCAGAACACATAGACAAATGACCACACATACAAAAAAAAACCTCGCAATCCTTTACTACAGCCACTAATCCTTCATGTACCCGCGCACATTTTTGTGTTATATGTGATTATATGTAAAAAAATAAATAAATAAAAATAAAAAAAAATAAAAAACTTATAAAACGGCCAAGGATTTCTATCGCCACAAAAAAAAAAAAATTATAAAATAGTGTATTTTGTCTTATGTCCCAGCAGTGTGCGGAAGTCGTGCGATATCAGCAGTATCTAAGGCCCGAAACAGGTGCCCCGCAGGAACTTCTGCATGCACGTTGCAAGACATCACGGATCTGCAAGTCGCACACCATGACATAGTAAAAAGCTTCTCTCGCCTCCGGCACTGCTTGTCCGTCCTGTATGTTTTTAAAGGAAAAATGGCCTAGGTCTAAAACCCTACGGTCAACAATAAAAAATCATAAAATGTTAAAATAATGATATGTCTTATGATCACAGCAGTAAGCGGTAGTCGTGCAGTAACAGCAGTATTCACGGTGCGAAACAGGTGCCCCGCAATAATACTATTGCAAGCACGTCGAAAGACATCTGGGATCTGCAAGCTGCACATTACGACAAATCAAAAAGCTTCATCCGCTCCCGCCTAACTGCTTGTCCGTCCAGATCTAAACAACATAAGATATACATATAATATAAACATCACTTTAAAATATCAATTTAATTTAAATGCTTTAAGTGATAAATTAAAATAACATAAAAAGATTATAGCTTGACATGTTTCATTGCTCTGACGGCAACATTTTCAAAAGCAAATAAAATGATAAAAAGGAATTTCCCGAAATAAACAGAAAAAATACACAAATCACGTGAACATGAGCATATAAAAATAAACTGGAAATAAAAATAATTGTGAGTGTGACATATTACAAATTATGGTCTTAAAAACCTTTGAAGCCTTTCTTTCCATATTTTAGGTAGTTCCATGGAGGTAAATTCATTGCAAATATTGTCTTTACGTATGAAGATTTCTATTGATTCTCTTATGATTGATTGAAAATATGATCTAGAAGAGTATATTATTCTGCTATTTTTAAAATCTATTTGTAATGGTTCTTTGCTATATAATCTTGAGAGACCTGTAGTTTTCCTATTGTATTTGATGTCTGCTATATGTTCTTTAATTCTAGTTTTGAGTTTTCTACTTGTTTCACCAATGTAATATTGTTTTGTTCCATCTTGTTTTGCGAATAATATTTCATATACGCCAGAAATTTGATGTGGTTCTATTGGGTCAATTTTCCTACATATTGAGTTTTTTAATTTAGCAGACGGTTTTGCAATTATGGATATATTGTATTTATTGAGTTTATATTTTAAACGTTCGAAAAATCCAGGAAAATATTGTAGAGAGAATATATTCGAATTTTGTAGTTTGAAGTTACTATTCTTTTTACCATTCATGCTTTTAATTAACTTGTCTATTGTACTTTTACTATAACCATTTCTTTTTGCGATGTCAAATAGACAAAGAATTATATATGAGGAGCCCAGAAGCCAAGGGGTATAAGTGACAAAATTGAAAAAAATGAGGTAAGTGCACAGGCTATCTGGAAATATGTCTATTTATTTATAGGTAAAGAGTTAAGAGTGATTTTTTCATTATGTACTGAGTTATAGGGGTCAGTCACTTAACCTCTTTCCCAAAACTGTGAAACGATTGGAGGCCAAGGGGTATAAGTGCAGTTGTGTCCATTAATGTCTATATAGCAGAAGCACAACAAACGACATACATACAAAGCCATTTGCTTTTTTTATGCATTAAATATATGCATTTTAATTGTTATCAAGTAAGAAAAATCATGCGTTAAGCATGGATTATGAAACACTTTCGAACACTCCCTGAAATCTTTAAAATTTTTTGCTATTGAGGGTAATAAAGTGTTACAGTCCATTGCCAAATATGTATTCTGATACTTTTTAACAGCCCTATGTTTTATTTGTCGGTTGATATATACTGTATAATGGGAAAAATTAGTTTAGCAAGAAAACGCATAACAGTTTGAAATTTCTCTTTCAACAGTTTCTATTAATAGATGGAAGCACTCTTGTATACTTTTGTTCATCCTGTAGTTTATCTTGAACCTTTATTATACGCCAGTATTTAGCTGAAATTTACTTCAAATTAAACACACTTAAGACTACTAAAATCACATTTCCAAAAATTATCATTCATCGGTGACCATGTATAAAAATTTGTGTGTGATCCTGTATATCATTTTACCTATATTTTACAAGCATTTCTTAGTAAACTGAATGCAGTTCAGCATAGAAATACAAGACTTATTTAAAAGAAATCTTTAAGTAAAGTACGCTCATAGTCTGTAACCTTTACGAATATTTTTGTGTAGCCCTGTATATGAACTATAGCATTTATACATATCATATAACGTGTATACATTTAGTGAAACTTAAAAGCGCAAATCATAATTAAAATAGCATTTTGTTCATCCATCAATCATCATCGATAATTATACAGTAATTCGGATAGAAATTCGGTCCTATTTGAAATATTTTTTTGTGTCTCTGTAAATACTGTGTACTTTGTATTATGTGCGAAATAATTTATATTAAGCCTCAGCGATATACATTAATTTTATTATACATGAAAATTGTAATATAATTAAAACAAGTCGCAAACAATTCCCTCTTTATTATTAGGTAATGTAAATCTTTGTATGATCCTGTAAATAATTAATAACTAGCCTTTTCACCTCAGATTTTATAGAATGTCTATTTTAGTGCAATTCACAAATGCATATAAATTTTAACATGTGTCAAGGTGTAACATATTTCAAATTCATTTAAAACGATTTTTCCCATAACCCGTAATGTAACGGAAAATTTTTGATTGTCCCTGTAAATAAACTAATCATGTTAGAAGTATGTGCAATAAGTTGCACAGAGTCATTATTGCAAGAGTCATTTGCAATAAGTTCGTGTTGAAGTAAACATGAATAATTCCCAAAAATTTCAGGGCAATCCGAATACATTTACGAGAGTTAGGACAGACGGACGGACAAATCAAAATCATATTCACTTTTCAACTTTGTTGGTAAGTGTTAAAAAATATGAAATTCCAATGTTTCTAAACTTATAATAAAAATTTAAAACTTATATTAGAACAAAAGTTTTTCATTTCATTCATTATATCAACATTGTTCATAAATTTTTCGTAAATTCATTTTTTTATTTCATATTTTTTCCTTTTTTAGAATTTATATTAAAACAAAATTTTGTCCTTTGATTTATTTGTATCAACATTAATCTTAATTTTTTCATAAATACAATTTTTTATTTAAAAATTTTTCATTTCTTGTGTTCATTCGGCACTTGTACCCTTTAGTTTTCAAGCAGTTTTCATTACTGCTTGGAAGCCAAGGGGTATAAGTGCCGAATGATGATAAATATTGCTTAGTTATAATTAAAAAAATATCCTATTCCACCTTTTTTTTAAACAGTTATTGAAACAAGAGTTCAAGGATCATTAAGAAATAAGCAAATTTTCATATCTCAATTCATTCAATTACAGTCGATGTGTAACTTTGAACTCATTTTACTTGAAATCTAAATTTTGTCACTTCTACCCCTTGGCTTCTGGGCTCCTCATATAATATTTGACATCACAAAAAGAAATGGTTATAGTAAAAGTACAATAGACAAGTTAATTAAAAGCAATTAAAAGCATTATTTAAATTAAATTAACATAAGATATATATTACAAAAAAAAATCAAAAGGGAATTCACGGGGAGTGCTTGGGTTAAGTGAGCTATCTGGTTAATTTTAAACAATATCAATGTTACTAACCCATTTACCTTCCAGGATTCCCTCCCCTAGGACTTGGCTCCCGAAAATTTCAAGTTAACCTAATCGACGCAGGAACTCAAGGGACCCTGTGCGGTCCGAAGAGATTCGGGAGCACCAATCAAGTCCATTGCACCAGAACTGTACAGGTTGACCTCATAGACGCAGAGACTCAAGGGACTCTGACCGGTCCGACACCGTTCTGGAACGCCTCCCCCCTCCCTATTGGGCTAACGCCTCTCAGGCTTTCAAGTTGACTTCATTGACGCAGGGACCCACGGGACCCTGTGCGGTCCGAAGAGCAATGGGAAACAACCTACTAGCCCACTTACCCCGAACCGCACACGTTGACCTCATCGACGCAGAGACTCAAGAAACTCTGTGCGGTCCGAAACGTGTTCAGGGTTTTCCTTTTTCGTTTTTTCCTTTGTTTTATTCTAGTGACAGTACGCCTCTTTATTAAGTGCATTTGGACTCTGTCCGCACGAGCTACCGGACCCGCTCCAATGGGACAGCCCATGGAGCACTTTTTTTTCTTTTTTTGGGTACGGTAGAAAGGAGGGATCTCGTCACCACCAGCAGCGATTTTACTGCCTTGCATTTCGGCCCAAAAATTCTCCCTTCTCTGGCACTACTTAGCATTTCGGCCTTTTTAGTTTTGGTTATTTATTTTTCTAAATCTCCCTCAAAATTGTCCCCCCTGTTGCAGTGGCGTAGCTAGGATGGGTGATACCCGGGGCGGATGTAAATGATGTCACCCTGCCCCCCAAATCTATTATGCTTCTTCAATCAAAAAAAAAACAAAAAAACAGAAGCGATTTGTTACTTATCCCATAGTTTGCATAAGTCAATGTGGTGTCTAAGGTAGAAGAAAAGTCTTTCTTTTACAGTTTGCTTTTCGCTATCCATTCGTTGGATAGGTTGTTTTTTGTTCTCTGGTGCATATCCTATTTAGGCACCACATTCTGTATAAAATTTCACATTCTCAAAAAAAAAAAAAAAAAAATTATCTCTGATGCGTCGTGCTCTAGAAATTTCATTTTATTCCATTTTTTTTTCCAAATTTTTATGAGATTATGTGTGCATATTTGCAAATAAAGATTGGGTGTCACCCCTTAGAGGGTGACACCCGGGGCGGACCGCCCCCTCCGCCCCCCGCTCGCTACGCCACTGCCCTGTTGTCTGCTAAGGACATACCACCGTTTCGGCTCAAAAATTTTTTTAGCTCCAGCCCCATTTTACCTGGCACAGCGAGTGGGAGTGATGTGGGGCGCCAAACTCAGTACATTCACAAAGGCAATAAACTACTCAGTCCAGCAACCGTTAGCCACAATCAGCCGACCTCGGCACTTGTCTGCGTAGATCGTCCCCAATTTGCCGGCTAAAATTCCATCATGTACGCTAATGGCGCCTGGTGCATGCAAAATCCGTCGTAGGTGCAAAGTCCTCCAAGTTACCTGTGAATTATACCTCTGGAGGTGCCTTGCCAAGTGAAGGTCTCGTCATCTGATCAAGGCTCTAAATTACGAGACCATCTTGCGAAGCCATTTGCAGTTTAAACAACAGGATGTACCATTAATTAACAAGCGAAACAAAGTATGCTCAACGACAAGCAAATACTGCAGAAATGGCATGCGAAGCAAAGTTTATTGCCACTACGTGGAAATTAGGCGGCCGTCTGCCCCGATACCAGGTATCTAACCCGTTAAGCTGAGCAAACTTGGCAGGTAGGGGCCTGGTCATCGGTTAGAAAGAAAGAAAGTGTGTGTGACATTAATGATCATCCATTAATGGCATTTAATCTTGTAGTTTAGCGGTAAATTTTTGGCCGATGGAATAACTGAGTATACCATTTTTTCAAATAAAATAAAATTTTGTGGTTTGGGTTTGTTTTTGTTTTGTGATTGTGCTTGTTTTGTTTTTCTTTTGTTTATCTGTAAAAGAGGGGGGAAAAGTTACTGGTCCTATGGACAGGGCCATTGCTAAGACTTTTTATTGGTGAGGGAGAAGAACTTAAATTGCCAAGTCAAATTTTCATATTTTCCAACTCGTTTTATAATTTGGCCAAGTTATCACACTTAGAAAATGTAATACAGTTCTTATACGTAAAAAGTTTAATAATATTCCCAATTAGAGTTCTAACTTTTTCAAATTCTATCAAAAATAGAAAATTTTTTACAATTTTTATTAAAATTTTAATTAAATTTGCCAAGTGTAACAACATTTGCGAATGTTTGGGGGGAGGCTCCCCGCCTGCCCCGCCCTTAGCAAGGACTCTGTCTATGGATCACAATTTTTTTTAAATTACTGGTCTGATTAAAATTTTGGTGATCTCGGACCAGCAGACCACTAAGGATTGCAAACAATAATTATTATTTTATATCGAAATTAATAACAAAATGAAAGTTATAATAATTGCTTACAACCTATTAAAATATTTAAATAATTGAGAAAGATAATAAACTATAATAATTAAACTTTAGGTAATTTAGAAGGATTGAAATATTACAAGCAAAAGTGAAGTAAATAATCAATAATATATAATTAAACATTCATTATAAAGATGCGATTCATTTTCATTTTTTTTTCTAAATTTAACAATGAAACTTGTCCCATAAAGGAATATAATAGAAAGGAAATCACATTGAAATAAAAAATAAAGAAGGTTTATTTGAGCTTTAGTCAGACATAATAATGCAGAAAGCTTGATTAATGCATAAATACATTAGGCAAATGATTGTGATTACCAGTAATATCAGCAAAATCTTGAATTTTTCTAGAAAAAAAATTTATTCTTCCTTCATGAAAAAAGCATGAATTGAGTAATATTAATTGTAATTAAAGGTTAAAAAATATATAAAACTGACATAAAATTTTTTATCAAATTTTTATCATTTATTATGTTTTGTATCATATTAAGAATGGTTGGCCTGAAAAAATAAAAGAAAAAGAGCTGCACAAGGTTATTGGCATTGTAAAGAAGAATTATATGTAACAAAGGAAGGTATAATTTGTAGAGGACAAAAACTTGTTGTACCAGCTGCAGCTAGAGAAGAAATTTTAAAAAGATTACACATTTCACATAAAGGAGTAGTATCCACTAAAGTTAAAGCAAGAGAATATTTTGATTAGCCTAACAGAGATGTAGAAAATTTCAACTCCAAATGTAAAATTTGCCAAATGTATCAACGAGAAAATCAAAAAGAAGTTTTACTAGATATTGATCTACCGGAAAGACCTTGGCAAGAAGTATCCTGTGACTTTTTCTATTTAAAAGGGCAAAAAAGTCTTTTAATGATTGATTACTTTTCAAAGTATGTCGAACTGAAATCTCTGAAAATCACAACAGCTCAAGCTATTATACCTGTCATGAAATCCATTTTTTGTACTCATGGAATACCTGAAGAACTTGTCAGTGACGGTGGTCCACTCTTCGACTCTTACGAAGTGAAGAAAATTTTTAAAGAATGGAAAATTTTGCATAGCATTACTTTACGTCATTTTCCAAGAGCCAATGGCCAAGTCTAAAGAGCGGCACAAACAATTAAAAATTCTCTCAGAATAGCTGAAGAAGATGGAAAAGATATTTACGTAGTACTACTGGATTATAGAATTCAACCAGCTAAAGATCTCCCCTCTCCCGCTGAATTGTTAATAGGGAGAAGATTAAGATCCTTTTTACCAGCTCATCCTGCACAATTAACACCGAAATTTGACATAAAAGAAGCTTCTAAGTCTTTGAAAAAGAGGCAAGTTGTTCAAAATAAATATGCCAACAGACAAGCAACGAATCTGCCAAAACTATCCAACAACGTAAAAGTGTGGTTCCGGCATAAAATGAAAAGTCCTTGGAAGCAAGGTACCATTGTTCAAGTAGGTCCTCCTCCTAGATCATACTTAATTAAAGGAAGAGATGAAGGACTGTACAGAAGAAATAGATATCATATTAAACTCGATCATTCTCAAGAAGACAAGAACAACAGAACAGTCGAAGATCTTTATCCAATTGACAATATTGCAGAGCCTGATTCCAATATCAACAATAGAAATAATCCAGATGACTCCTCAACTGTTAATACTCAAACAACATCTCCAGTTCTAAGAAGATCAAAAAGAAATATTGTTAAACCTATTCAATATAGAGACTCTTAAACTTTTCATTAATTTCAAATAATTTAGCCCTAGAACTTTAAAGCTAACTTAACTTAATGTCTCTTTTGGACTCTAAAGGTAAATAATTTTTACTTGTTTCTAAATTTAAACTTAAATGAATATGTTTAAATACTTTTATGTTTTTTGTAAAATAGATATTATACTTGTATCTTGTGGCAACACTCTTGCACTGAAATTAAGAATAAAGTTATGTCGCCTGAGAGAAGGTGGTGTTTATTTATTGTCCTAATATATTTAAGATAAAAGCTTGTATGAAAGACAAGAAGGACAATATGTTTCATACTGTAACTGTAAAAGCTTGATTAATACATAAATATATTTGGTAAGATTGTGATTATCAATGATATCAGAAATATCTTGATTTTTTTCAGAAATAAATTATTCTTTCTTCGTGAAAAAGCATGAATTGAATAATCTTAACAAAAATTACAAATTAAAAAATGTATAGAATCGATATTAAACTAAAAAAAGTAAAATTTTGCACCTACATCTGAACTGAATGCTGCATGTTTATATCCTTAAATTATGAGTGGATTTGAGGAAGTCTACTGAATGTACAAAATATATGTACGTGTAAAAATTTGATGGCAATACAAAATTTTAATATTTTAAAAATTTTATTATAAATCAATATGTTATGTTTAATGCATTTTATTAAATTAAATTAGTGTTTCTTCATGAAAAAAAAAAACAAGAATTCAATAATCTTAATAAAAATTACAAATTAAAAAATATACAAAATTGATATAAAACTAAAGAAGTCAAATTTTGCACCGACATCTGAACTGAATGTTTCGTTGTTTACATCCGTAAATTATATGCGGATTATAGGAATGTGGATTAGAGGGAGTCTACTGTATATACATTTTCTAATTACTTTTATATCTTCTATTAATACTCATGATTTGAAACCTATCTAAATTTTGACAAAAGAAATTTTTTTTAATAAAAGGAATTATTTTAATGTAGAATAAATCTATAGAATTAATTAAAAAAAAATGCATGTTACATTGGTTAATGTAAGTCTTAATTAAATGTTTAGCTATTGTTATCAAAATACTATTTTTAAAATCTTCAGCTGTTTGAATTATTGGAAAATTTAACTTTATTTGTTTAAAAAACTTAGAAACGTACAACCAAAAGCAGTATTTACAACAAAGTTGTCAATTCAGTCTTGTATGCTTGTTATTACAAAATGAAAAATAAACAAAAAATTTTCCCTTCTGGTGTAGGTATGTTGATGATACTTTTATCTTAATTCCTTTTGAGCTGGATCTCCAAAATCTCCTTTCTCTTATCAACTCTGTTGATCCTTGCATCCAGTTTATTCTTGAAGTCGAAGAGAACAATTCTCTTCCTTTCTTCGATGTCTTAGTTACTAAACACCCTGATCGGTTGTCTACCTCTGTTTATAGAAAACCTTTCACTGTATCTCTTCCTCCACATGCTTTTTCTAACCACCCTCCACAGCATAAAGTGGCTTCCTTTTATACTTTTGTTTACAGAACACTTCAGATTTGTTCTGACTCTTCTGCTCTAAATAATGAAATTAGTTACCTCAAATCTCTTGCCCTCGCTCGTGGTTATAATCCCTCTTTGATTGACAAAGTTCTGTATAAATTTAATAAGCCTAAACGTCTTCTTACTGATTCTAATAATCCGTCTAATATTAACTCTATAGTTCTACCTTTTTATTCTCCTCTTTGTTTTAAAATTGCTAAAATCTTTTCTCGTTTCAATTTTAAAGTTATCTTCAAACCTATGAATAAAATTAAATTCTCGTCTTTGAAAGATCCTATTCCTGTTGAGAACCGGTGGGGTGTTTATTTTATTCCTTGTTCTTGCAATTTGGGTTATATTGGTCAGACCAGAAGAGCGTTGAAGAAAAGATTGAATGAACATCAGAGATATATTAACGATCAGGAATTATCTAGGTCTTCGATTGCTTCTCACTGTTGGTCTTCCAGTCATTATTTCAATTTTTCCATGGCCAGAATTATTTCTAATCCTGCCTTTCCTTCTCATTTAGATATTCACGAAGTTTATTTTATTTGTAAAAATTCTAATACTCTTGTCAATGATCTCTCATCATCCCCCTCCTTTTCTCCTGCATGGAAATTACTTTTGTAGGGTTTTTTGTATTATTAATATTATTATTATTAATTTTTACTTTTTAATTAATTAACTTATTTTATTTACTATTTTTACAATTAATTTATTATTTTCATTTATTTATTTTTTATAATTTTAATTATTTTATTTTATTTTATTTATTTATTTTTTCCCACTGTTTTCTTTCTCTTTTATTAGTTTATCATCATTTTTCTCTTCCACCTGGGCTCTTTTAGCCAGCGCCACCTATGGCATTCTTTGTAATCTCCTCCTTCTTTCTTTATCTTTACTTTCCTCTTCCTCCTTGGCTTTGTCAGGTAGCGCCACCTGTCCCACTCTTTGTAATCTCTTCCCTCTTTCTTTCATTTTTATTTCCACTCTGTCCCTTGTGACACGTGTTTGGATGAGCTGATGACGAGCTGTATTTTTTAAGCGCGAAACACATCTTGTTTAATTTTCTTTTTTATGGTGATTTTACAAAGTTTTATAGATTATTTATAAATTTATCGCTAGTGATTTCGGTGTTTCTCAACATTTAAAAACTATTTCAATGTGTAGTTGATTATTAGTTTGAAATTGCATTTGTCACCTACAACTTGAGATGCAAACATTTAAACTATTGACTTGTAATCTCAGGAACAGAAAAATTTCAGAAATTCTTGTCTTGTAGACACATTTACGATGAAAATATTCAGTTTTATGAAAGAAAAGAATGAAAGAAATGAAAGATCATTTTCTTTTAATGTGACATCTTTTTTTATTCATTAAAGCATTTTGCCCTGTGTCTCATATTCAGTATTGGCAGAGTGAAAAAATATTGAACAGTAACATCTTCATTAAGGAAAGTACCGGTTTTTTAAAGCATGACATCATTTTCTGTTCACATTATTTGAAAAAGTTATTTTTAATTATAAAGAGAAAATGGTATTATAAAAGATATTATCAATAAATAAAATCTATTACTCCTCTGAAACAATGAAATTAATCCAATTGTAACCATTTTGTAGAAATTTCATAGTAATTGTTTTGTACAAATTTTGTTTGTGACATGAAAGAGATCATATCTTTTCACCAGAAAGTTTTTTTATTTATTTCCGAGATCTAACATGAAAAAACACTTCCTTTTAGTCAACAAGTATTAACTTAAGATTTAATTCAATTACAGAAATATTTTGTAAATAAATGTGTTATATAAATTTCACTTCGTCAGAGCTGATACTGATTTCGATACATTTTTCTTTTATTTAAGCCTTTTTTTATGTAAGTAATTCATTTATGTAAGTACAGTAGACTCCCTCAAATCTGCACATAATTTATGGAAGTAAACAATGAAACATTTAGTTCAGATATGGGGACAAATTTTGACTATTTTAGTTTTATTTCAATTTCATTTATATTTTAATATCTAATTTTTGTTAATATTACAGAATTCAAGTATTTTCATGAATAAATTTATGTCTGAAAAAATTCAAGATATTGCTGAGATCATTGGTCATCACAATCTTCTTATCACAGATATTTATTTATTAATTAAACTTCTTTTGTTATTAAGTCTGGCTAAACCTGAAAGAAAATTTTCTCATTTTATGATTTTGATGGGAATTAGCAATGTGCCTTTATGAGGCAATTTTATTGTTATAATTTAGTAAAAATACCTTTAATCTTCATAATAAATATTTAAACTTACAGATTTGATTATTAACTATACCTTTGCTTTTAATATTTTAATCATTTTGAAAAGTATCTAAATTTTTATTATTTTAGATTATTTCTTATTTTAATATTTTATTATATTGTAAGCATTTATTATGTTTTGATTGCATTATTAATTACATTCAAATCTATTAAAAACTGCAAACAAAGCAATGGCCAGAAATCTGCAAAATTCTAAAATCCCCCAAACCTCTTGTCTCAAGCTGTGTGAATATGAGTGAGTCTACTGTACAGTAAAAAAATTGTCACTTTTTTTAATTAGTTGATTTTCAATATTGTTTTAAGTAAAAAAAAAAAATGTACTTTAATATGTTATTTCATTAAAAGTTTTCATGTTAAATGCAAAATGTTTTAGTTCCCAATTTATATTATGATAATGTTTGCTAATGTAAGTCTTAAAAGAATTGAATTTTTAGGTAAAACTACCAAAATACTATTTTGAAAAGCTTTAACTCTTTCAATTATTGGCAAATTAAACTGTATTTCCATATTAATGTAGAAACATATAATCAAAAACAGTACTTTTGACAAAGTTATCAATTGAGTCTCAAATGTTTGAAATTAAAAAATGAAAAATAAACAAAATAATTATTTTACTTTGCACTATCATATAATTTCTTCCCATGAAATCTAAATCTAACATAATTTCATTATCTAAAAATTTACATACACTATTTATTCTCATAATCGTATTTACCGTTTGAAAACTATTTCAACGTGCAATGACTACTAATATACAATCGAACCTCGATTTAACGAATTCTTCGGTTTAATGAATATTTTTTCTGTCCCAACAAAAAGAGTGCTAAAATGCACTGATTTAACATATACAGTATAACTTCTTTAATCCGGAATCGTCGCGATTACAGCGAGTCCGAATTATAGAAAATTCCGGATTACAGAAGTTGTGTAGCTAAGATGCATGAAGATTAATGATACTACTGTTATCTCTTATTAATATGGCAATACAAACCAACAAGGAACTGGATAATTGAAAACATTGAGAAAAGTCAATTCAAAATTCTCAAAAACTAATGTTTATTTATTTTATTTTTTTAATTATGTATATTTTATGCAGTGTCGCCATCTATCATAAATTAAAAAAATAACAAACGTACGATTTTAAAAAGAATTGCGATTTTTACTTAATGAATACTTAATAAATAATGCATATCACAAGAATAATAGACTCATGAAAAATATTGAAAAACTTAATTCTAAAACCAAAAAAAAAAAATAAAATAAAATAAAATAAATAAATACAGTGAGAAATTCAAGATTTACAATTATAATTTAAAAATCAATCTTATAATTACGGTACCATATTTAAAAATATGATATATAATATAAAAAATTAAATACATAGCAACTATAAATATCAAAGTAAGTCATAAGTTAAATACTTAAAATAAATAACAATAAAAAAAAATCCAATTTTGTGGCATATTAGTGACATCTTATTTTTCGAAAAAGAAGAATAATTGAAATTATGAATCATGATTCAATTCATTATCACGATTCAATTCATGACCGATCATGAATTTTTAGAATTTTGTAATTATAAAGACACCTATATTAATTACAAATGTAATTTAGAGTGTTCTTACAGTTTTAATATTGAAAAAAACGTTGAGTTACTATGTAATTTATCATTTTCATAACCATTTTCTGAAATTCTTTTACATAAGAACTGTGGTGCCATCTATTATCTCTAATTCTAAATAAAAATGAATAAACGTACCGACGTGTCCGGATTACAGAAGTTTCCGGATTATAGATGTCCGAACTAAAGATGTTATACTGTATTTAGCTTTGATTTAACAAACAATAATCGCTGGAAAAAAAAATGCATTTGCACATAAAATTTTGAATCTTTTGCACCTTAATCCAAGTATTTTCTAAAGGAGTTAGAAAATATCGACAAAGAACTTTGGAAAGTCAAAACAAAGCACTATCAAGGATGTTTTTCCAAAGTGCCAATGAGTATGCATGTATCATATATTAAGTTTTAAAAGTAAGTCACATCAAAGAATTTAGATAATTTTAAAGTTGATATCCTAACTTATAATTTTTAAGCTCATATTGAACAATTATCATTCTTTTTTCATATTAGAATATCCAAAAGCATTTTGCATTGATATATTTATACCGTACTTTTTACGAAATTTGATATTTGATTTAACGAACGAATTTGTGGGTCCCGATCAATTCGTTAAATCGAGGTTCGACTGTATTTTCAAATTTGAAGTTGCATTTGTCAGCTATAACTTGGAATGCAAACATTCAAACTATTGACTTGTACCTGTAATATCAGTAACAATAAGTGAAAATTACAGAAATTCTTGTATTGTATACACCATATGATAAAAATGTTCACTTTTATGAAAAAATATGATCTTTTTCTTTTAATATGACATTTTTTTTTACTTGCTGAAACATTTTGCCTTGTGTCTCAAACTCAGTATTGGCAGAGTGAAAAAGTAGTGAATAGTAACATCTTCATGAAGGAAAGTGTCTGTTTTTTAAAGCATTTTCTGTTCACCTTATTTTAAATTAAAGTGATAAATCATAAAACATATAATCATTAAATAAAACCTATCCCTTTATTATGCCTCTGAAGCAATAGAATAAATCCAATTGCTATAATTTTGAAGAAATTTCATAATAATATTTTGTATGATTTTTGTTTTTGACATGAGGATAACTTTTTACCAGAATGCTTTATTTTATATTTAGAGGTCTAACATGAAATAAGGCGGCATGCAAACAGAAAACTATGACCAGTGCAAAGTTAGGATTTGAAGGCCCCCATCCTATCATTTTCTTGTGACAGGCCAAAAATGATGTTGGAATTATGAATTTGACACCCTCTAAATTTTTGTGTCTGTGGCAACCGCACTGATTCCACAGCACTGCATGAAATGACACTTTTCTTTTAGTCAACAAGCATTAACTTAAGATTTCTGAATTCAATTACAAAAATATTTTGTAAAAAAAATTGTTTTATAAATTTCTTTTATCTAGGTGGCAGATAATAAATCCTATACTTTTTTTATTTTTTTATGTTTCATGTAGGTGCATAAAAGAAAATATTGCTTTTTTCAATAAAATAAATTTCAATACTGTTTTAAGTTGAAAAAAAATAAAGTCAAAGATGTGTAATCTTCACTAGTTGGGACCAACAGTTGTGCAGATAACAAAATATTGTGAATTACAGAGCATTGTATGGTTTTGTTTTTTTCTGGAGAACATTTTAATAACATAATCAGTATAATATAAATATAAAATCTAATAATTCAATATTTTATCCCATAACACCTCATTTATAAAAAAAATTACATATTAAAGGAATAATATAAACACTGAAATTAGAAAGGAAGATTATATTTTCTTTTTTCTTGATTAAATCTGCGATATTTTTTCTGACAATTTGTCGAAGTGCGTAATATATTTTAGTAACAGATTGGCAAAATTCGCTATGTGATTACATTATCTTACAAAATTCGCAGTACATATTTCACTTCAGCAATCTTTTTTCAAAATTTGGAATGTTTTCCTTCGATTCTTCACAAATTTGCTCTATTTTTCAACAATCATTTCAAAAAAATTCATGATCTTTTTTCTAAGATTATTTGAAGAAATTTGCGATTTATTTTTTCAAGATCAATTGTTAAAATTTGTATTCTTTTCTGCAATCATTTCACTCTTTTTTTTCAAGGATCATTTGATGAAATTCCAATTTTTACCAGCAACCGACAGATGAAATTAACAATTTTTTTTTTACTGCAGCCATTTCTAGAAGTTCACAATATTTTTCAGAGATAGAGTGATAAAAATAGTTATGTGGTGCTGCAATCTTTCGACAAATTTTGCAACATTTTTTCTTGATTGTTTAATGAAATTAGATTTTTTTCTCTTCCACTACTTGTCGAAATTCGAAATATTTTTCAACAACATATTGTTAAAAATTGTGATTATTTTTCTGTGATTGTTTTGCAAAATTACCATTTTTTTCCACAATTGCTTGCCAAAAATTGTGATTTTCTCGGCAGTCGATTGATGAAATTCGCGACCATTTGTGAAAGGTCGTAACATTTTACTTCTTTTCGTATAATAAAATAAATAAATGGTATTGCGATAAATAAATTATAGAAATGCTAGAAAAAAAAATAATAACAGCTTGTGAAATGAAACAGTGAAAAAGTTGCCAGGAAATATGTTTTTATATTATAGTTTTTTTAGTTTGTTTTAGTTATAGTGTATGTTAATTATTTATAGGAAATTTTACTTTAAAGGGGAAAAAAAAAATCTTATTTCGGTAAATGAAAGTATCCGTTTTAACTATTAAGTAAATTTAAATTTTTTCATACTTTTAAATTCTAAAATAACAACGTATTCTGCCTCATAATTACTATTCGGCTAGCAAAATATTCGGCTAATAGCGTGCGGAATATTTAAAATGACTCTAAATGGTAGGAATAATGAAAGTTGGGACACAAACTTTTTTGTCATCATACGATCCAATTACAATTTCAAGAATTTTCGTTTGTTTCATTCAAGAATTTTACTGAAACAATAGATGAATAACAAAAGAAACATATATTACCATTAATTTATTTCAGTAACGAAGATACATCAGTAAACTAATTTAAAATACATATATCTACTGTTAAAATCTGAGTTAGACCTTTTTGTTTATTTTAGTACAGACGCCAACCTAAATGAATGATTCATGAATCGTAAAATTCCATTCATTATTAATGATATCTTAAAGAATTACTTAAATATACATTCCGTTTAAAAATTGTATACAATTAGATTTTGGATACTCGGTAAAATGTTGCTTCAATTCCTTGTTAAAGCTTGTTTAATGACTATATGGTAAATAATATTATGACAAGGGATTTAAAAAAATGTTTTGGCTTTGTTTCCTTTGCAGCAGTTTAATTGATAAAAAGAAACGATCATACAATGAATGAGTCACAAAGGAGAAGGTCAGTCATAATCAATGAATCAATGAATAAAATACAATTTTTTTAAAATAATCAAACAAAACACTTATTTACAGAAAAAGAACAGAAAGTATTAGTAAAAATTTACAAGAATTTCCAGTAGATGAATAACAAAAGAAACATATCTTACCATTAATTTATTTCAGTAACGAAGATACATCAGTAAACTCATTTAAAAAACATATATCTACTGTTAAAATCTGAGTTAGACCTTTTTATTCATTTTAGTACAGAAGCCGACCTGAATGAATGATTCATGAATCGTAAAATTCCATTCATTATTAATGATATCTTAAAGAATACATTCCGTTTAAAAATTGTATACAATTAGATTTTGGATACTCGGTAAAATTTTGCTTCAATTCCTTGTTAAAGCTTGTTTAATGACTGTATGGTAAATAATATTATGACAAGGGATTTAAAAAAATGTTTTGGCCTTGTTTCCTTTGCAGCAATTTAATTTAAAAAAAAAAAAAAAAAAAAAAAAAAAAAAAACGATCATACACTGAATGAATCACAAAGGAGAAGGTCAATCATGATTAATGATCAATGAATAAAATAGAAAATTTTTTAACTAATCAAACAAAACATTTATTTACAAAAAAAGAACAGAAGTATTAGTAAAAATTTAAGAATCTAGCATTTAAGTATGGCCTCGGGTATAAATTTAAGCAATTTAATTTTGAATAACTCGACATAATTTAACATTCATTTTGCGGTAAGGCTTGTTTCTGTTAATGGGCGTCTGATAACCAATATTAAACAAAGGATAAAAGAAAAAAAAGGGGGGGGGGACTAATTATTAAATCACTGGAATTCACTATCCACAGGATTCAGGAATGAACCTATTTAAATTAGTCTTAATGTAAAAATTCACGATTCATTCTCGCATTGGCGTCTTGTATCTTGGCGTCGTGTGCATTGCTCTGGCTAGAATATCTTATACGTTTTCAATGTATAAATCTATTGATCTCACCCGCTTCACTGAATTATGTTAATGCTATGATAGTTGCTTTTTGTTAATCTTTAACTAAAATTCGCAAATTTTCAGTTTGATGATATGACTACACGAAATTTCACAAATTTTCAGTTTGATAATATGACTACACGAAATTTCATGTATTGCTAATTTTATTCTGCCCATAGTCATTTAAAGAATTAGTAAAATGTCATATTTATAGCAGGTAATTTTTTTTTCTAATTATTTAGGTGAATATTATTCATGTTTAAATTTCAAAACTGCAAACTCGTTTGAATTTTTAATAATAGTTAAATTTGAAACATTGTACTATTGCTCCTAGATAGAATTTGGTTCTAATTCTGTTTTAATGAAATTAAATATTTCTTAAATAATTGATCGCATAAAATTTATATAAATAAATTTCGCATAAAATTTATATAAATAAATTTTATCAAAAAATACATAAAATATCATAACAATTTACGAAAACAAAAGTATAAAATTCAAATGTCTGTATAATATTTGATCTGTTGCCAATAAGTATGATAGTTGTACTGACTAAAAATTAATGATAATAAATTAATGTTTTATTGTTTTCTTGCATTTAGAAAAATGGTACTTGTCTATTCTCAAGAAGCTACACTGTACAAACAATGTTTCTACTTACAGAATTTGTTTTTTTTTTTTTTTTTTTTTTTTTTTTTTGGTTATGTCATATTTAAATTATTACATTTATTTACATTTTGAATATAGTTCCCACATTAAATGCAGTTGAGGTAGTATTTGTTACGTAATATTACATATGTTTAACATTGTGTAGCCTTCTGTTTTAAGCAATTCGAACATATGCAGAAAATTTATGTATATAAAATGTGTCTTGTTTCGATATCATACTTATTTCATTGCTTTCATTTAGTAAAATTTACTGTTAAAAAAAATGCTTGCGCCATTTCAATAAATCTAGAAAATTGTCACTTATGTGGATGCTTATAATCTTGTACCAATTTAAGCCAAACGAAAATGTCTGCTTTGTTAAATTAAAATATCTGCTACAAATAATGGGTTATTTTAACTCTATTTTTGCTTTTCTTCCTTTTTCATCTTAATTTAATCTTGTTGCACCATTTTCTTTCTTCACAAAAGAATCTTCTTTATCACACTTTTATGACAGTGCTTGTCTCATCTTATCCTATGATGACACTGGAACAAAGCATGGAGGATTGAGATAGGTGGAGGTGAAGTAAGCCTCAAAAAAGGATTGCAATCTGAAACCATTTATCAGTCAAATTTTAATGACCCAAACAAAAGCATGTGGAAGAAATTTTGTATTAATAAAATGAATAGAAAGAAATGAATTACAGCTGAAGAATATTTTAAGAAAAAATAGCAAATTTTAAAAATGATCTTTGTTCTATATTTCATTAAAGTGTTTGCTTTTAAAATATCAAAATTGATAAATTAGCGATAATTAAATGTCAAATTAAAATTAAATAAGAAATTGAAAATATTTGATATGAACTAAAAATTATATTATTCAAAGTTTCCTTCTTTACTATAATTTTTAATACTTTATAACATTGATGAACTTATTTTGTTTGCAAGTAACAATGCATATAAATAATTCAACTAATTACTAGCATTTCTTTTATGGAATGAAAATTTCAAATACATTTCCATTTTGCCTACATAAATCGCTGATAATTTACTTAAGCATCTTTACTTCGTTTTAACAACGTATTAATAATTGCACATAAATTAATATTTAAAATATAATGATGAAAATATTCTTTTAAAATCATGTGTGAAAGCTTAAGTAATAAATATTGATCAAAATTTTAGATTTCAGACTGCAAACATTAACAAAAGAATGTTATATTTTCCAGCAAAACATTAAAAAAAAATTCTATATTGATATTTAAAACAGGTATGATAGATAACCAAACAATTCTTACTTGTGAAGGGATAGATTATAGTTCCTGCTACATTTTCTGATTGTGATTTACAGCCAATGATGGCACAAATTGTCATTTTATTACAAAATTTTAATACTCTGTTTAATAACAATTTCGATGCTAAAAAATAATAGCAAAGAAATACAGGTTTAAATCGGTTTGAAGTGATAGGCTTGTCAAAGTACATGGTTTCGTTGGTACTTAATTGGACTTAATGTAGCAGATTTTAGGTTACATTTTTGGTATCACCCCCAGACATTATACTTCCACTCTATTAATTTTTCTTTACTCTATAGAACAACTCCTGCCCCCCTCCTCTGGAGTAACCTTTGAGAACATTTTTTTTAAATTCAGAATCACCTCTGGAAAAACCATGCTTACATTCTCTTATATGCTTAATTATTTGGTACTACTTGGATATCCTGTTGACCAATTTCGCCAAACTTACAGCCAGTGGTATAATTGGGTGGGAACCAGTGGGAGCTCCGTTCCCAGAAGTATTTTGCTTGTTACTGTAAAACAAAAAAAAGGAGGGGGCACAATTTATTTTTTCTTCAAGCAAAACGTTAATTTTTGCTAGTTTTAAGAACATCCATTTCCATTCATCAAGAATGTGTGCACGGTTCCCTAAATTTTAACTCCAGTATTTTATAAAAGATTTCTTAGACTTCTTTAATCTCAGAATAATAAAGTAAAAAAATTATTGGTACCAAATTTGAAGGCACCAGACACATGCTTAAAAAAGTCTGCCTTCCGTAGCCATCATTTTTTAGTCAGTGCTGAGACCTAGTATTCAGGGGGGGGGGGATTTTGAACTGACTTTATCTGCCCTATTCTTATTGGGTGAAGACAAAATACGCTTTTATAAAAGTTTCAATATAATAAGTATAACTGACAATTAAAAAAAAAAGCTTCTTGCTAATTATTTCAAATTGTCTTTGGAGTTAACCAAAATCTGATAACATCATAAGTTACTCTATGTAAAGGTAAGTTCCCAAAAATATTTATTTCCAACCACAGTACTGCTTATAGCCGAATTATGTATATTGATATAATTTTTATTTTAAATAACGAAATGATTAATAGAATATTAATAAAAATACAAAGAAAAAGCCAAAATAAAAATCACTTAATGACGTTTTAAACACTCATATCACATTTAATGTCATTAAATATGACTTTCATGAACATTCATTTCTGACATTCAATCTTATAGTTTGATGATAGTTTTCTGTCGACGGGTTAATTAAGTGGTATCAATTATTTTATAGTTGGATAATGTTTCAAGCAATTATGTATCTAAGCCACTCCAAGAATACAATAAAAAATACTGACAACTGAGTATGTTTTTATCCTGATCGGATAAGTAAAGTGTTATCAGTTTGCATCTGGTAATATTCTTAGCTATATAAACAAGTTAGAAATTTCACTTGAAGTGTAGCAAATGAGGTGCGTTCGTACGATAACGAAGTTTTTAAAATAGTCAGATCTTGCTGTTATAGTAGACAGTACTTCGGATACAGTATAGTGGCCCAAATCTTTTTTGTGTTCCTGTAATATATAGAGAAACTAATGGCATACAAAAATAAGCAATGTTAAAAAGCTCCAAATATATTATAAAAGCAGCAGACCGGTTTCAGTAGCATTTAGCATATACTGCCGTCAGTGCATTTCTAGCACTGACGACGGTACGCTAAATGCTACCTAAATCAGTCTGCAGCTTTTATAATATAGTTGGTTCTTTTTAACATTGCTTATTTTTAAATCCATTGAATTGCAACAAGCTCTATTTGAATATTAACACAGGATGTAACTTTTATTATTACACCTTAGCAATGCATATTGTATTAATAAAATGTCAGTTTAATATAATTAAAACTCGCCCCAAACAATGTTTCCCCGTATAGCATTATGTAGCAAAATACTTTTATGTGGCCCTGTAATTTAATATGTTCTTTGCATCACAGGTTGTACAAAATGTATTTGAAAGAGTTTAACAGCATTAAAAAGTACTTGGAACTATTTTTCCTACTGACTGTAATGTAACGGAATACTTTTGATTGTCCCTGTTATTGATATTTGCATCCGTTTTTCATAAAGTTTGAAATTACTTGAAAAAATTATGCAATGATTATATATTTAAAATTTCAAACGATTAAAATGCATTTAATTTTTTTTCACCATTGAACCGTAATGTAATGGAATATTTTTGATTGCCCTTATAATTGATCTATGCATCCAATTTTATTAAAATTTGAAATGATTCGACAAAATTATCTAATAATTACATATTTCAAATGATTAAAATTTATTTGATTTTTTTTCCCTCCTTGACTGTAATGTAATGGAAAATTTTTGATTGTCCCTGTAATTGATCTATGCATCCGATTTTCATTAAATTTGAATTGACTCGACAAAATTATGTAATAAATATGTATTTTAAACGATTTAGTTGGCCAGTTTTTGCGTTGTTACATGCGGACAGACGGACTAAACGACAACTATAGGTTCTACGTATTTACATAATTACGAACGCACCTAAAAAGATTTAAATTAATGTGGGTTGGGGGAATTGAGGAAATATAAATTTGTCATAACAAAATTTAATTACCTAAATTCCAATTTGCTTTTTTTAGAAAAGGAAATAGGTCAAATTTTAAATACTGCAAAGTTATGAAAGATTAAATCATAAATTTAGAGCCTTAATTCAAAACATTATTTACTTTTATTCTAATACAGAACAATTACTTTATCAAATGGAAATTTGATAACAATAGAAATGACTTCCGGTGGCAGGAAAATATGCCAAAATCATTTTCTTGTTTCACTGATACATCAATGCAACCCTCTCTTTCTTCCATGACTGATTTTGAAACGTTTGGATATCCGGAATTTTTAAGAGTTCTGCAATCTACATTTTCCAAGCATTCTGGTTAGTTGAGCTTTTACTGTATATGTGTACAATACAATATTGGCGCCTGGCTAACTGAAAAATGCCATTAATTATTCATTGAATCTCTCCTCCTAGAGGTGCCTTACTAATTCACATCAAAGTAAGGAAGTTTTATTTCAGGTTTAACAATTCTTAACCATAAAAGCTTGATTAATACATGAATATATTTGGAAAATCGATGATGATTAATAATGATATCAGAAATACCTTGAAAATATTCAGAAATAAATTTATTCTGTCTTCATGGAAAAGCATGAGTTCAGTAATTTTATCAAGAATTAAAAATTAAAATACTTGCAGAAGGATATATTTATAAATATTTCTGAATTTTTTTCCTACATCTAAAATGAAAAATTAATTATTTGCATCTGTGATAATATGCAGATATTAGATGGAAAAAATTACAAATTAATAACAATCAAACCTATAATTTAGTTTTGAGGTTTAGAGGCAGATGTTTAAAAATTGTGTTTTTGGAACAATTCTATTAAAGTTGATTGCTTGTAACGTTTTCCTTTTAAAAGCTACTCTTGCATTTGTTTTAACGTCAAAATTTGTTGTTTTGGTAATAACCTCTTTTTTTCCTTCCTTGAATTAATTGCAGAAAGTAAACTACTGTAGACTCCTTCAAATCCACGAAAATTCAAATCCCTCCAAATCCATTTACATATGTAAACAATGAAATTTTTAGTTCAGATACAGGGATAAATTTTGACTTCTTTAGTTTCAAATCGATTCCTTATATATTTTAATTGTAATTTTAGTAAATACAGTCAAAGTTCTATAATCCGCACAAGTTGGGGGCAAAGCTTGTATGAATTATGGAATATTGCAGATTACTGAGCATTATGGATTATGCATCACTTTATTATTCTTAGACGGTGTTTTAATTCTATAATCAGTATTATATGAAAAAATAAATATGAAATCTAAAAATTAATTTAATAGGCTATCTCAAAAAATGCCTTTTTTAAGTTGTTTTATTAAAAATTTTATGTACATTTAGATAAAAATAATTACATAGGTTCTGCAATATAATTTTTTTTTTGCTGTTAATAAAATAAAAGAGTTATATTTAAAAGAATATTTTACTATGATTTTTTTTCCTTTTTTTATAAATTGTTTAAAAAAAATCGTTTTTGGATCACTAATTTGTAAATTTTCTTAATTGTTTATTTCATTGTTTACCTTCATAAAGTAAGGAGGATTATAGAACTTTGACTGTATTACCAAATTCATGTTCCTTCATGAAGGAAGAATTAACTTATATTTGAAAAAAATTCAAGATATTGCTGATATCATTGGTAATCACAAACTTCTTATCAAATATATTCATGTATTAATCAAGCATTTTGGGTTAAATCTGGATAAATTTGAATTAAAACTTCCTTATTTTATATGAATTAGGATTTGAATTTTACCTTAATGAGGCAAGTCTCATTAAATAATCTAGGAAAAATGTATTCCATCTTTATAATGAATATTTAATCATACATTATTAATTTGACCTTTGCTTGTAATATTTTAATCATTTTAAAAAATCATGAAAATTTTTATTATTTTAGTTTATTACTTATTTTAATATTTTATATTGTAAGAATTCATAATAGTTTAATTGCATCATTTATTACATCCAAATTACTGTTTAAATGTGTAAACAAAGCAATGACCAGAAATCCACATAAATACTAGTCCTAAGCTGTGCGAATTTGAGGGATTGCACTGTATTACACAATTTGTATTATACATTTTGTAGCTCCTCATTCTTGTCATCATAATGCCCTGAAAGTATTGATTTATTTGTTTATTTATTTTTGTATTATGCATGAAATCCTTATCGCATGAAAAGCAGACATTGAAATACAAGAAGCAAAATTATCAAGACATAAAATGCATATTTTCATGAATTTGCAGAGAGATAAAATAATACAGTAGACTCCCAATTAACTGGGACATAAAAAATCACACTGTTTTGGATGTAATTTTTAATGGTAATACTGACTGGAATTCAATAAAAAACACTAAAGTTAAGAAAATATTTTTATCGAATGAAACAAATAAAATTTTTACAGAAGACGACAACAAAAGTTAACTGTTCTGGAAATGTGGATGAAGAAACAAAGCAACAAATTCGATTCTTCGTTAATACGAAGAATCGAAGTTAGATTCTTTTGAAATTTTAAGCAATGTTAATATTGTGTCACGTATTGCTGGTTGTTTAGAAGAAGCAAGAAATTTCAAAAAATGTTTTTAAAGTGATGAAGTAATTCTTTGAAAGTTAAGTTTAAATCTCATTAGTACGCTCTGAGAAGTTGCTTTATTACTTGGAGTTAGATGGTAAAAACATACCCATTGAAAAAATAATGTTGAGAATAATTGTTTTCATTAGAGGTGCACCGAATATTCGGTATTCGTCCATGTTAACTAATATTTGGTTAAGCGAAATACCAAACTATTTGGTTAAGCGAAATACCAAACTATTTGGTTAAGCCGAATATTCGACTTAGCCGAATTTGAAACTATTTGGCCTCAGAATATTCAATTTGGCTGAATATCAAAGTATTCAGCCGAATCCAGTAACTTTTTAAAAACTTTTTGCAATTTCTATTTTTAAATGTCAATTTATAAATATATTTAAAATCATTAGAAACAAGATCATATTTAAATAAAATAGAATGATTTACATTATTTATTTGCTATTTGTAAAGTATAAATTAAGAAAATTAACCATGACTATGGTTGAAATGGTCATTAATTAGGATTCTCTTAGGAATAAATTATGTGCAAATGCAAGTTCCTAAATTTTGTTAAGTAAATAATCTGTTTCTTGCTTTTGGCAATTAAAATTCTTTAAACAAAGTAGAAAAACTTTTGAGATTGATAATGCTATCAAGACAGACAAATTTTATTCATGAAACCTTAATTGTAATCAACTTATTTCATCTCACTCGAGGTCAAAATTGTATTTTCGTTTTACTACATTAATAATAATGGAGATATCATAACTATATTTTCAACTGGCATGCTCATATTTCTGTAAAATATGATATGATGGGAAGGGTGGAAAATGCCAGCATTTATAATAAAAACTATGAGCTAGAAGTTTGTTTATTTAGAATTAAGTTCAAAGTATTGCTACTGTGTCATTGATCAAAATTTAGTCATTTTCAATATCATCATATTTATTACAAACAAATTGAATATGAAATAAATCTTGTTAAAATCTTCATTATTGATGAAGTTATGAATAATTATTTAATTTTGGCTTGTTTCGCACCTAGTATATATTTGATTAAATGTATTGTAATATTGATGGATTGAGATATCATTTTTTGTTAAAATAATGTTTGTTTTGACCATAAATTGAAAGTTTGTTTCAAGATTTTAAGAAAAACCTGAATGTTTACAATCTCTGAAAATGATCGCTTAGCCCAGATATTGATGTAAGATGCTTTTAAAAACTTACTTGCTAAATTGAAAAAAGTGGAAAAGGTTTTTTTTATTGAATTGACACAATTTGATTTTACTTTAGTTTCTTCGTGACAAACAATAATAAATGAAACTTGCATTTTGATAAATAATAACGTTTTATAAATAAACTTTACATTGAAAAAAAATTGGCCTTGAGTTATTTAAAAAGGACAATTCTGAGATATTAGATATGATAATTTAATTATACCCTATTGTGTACTGTAATACAACAATTGCTGGACTTCTGATTGACAGAATGCCAAGCTGATTACATTCGCATTGTGGGGAAAAGCCTCTGCAGTCAAAAGAACAGTGTTGAATATTGTTTTTTCTTTTTCTGTGCTGGGTGAAATTATATTTTTAATTAAATAGTTGTGCACCTTTCATTAGTTCACATTCGTAGATTAGGCCTTTCTAAAGTATTATCGATATTTGCTATATTTTTGTGAATTTTAATAAAAGCATGTATGTTTTATTTTTTACATTAACATTTATGGTTAAACCGCAGATTTTAATGACTGTTCGGCTTCTATCTTGAAGGCTATGCGATAAATTTGCCAATTCTAACAATCTAAATATTTAGGGCAAACATATGTCATATGCTCACTGAAATATTTATATGGGGCCAAAATGGAGTAATTTGCCTGATATGGTAACCCAGGCTATTGCTGTTAATTTATTCATAAATTGTTTATTCACTTTAATTTTTCTTTTTCAAATTATATAAAATGAGTTTTGTTCTATAGTTATTAAATTTTAACATTCAATATAGTATAACATTTTTTAATTATGGTTATTTCCTTTTTAAAATAATAGAAAATAATTATGTGTAACTGGTATTTGAAAACGAGGTTTTCACCAAATTGTCATCACTCAAAAATATGCACATCTGCAAATTTTCAAAACTATTATAGTCATTAATTACCGTATATACTCGCGTATATGTCGAGAAATTTTAGACGAAAAAAGAACTTCAAAGTAGGGGGGGGGGGGTCGACTTATACGCGGGACCTAAAAAAAATCTATAAATAAAATATCGGAAAATAGTTTGCTACAGAATCGTGCTGCAGCAACCCATTGTTTGTAGATCATAAAATCCAAAGCAGTTCCAACCTCGACGATTCTGTATTTAAGATCATTTTTAGTTTATTTTTCAAAAAAACAATCTTCCCTACCCTGCTGCAAAAAACAAAAAAAAAAGTATATGATTTATGTCAAGAACACATTTCCAATACTAAAAAATGGAGATGGGCAAAATCATCCATTTTAAAGAATCGTTCATCGAAAGGAACGAGTCATTCGAAGTCGTTCCGATAAAAGGCCGAATCTGAGAAAAATGAAACATGTCCAAGAAAAAAGGAACGAGTCAAGAAAAAAAGAACAAATCCGAGAAAACTAAGCAAATTTGAGAAAAAAGGAACGAGTCTAAGAAAAAACGGAATGAATCCGATTTTTCTTCGCCATTCTCCGATTGCGATTTATGACATTAAGCAGACGATACATCATTGACGTCTCTTATCTATGCAATACATATTGGAATGATTTCGAGGAATCGTTTCTTTTCGGAGTCGTTTCATTTCGGAACGATTCAGAGGAGTCGTGGAGTCGTTCTCTTTCGGACGATTCCGAGGGATCGATTCTTTTCAGAGTCGTTTCATTTCAGAACGAGTCCTAGGAATCGCTCCTTTTTGGAGTATGAACGAATCCGATGAATCGATCCTGTACGGGGAAAGTCAATTGGTTTTCCTTTTTGGAGGAGGGTCGACTTATACGCGAAGTCGACTTATATGTGAGTATATACGGTATTCGTGTCCACTGCTAATTGGCTAAATCATAAATGTGATTTGACACTGTAAAGTGTTTAAATAATTCATATTTGACGAAATCCTATGTTGAATACCAAATTGTAGAGGACTACCTAGTCTTTTATTTCTGTCATACAGACTTTCTACTGAATCTTTCGAAATACATGATTTGAGTTAATTTTCTCATATGCTAGGAAACTGATAAAAGGAAAAGAAAAAAAATGAAATATGCATTATGGCGAATAAGTAAATTAATAGTGAGATATATCAGTGGCGCAGCGAGGGGGGGGGGGTTGGGGGTTAACCCCCCCCCCCCCAGAGCCATGACAAAAATACAGAAATTTCCATTTTTATGAACCAAATCATAAAAAACAAAACTAAAGTTAGAAATTTATTTGTTTTGTTCTCGAAATCTGCCGCTTTATTGAATCAAATTTTATTTAAAAATTTGACTCGTTTAAATGGCAGTAATGTATTTTCTTTTAAAAATGGGGAAAGTACGTGGTAACGGTATCAGTATCGAAAACTGGTCACTCATTTCGGAAAAGGCCGGCATCCATTTATACTATTGGAGAAGGCTAAAAGGAATGGTCATTTCCTGTCACTGCCAATGCCGTCTCGGGTTTTTCAATACTGTACCATTGGGGTGGGGGGGGGGGTCTTAATTAGTTACATCTGTTTCTTGCTTTTTTTTGGAAACGGTACTGGAAACTCCAATTCCAGAGAAAACACAAAATCGCATGCTTTGAAAGATAGGCTTAATTTCACAAACATTCTGTTGTTAGTTGCTGTAATGCTAAGGTTTTCTTTATTGTGCGTTTCGCTATGGATATTAAATCCTATTCAGAGAAAAAATTATGAAAAAGATGGATATAATTGATCATTTTTTAAAATCTTTCGAATTCCTTCAAACATTCGTAAAATCCAGGTATGTTTGGAAAGTATATAATTCGTTTATATTTATGTCTCTGGAAAGATATTAACAGCGCCGTGCGAAAGGGGGGGGGGGGAGAAGGCATTCCACCCGGGCGCAGAGATTTAGGGGGTGCCAAATTTCTAAGTACTTTCTACTTACTACTATTTTAAAGGGACTACTTTCAAACAATTTTTTTTATTAATATTAATTCTTATTTAAAAAACGCCCGAAATAGGCAAGTGGGTAAACGGAAAAAAAGTTACCGGAAAAACAGTTATCGGAAAAATGTGACATAAACTACAAAAGCGGAAAAGAAGTTACCGAAAAAAAAAGGACTAGGAATTGATTTTGGGAATTCATTATTGATTTTCAGGATTCATTGGTTAAGTATTTAGGGGCTATCAGGGGGAGGATCTTAATTTAAGTAAATGGGTTTTTCGTGCTGAATTAACTGTTTTGGTTCAGTTTTTGGACATATGATACCCCCCCCCCCCCCATCCATAACTTCTCAAATGAAATTAATAGTTTTATTACGCAGATTTATCCGATTCGGTTGGAATTTCGGACATAAGATCATTATGATAAGACGTATCTCTGATTAGTTAGAGTTCTTTTGCTTATTATAAAAGGATGATGGTCAATTACTCCCTCCCCCCCATACACACACAAATTAGATAGATCGGTTTTTAAGATCGGATCAAAATTATCGGATGTATTTCAAATTTAAGATATAGATTCTTTCTGATAAGGTGAATCCCTGAATAGTTTTAAGAGTTTAATGACTAAGTATAAAGGGGAGGGGGATGAGGGATAATCCCTCTTAAATTAAATAAATGGCTTTTTACGCAGAATTATTCGATTTGCTTCGAATTCTGGACATAGGTTCATTATGATAAAACATATCTCTGATTAGTTACGGGGTTCTTTTTTTTATTATAAAGGGGGGGGGGGGACAAGCAGTTATTTCCCTCTCAAATTAGATAAATCGGTTTTTATGCAGAATTATCTGATGTATTTCAAGTTTTGAATATAGGTTCTATCTGAAAAGGTGAATCCCTGAATAGTTTTAAGGGTTTAATGGCTAAGTATAAAGGCAAAAACAGAGGATAACCCTCCCTCCCTTAAAATTAAATAAATAGCTTTTTATGCAGAATTATCCAATTTAAAGAATTATTATTCAAATTTTGGATGTAGGTTCTTTATGATAAGGTGTATCCCGGATTAGTTATGAGGTTCTTCTGCTAAGTATAAATAGGGAAACGGAAGATTATCCCCCCCTTAAATTAAGGGTCATTCCACACGAATTCAACCAATGGGTGTTGCATCATAGTCACAGATTTTTTTTAAATTTTTATCATAGACATATATAGTAGTGAAACCCTCAAATCTGAAATTTAAAAGTCATTTTCGCAATATTGGCTGAGATATAGCCATTTGAAAACTGACCATTTTTGCTAAATGACAGCCATCTTGGAATCTTATCATTATCTGAAAGAGACCATAACTTGACAACTAAGGGCTCAATTTTTATTTATCTGGTACCAATTTGATGCTATTTGTACAAGGAATGCAAATTTCACATCAAAACAATAACAAATTTCCATTTATTTACTTTTTATTATGGTCAAACTGAAAATATCACCCAAAAAAAAGGCTGACTGTAATGGCCCATAAAAAAAATGAATCATCATGAATTTTTCTGAAACTTGGTAAAAACATTGCTCCATCTGTGGGCTTTAAATAATAAAAAAATTGGAGAGGTAAAATTTTTTGTTTAAAAATAAATGATTTTTTTACACATAAGGTGAATCTAACTAAATAATGATCATTTTAGAATCTGTAATTATTGCTAATTTAAGAAATAATGGTTAAAATAATTTTTTTTAACATTTAAATTAATATATTGTGTGTTTATTATATAATTCAATGAAGAAATATCAATTTGCAGCTATTTATACTAAATATTCATATATTAAAAATACAAGTAAATTTTCATTTCTACAATACCTTTTATTTCATTTGAAATATGAGAATATAATTCTCAAAACATATTTACATAAATATTAAATACCTTACTATAATAAACTACATAAAAAAAAAAGAAAGAAAACTTAATATATTTTTTTGAAATATTGGAGAAATACTAGCTGTAAATCACAGTTGAATTCATTCAATTGTGTGATTTAAATAAAATAAAAAATATATAAATTATATATATATATAAATTTGATCACATAAATTTCATTTTTCTAAATGGAAAAAAATGTCTTAAATAGGTTCTATGTATAGGGGAGAGTGGGGAGGAATAGGACACTTTTTACAAAAATTAGAAAATCATTTTTAACAGAAAAACAACAACAAAAAAAAAAAAATTTTTTTTGAATACAAAATAAAATACTTTCTAATATTCTTGAACAATATAGCTAAACAATTTTATAATTAAAGAAATTCTAAATTTCAAAATGTGTCCCATACCTCTGCACTAACAAGCAGGAATGAGACAACTATAAAACAATGTATTAAAGAAAACAAATTATTCTAGTGTTGACTATATTTACTATTTAACAAAGATTATAGGTTGATAATGTTTGTCTTACAACATCAAATTCCAGTATCTTCATCACTGGAAGGATGAATCAGAATTGTTAGAGATATTGTTCCAGAACATTAGAAAGTATTTTATTTTGTATTCAAAAAATCAAAATTTTTGTTTTTGTGGGAAAAAAAAAAGATTTTCTAATTTTTGTAAAAAGTGTCCTATTCCTCCTCACTCTCCCATATACATAGAACATGATTATGAACATATTTAAGACATTTTTTTCCATTTAGAAAAATGAAATTTATGTGGTCAAATTTATATATATATATATCAGTAGACTCCCTCAAATCCGCACTCCTAAAATCTGCAATTCTCTAAAATCCGCACATATTTCACAGATGTAAACAATGAAACAGTCAGTTCAGATGTAGGTGCAAAATTTCACTTTTTTAGTTTTATATCAATTCCATACATTTTTTAATTTGTAATTTTTGTTAAGGTTGTTGTATTGATGTTTTTTCATGAAGAAAGAATAATTTATTTCTGAAAAAATAAAGATATTGCTGATATCATTGGTAATCACAATCTTACCACATACACTTATGTATTATAACCAAGCTTTTTTAGTTATTAAGTTTGGCTAAACCTGAAATAAAGCTTCATTATTTTATGATCCTGATGTGAATTAGTAATGTATTTTTATGAGGCAAGTTTCATAGAATAATTTAAAAAAGCACATTTCATATTTATATTGAATATTTAATTGTACATTAATGATTATTAACTTGACCTTTGCTTTTAGTATTTTAATCATTTTAAAAATTATCTAAATTTTTATTATTTTAGTTTATTACTTATTATAATATTTTAGTATATTGTAAACATTCATTATACTTTTGATTGCATTATTAATTACATTCAAATTACTGTTTAAAAATTGTAAACAAAGCAATGACCAGAAATCCGCAAAATTCTAAAATCCGCAAAACCTCTGGTCCCAAGCTGTGCGGATTTGAGGGAGTCTACTGTATATATATATATATATATATATATATATATATATATAATTTATATATTTTTTATTTTATTTATATCACACAATTGAATGAATTCAACTGAGATTTACAGCTAGTATTTCTCCAGTATTTCAGGGGAAAATATTATGTGGCTTTTTTATGTAGTCCATTATAGTAAGGTATTTAATATTTTTGTAAATATGTTTGGAGAATCATATTCTCATATTTTAAATGAAATAAAAAAGCATTATAGAAATGAAAATGTACTTGTATTTTAATATATGAATATTTAGTATAAATAGCTGCAAACTGATACTTCTTCATTGAATTATATAATAAACACACAATGTATTAATTTAAATGTTTAAAAAATTTATTTTAACCATTATTTCTTAAATTAGCAATAGTTACAGATTCTAAAATGATCATTATTTAGTTAATGACACTATATGTGTAAAAAATCATTTATTTTAAAACAAAAGATTTTACCTCTCCAATTTTTTTATTATTTAAAGCCCACAGATGGAGCAATGTTTTTACCAAGTTTCAGAAAAATTCATGATGATTCATTTTTTTTTATGGGCCATTACAGTCAGCCTTTTTTTTGAGTGATATTTTCAGTTTGACCATAATAAAAAGTAAGTAAATGAAAATTTATTATTGTTTTGATGTAAAATTTGCGTTCTTTGTACAAATAGCTTCAAATTGATACCAGATATATAAAAATTGAGCCCTTAGTTGTCAAATTATGGTCTCTTTCAGACAATGATAAGATTCCAAGATGGCCGCCTTTTAGCAAAAATGGTCAGTTTTCAAATGGCTATATCTCAGCCAATATTGCGAAAATCACTTTTAAATTTCAGATTTGAGGGTTTCACTATTATGTCTGTCTATGATAAAAATTAAAAAAAAATCTGTGACTATGATGCAACACGTTTTCTTTAAATTGGTTGATTTCACGTGGAATGACCCTTAAATAAATTGTTTATGTATAATTATCCGATGTATTTCAAATTTTTGACATAGGTTTTTTTCTCATAAAGTGGATCCCTCAATAATTTTAAGGGCTTAATGGCTAAGTATAGAGGGGGGAACTGGGGATAACGCCACTTAAATTATATAAATGGCTTTTTACGCAGAATTATCCGATTTGCTTCAAATTTTAGATGTAGTTTCATTATGGTAAGGCGTATAAGCTAATGAATATAGTTAAAATAGGGAGGGATGCAGCAGTCCATTCAGGAAACCTTTTCGGGGAAAGAAGCTTGCTTTCCCCATTCGACGGAGGGGGATGTTCGGTATATATCGCGGGCGGCTAGTCTCTTAGGAAATCTGTCGATCAGGGGATTTCCCGGTAAAGATTTGCCGCAAAAATACTCAAGTAACATAAAAAAAACGAGTTGAACGCAACTAAACGCAAATAACAAATAAAAACAAATTTTCTTTATTTTTTAATTTTATGATTGAAAACTATTTGTCAGAAAACATTATAACATATTTTACCTTTTTTCTGATAATGATTAATTTCCATTCATTTTGCACTTAAAACTGGTTTATTTATTTATTTTTTTTATTTGTGAAAAAAGTAATATACTAAATTATTTGGTGTAATTGTCATTTTACTTTACGCCAAATATTTATCATTTAAAACTGGATTTTTACTAATTAATGTCCCATATTACACATCACAAAATATAATATAAAACATTTAAAAAATATATGTTAGAAAATTTTAATGTACAAACTATGTTGTATGTCAATGTCACGAACGAATGAACTAGTGAATTCATTAATTTGTAGTAATAAAAATAGTTTTTTATTACTAGCTTATGTTAGTAATTAGAAAGTTAATTGTTTAAAAACCTGTAGTTCTTGATAGATTTTCAGGTTTGAACGCTTAAAAAAAATAAACGTATTTAAATAAAAAAAAACGATTTTAAGAAAAACAGGATATTTTTTTCTTTGTTACGATGTTTATAGACTACTGAAAAATGCTATGCAGAAACAAAATTCACAGTTTTAAATTCAAACAGCTATTGAGGATACATAAAAAAAACCCTTAAAACTATTCAGGATTTTACTTTATGAGAAAGAAACTATAGCCAAAATTTGAAATACATCAGATAATTGTGCATAAAAAAGCAATTTATCTAATTTAAGGGGGGAATAATCGCGGCCCCCTTTTTATTAGCAAAAGAACCCCATAACTAATCAGGGATACCCCTTATCTTAATGCGCCTACATTCAAAATTTGAAGCAAATCGCATAATTTTGCGTAAAAAGCCATTTATTTAATTTAAGAGAGGTTATCCCCCCATGCACCCTCTATACTTAACCATTAAACTCCCAAAATTCTTCAGGCATTATATACTCTGACGACTAACTGACAACATTAATCGTGGCAGAAGATAGATAGCGAAGACTTATTGTGAAAAGGCATGCAGGTGCAGGGGTGAAATTATCTTCATTCAAAAGCTGAGAAGAATAGGTGCTATTGATCTCAAGGGACATACCTAGAAAATAATTGCACTGGTCTAGTGGCAATGAGCTGAGGGGGACACTGGGATTATTGAGCACCGAGAGGGAAGGAAGGTAGTTGGAAGAGAGACATGTGCTGGTAATGTACAAGAAAATACATTGATGTAAGATGGCTTAGACGTGCTAAGCGAAATGTTTATTTATTTTTTTAATAATTGATCTATGGTTCTAATAAAGAACTTGAGGAATTAAAAATGTGTTATTGATGAACTTAACAAATAAACCAACTTAGTAAAGAGAAACTCAGGGCGCGACACCACAATACTATATATAAGCCTTATCAGAAAGAACCTATATCCAAAATTTCACATACGTTGAATAATTCTGCTTAAAAAACCAATCATCTTATTTAGGGAGGAGGGGGGAGGGAGGTAATCGTCCGTTCCCAAAACTAATCAGGCAAGCGTCTTTTCAGTATGAACGTATATCCAAAAATTGAACCAAAACAGTTAATTCAGCATGCAAAAATCATTCACTTAAATTAAGAGCCGACCCCGACCCCCCCCCCCCCCGCCCCTTTCATTAATCTCCAAACTCAAAAATAAATCCCCAAAATCAATTCCTTGTCACTTTTTCCCCAGTAACATGTTTATCTTGTCCCTTTTTTCCGTGTCATTTTTTTCCGCTTTTGTAGTTTGGCGCTTTTTTCCGATAACCCTTTTTTCTAGATTCAGGCAAGTAAGATATGATTAAAAAGCTATGTAACTGAGAAATGTTCTTCATTCTTTGATAAGATCTTTCAGAAGACGATTCTCACAGTGGATGATTTGAAACGAATTTACGACGTAGTAGCAACAAAAAGGAGAAAAAATGGTTGCCATGCGATCAAAATCGCTTATAACTCGTTAATAAATTTATTTATTTTGTTTATCTATAAGCAACTCAGGGGTGATTCTCGTTCGAAAATTTAAGGCAATCTCTTTCGAAAATTTGAAATTGGGTTATCAGTTCCGCATAGTTGCCAACTGGTATGGTTTTGAGCGCGGATAAAACAATCGAGGAAAAATGAAAATTTCGTGAAAGGATCGCCAAAAAAGCACACATTTCGTCAATGTTTCGTGAAAAAAAACCAATTTCGTCAATGTTTTTGTCAACGAACTTTGTCAAAAGATCGCCGAAAAACGCGAATTTCCTGTGCGGATCGCGGAAAAAACGGCAATTTCACCAAATATCGCAGATAAAACGCTGATTTCGTCTGAAGACCGCGGGAAAACGTCGATTTTGTCTAAAGATTTCTGATATAATGCCGATTTCGTTAAAAAATCGGGAAAAAAACGCCGTTTTCGGTAAAAGATTGCTTAAAAATATTTTGTCAATAGATCATTGAAAGAAAAGGCCGCTTTCATTAAAAAATCACGGAAAAAACACCGATTTCGTCGAAAAACCGCGAGGATAAAGCGCCGTTTTCAAGAAAAGATCGCGTAAAATTGCAAAATTTGTCTAAAGATCGTCGAAAAAACGCCGATTTCATAAAAAAACACCGATTTCGTCAAAAGATCGCGGAAAAACCACCGATTTCGACAAAAAATCGCAATAAACCATCGATTTTGCTAAAATATCGCAGATAAATTGCTGATTTCGTTTAGAGGTCGCGGGAAAATGCCGGTTTCGTCAAAATATCGCGGAAAAACGCCGATTTCATCAAAAGATCGCGGAAAAACCGCCAATTTTGCTAAAATATCGCAAATAAATCGCTGATTTCGTATGAAGGTCGCAGGAAAATGCCCATTTCGTCTGAAGATCGCGGATAAACCCCTTTCGCGGGGGTGGGGTAACTCGCGGAACCCCCCCCCCCGCCAATTTTCGAAAAAGAATTTTCAACCAGAATCACCCCTGAAGCAACTTTATCCCCCTCCAGAGCCGAATTCTGGCTGCGCCACTGGATATATTATTGGAAAACTTGTATAAAAATCAGCCAAAAATTATATATCTAATTTTGAAAATCTGACCGATATATCAGTAAAAGGATAGAATATTAAGAATTGAAATACATATACAAAAATTCACCAAAAGTTATAAACATAATTTTGAAAATCTGACAAATATATCAACAAAAGGTCAGAATAATAGGAAAAATTAAAGGACATTATTAGGAAATTTCTTGGTTGGTAATTATTGTTTAAATACATTAATTAGATGTGCCATGTTCTTTCAGGAAATTTGAAAAATATTCTGAAGTACCATTATAAAGCATTATGGGGAAAATAAAGTGCTTCGTATTTTCCAGAAAATTGGACCAAAAAAACTAAGTAAGTAAATACAGGTAACTACCATCCTTTCTTAATCGTGAACTAATCAGATGTTTTTGTGACAGGTATCACTGAACTAATTGTCCAAAACAAAACATTTTTCATCACCCAAGACAAACACTGGCTGGTGTTTCAGCAATAAAATAAAAGTTATACTGTCCAATCATACAAAATAAAACTTACCAAAGGCTGCTGTATTGGTTGCATTTTTTCCCATTTTGACAAGCAAATTCTATATCTTGTCATTATATGTGCTAAACAAATATTGCTGTCTCGTTTATAAAGCATAGGAATTATACTATTGCTGCATCAAAGTAGCAACATTTTTCTGATTTTTATTTTACAATTAATGTTTTGAACATTTGCACTTCCATTTTTGTGATTACCATATTGCTAAAATATTCTGTATTTATTTTTCTGGAACATCCTTGAGCTTAGCTCGAAATAAGCAAGGGAGAAGGTCTACTAATATTCTAAATAAAGCACAAATTTTTAAAGTAATTTTTAGATGGAACAACAAGACATAAAAAAGAGTTTTTATATTACTATACAAAGGTAGCTTTATTGTAAAAAAAGTATATTTATTCTTGAGATATAACTGTTAATAAATTTTAAAAATAAGATTTTTTGCTAAGTTTGTTTTTATGTTACTTCAACAAACACAAATGTCAACTACATCTTATGTTTCATTCCTCACACAACTTTCTGAGATATATTTATAAAGGTTTCCTGAATCTGATGGAAAACTATCAAGGAAATTATTTCGTGTTTAAATCTCAAGAAAAATAATCTCTCCCAAAAATTGAAAAACTATTTAGCTCCCTTGCAAAAAATGTTCTATCTGTAGTTTAAGTTAGCATTGGCCACTAATCACAATTGTTTAAAGCTTCGCTGTTGGTTCTTCATGTATATACAAAATTACTCAGAGAAGGTTTTTATGAAAATATGTATGAATCCTGTCTTAGGCTCAGTCTGAAATGTAAGTGCATAATACTCATATAAATAACTATTGACTTGATTTGAATGGTTTTTGTTATCGTTTTGAACAGTTTTTTTAATCGATAAATGAAATCACTTTTGAGTCAAAAGAGAACAAGCTTTGTCAGGTTGCAATACTTGGAAATTTGATTCAAAATGCCAAATTTGGCAGCATGTTCCGTCAGGTTCTCTTCTAAAAGGTTAAAAAAAATGTTAAATTTCATAGTTAATGAAGAAGAAATCAGCCAATATTATGAATCAATGAACAAAAATTAAATTCGAAATGTGTCAGAATATACGAAATTTGTTAAAAAACAATCTCTATTTAATTTGCTATCCAGCTTGAATGCCAACATAACATTTTACAATAGGTCCTTTCTCGTGTAAAGGAAGAGAGTGTTACACATTAAAGGCTAGTTTATAATGACTTTGACACAGTTCTTCCAATGCCTACAGTGATGGCGCTTTGAGCTACATTAAGGATCAAATTCCTTCATATGTACAAATACATGTACGGGCCAGTTTTATTTTTGGAGATTTTTGCTGTTCCTGAATAATATTGATTCAATCTTTTGCCTGTCAAACGTGTGATTTAAAATTGTTATTGGAGTGTAACATACAAGAATTGAACTATTTGGCTGCTCATGTTTGGTTTTAACACATCTAATGTGCCAAAATTCCCTTCTTCCAATTCCCTTGTTGTTTTGACAAATCCAGTTTAGTGAAAAGACTATTCCAGTTTTATTTTTCTCGGTGGGTACTACTTTTTCTTAACTTTTATATTGTTTCTACTAAGTGGTTAATTTATTTCAGATTAAAAATTGATGTTTATAATTTTTTCTTTATTCCCAGGTAAAAAAATCAGCAAAAAACCTTTAAATATTTTGAGATTTTGCAGGCATATTAAAGGTTTTTGCGGGTATTTATAAGGAAAATGAAAGCTAAAGGTTTCCCTAAGAGAAATATACAGCTTTTAAAAAGTTTTCATACAGGTTCTTATGAGCAAATTATTACCTTTAAATCACCTTTAATGACTTAGAAGATTTTCATGAAATCACTTGAGGTATTTTGAACGAAAGTGAAAACTGTTTCTCACGCAGGTGATATAAAGGTTTTACTTGAAGGTTTTATTGAGGTTTATCATTGCACATTATGATATCTAAGATTTTGATATACATTTGCATTTCCTCATAATATTTATTATTATTATTATTATTTTAAATTAATATTTTAGATAATTCTGAGAAATCTAATTTCTTCCACCGGTTCAATAAAAAATTCTTAATTATCCTTGTTAACATTTTTAATTATGTTAAATTATAATTCGAAATAGCGATATAAAAATTCCGTTCTAAGAAAGGAAAAATCTTCATATTATTTTAAAGTTCCCTCATTAAGATTCTTAATTACCATTTGAAATTACAATTTTTCAATCCCATCCAAAAATCCCGTTAGCGGTTAAATGGAAAATTCTTAACGCCCTTTATTATTTCAAAATCTCTTACATTAATATTTAATATCGTATTCAAAAACGCACGAAATTTCAAAGTCCGATAAACTTCCGAAAATAAATTTAATGTAACGGAATTCTTTTAAATGTCTCTGTAATATAAAAGTCAAAAAGTATAAAATTAAATGTTATTGCATTCCGACAATTAGTAGAGTTAGACCACGGACGGACGGACATACAAACCGAATTCATACACAGTTTTGAACTTTGTTAGAAAGTGTTAAAAAAGGTCGAAAATTAACTATCAGAAGAAATTTGTTAAGAAACATCCTGCCTCTCCCCCACCACAAAATTAATTAAAACTTAAAATCTAACTAGGATCAAAGTATCCCCCCCCCCCACCTTTTTACGGAAAATATCTTGTTTAGTTTTTCATCTTAAGTTTTCCGAAATGAATGTATATTTTTTTAATCTGAAAAAAAGGGAAAACTTTAGTTAAATAAATTAAAAAATGCATGAAGAGGCATTGGTTCACCTCCCACCCTTCCCCTGTAGTCCCTTGAACAATTTTTTCAGTTCCTCTTTGAAGAAAAAACTCATTCTAAAATAAAAGAAGCTCTTTTAGGTTAGTTACACGAAAAAAAAAAATTTACAATGTTTTTGAAGACATAAAAAGAATAATAAATAGTTATTTAAATTTCAAAATCGAGCTAGATGAAGCAACTCTCCCATCTCCAATTTTCTCATTTTGGCCGATGTCCAGGATTAAAGCTGAAAAATATAGGTGGGGTTATTACATGCAAAAATGGTCCATATCCCCTATCAGGCATAACTTCTAGTTTTTATTAAAATTACTTCTTTAAAAACAATCGTTGGACCTAGCTTTACTAATTTTTCTGACTCCATGCCACGGAAGATGAAGGAGATTATCAACTCAACTTTTCGAATGTGTTGTTATCATTTCGCGCCAATGTTTACGTACATGTGAGCGGCGCGACGCGCGTTTAATTATTTTATTTCTCGTTTATCTAATCTTGTATTTTAAGTTTCTATCAGTAAAATAGTCACACTGTAATTAATTTTTAAAAGGATGTATACATTGCCTTAAGAAGGCTACAAATATTTGTTATTTAATACATATTTTTAATATTAAAATTTATTTTAATATGTGATTCATTAGACAAGAACAATATTCGGTAACAACGTATCGTCACGTAGATTTAGAAATATTTTGGTATGGGGGAACATTTTTTATAAGAAATTTTCATGATCTATAGGGATTTTTGTGATTCGTAAAGATCGATTACCCTGTTTTTTAAGTGATAAAGATCTCCTAATTTTAAAAACAGCGTGACACTAACTCTTAAAATACATCCTAAAGGGACTTTGTAATAAAACTGTTTAATTTTTTTTAATTGCTTGATGTTTTCATTAAAATAAAATTTCAAAGTCCCTTTAGGATGTATTTTAAGAGTTAAGTGTCAAGCTGTTTTTAAAATTAGGAGATCTTTATCACTTAAAAAAAAGGGAAATCGATCTTTACGAATCACAAAGATCCCTATCGATCACGAAAATTTCTTATAAGAAATGTTCCCCCTAACCAAAATATTTTTATTGATTAAAATTTTTGTTATTAGTTACTTTAATGAGTGGAGATTTTTCAAGTTTTTCTTTTTCTTTTTTTTTTTTATTTTTTATTTTTTTTTGAATTTCCAATGAATGCTATATTCAATTTTCTACAGGACATTTCAGTCTGGAGTTAATTGTTTGATTGGAAACATTGTTGATAACTTTAAATAAAAAAACCTGCAAAGCGGGATTTTTTTTTTTAAATCTCAAATAGCGCATTTTTAATTGATGTGATTTGTCTGTACATATGTCTAAGGCAAGAAATTAATGAAGCAATTTTTTTTTTTTTTTTTTTTTTTTTTTGTGAAAAATTAGTCAATTTTTTTAATTTGGAATACCATTTTATCGGTAAGTAATTTAGCTTTTTTATAAATCTTTCAGCTGTTATCTTTTTAGGAACATACCTACCTGATTTACACAGTGCTGGCAGTGGCATAGCTAGAGCATTTTGTTTAGGGGGGTGTGGAGATGGAATTTACCAAATGTTAATTGAAAATCATTGGATGATTGTGGTTTAGTTTTTTTAATTGTCTGTTCTTGTATATTTATGCCTTATTGTATTTTAGAATAAGAACTGTGAAAATAAATGTACCTCTGATAGGGATGCACAACCTGTTCAAGAGAAGGGCCAAATCAGTAACATGAAGAGAATTATATTTTAAAGAGGTGATCTGTGGCCTTTATAAACAAAATAAAAAATTTGGTCTCAAACGGGAGAAGGGGGGGGGTCACTTACCAGGCCAAAATATCCAATTAAGTTGGTAAAGATATGTCAACAGTTTTTACGTTTGTATATATAACAGATATCGCAAGAATTATTTTCAACATGTAATAGTAATCCTTGACTTTTCGGGAGACTAAATTTTGTTTCGTTAAAAGTTCTAAAAAACAAACGTAAGTTGCTAATGCTGAATTAAAAATGTGAAGTTTATGAGCAAGAAGGGAAAGGAGCTGATCAACAACATTTTCCTGATCAACAAAATTCCTGATTTTTCCGTGACATATCGACATAATTCACAATTTTCTGCACAAGATTAGTGAAATTCGCAATTTTTTCAAAGCCAATCCACGAAATTCGCAATTTTTCTAAGCCTGATCGACAAAAATGACTATTTATCCGTGCCCAATCGACAAAATTAGCGCCTTTCTCCGTTCTTGATCGATGAAATGTACATTTTTTTGTGCACTAGCAATGAAATTAACTATTCATAACTGTCTATCGAAATCTGCATTTTTTCTGCCTCAAATTGATGAAATCCACGATTTTTTTTTTTCACAATAAACTGCCGAAATTCACGATTGTTCTGCAGATTGAAAAAAAATTTCAATTTTTCAGCAATCATCGATAAAATCTACTGTTTTTTCGTATCTAAGCAATAAAATTAGCAATTTTTCCTACCGAATCGATAAAATTCGCAAGTTTTTCGAACCCGATTGCCTGAATTCATGCGTTTTCCGAAGCCAATTGAACATATTTGCGATTTTTTTCATTTTCCATCGATAAAATTTGTGATTTTACGTTCCCGATCAACTAATTTGCACTTTATTTCGAAGGGGATCGTCCATATTCGCAATTTTTTTCCAATCGACGAAATTAGTGCCTTTTACTTGGTCCAAGAAAAACGCATTTTTCCGAGCACAAAAAATGAAATTCGCAATTCTTAACTGACTGACAAGATCTTTATTATTTTTTTTTCTGCCATAAATTCATCAGATCTGTGATTTTTTTTTTCCTCTCATGATAAACTGATGAAACTCACGATTATCCTGCAGCAGCACAAAGAATTTTTCAATTTTTTGGCGCAAAATCTGCTTTATTTTGTGCTTCATTAATGAAATTAGCGTTTTTTAAAATTCTGAATCGAGAAAATTCGCGAGATTTTTGTATCCGATCACCCGAATTCCAACTTTTTATGAAGCTAATCGACCATATTTGCAATAATTTTTTATCCTGATCGTTGAAATTGGTAATTTTTGCGTGCCATATCAACGAGATTCGCAATTTTTTCATTCCCGATCGAAAAATTTGTGATTTTTTCCGTTCGAGATCAACAAAATTCGCGCTTTTTTGTGCTCGATCGACGAAATTTGAGATTTTTTGTGCTCGAGATACGACTTTAGTTAATGGATCCTGAACAAGACGCAATTTATGTTAAAGGATTGCGGGGAAACGTGATTTTTGTGAACAGATTGCGGAAAAATACTCTACTTTCGTCTAAGAATCATCAAAAATACTTCAGTTTTATCGAAAAATCGTGGAAATTATTCAGATTTTGTAGAAAAATCCTGTGAATTTTGTCAAAAGATCGTGGAGAATATGTGAATTTAGTTGAAAGATCGGGGAAAATACACTACTTTTGTTGAAAAATCGGTAAAATACGCAAATTTTGTTGAAAAAATGCAGAAAATAGGCGAATCTTATTGATAAATCATGAAAAATATGAGAAAGTATGCCATTTTTGTCCAAAGATCATGGATAATATGCAATTGTTGTTGAAAGATCTTGAAAAATATGAGAATTTTGAGGAAAATAGACATATTTTGTTGAAAGTTTGTGGAAAATAAATGTATTTTGTACAAAAATATGCTAATTTTGACGAAAGATCAGAGAAAAATCACGAATTTTTTTGAAAGGTCGAAGAAAAAACACATATTTTGACGAAAGATCACGGAAAATATATGAATTTTGAAGAAAGGTAACTGAAAATTAGCGAATTTTGAGGAAAAATCGCTGAAAATATGCAAATTTTCTAAAACATTGAAAAAAGAGGGAAATTTTGTTGAAAGATAAGAGAATTTTTTCAAAAGATCTCAGAAAATATGTAGATTTTGACAAAAGATCTCAGAAAATATGTGGATTTTGACGAAAGATTGTAGAAAATATGTGGATTTTGACGAAAGATCTCAGAAAATAATGTAGATTTTGACGAAAGATCTCAGAAAATATGTAGATTTTGACGAAAGATCTTGGAAAATATCCAAATTTTGATGAAAGATCATGGAAAATATGTGAATTTTGGCCTAAGACCGCGGAAAATACTCAAATTTTCTTGAGATTGTGGAAAATAATGTGAATTTTGTCAAAAATGGTGAGAAAAACTGTGTATATTGCTAAAAGATCATAATAATATAAATTTCATTGAGAAAAACCATAAAAAAAGTGCAATTTTCATAAAATGCTCACAAAAAACACTAATTTCGTTAAAAAGTTGCAGAAAAGTGCTAATTTTGTTAAAACTCTGCGAGAAAATGCTAATTTTATCAAAAGTCCGTGAAAGTTCAGCTGTTTTTTTTTTTTTTTTTTTTTTTTTTGCTGAGCCTGTACCATGTCTGCTTACTTATTATTATTTATTTATCTATATTATACCAACACTTGTATGATTTTTTCATTTTTTTTTCTTCCCACATATGCCCTGGGTTGCAGAACGAAAGGCGGAGGGGGGTGTTAAATGAAGAGTATGTTAGTCATTTCATACAAAAATGTATATATTTATGACATACAAAGAAACTCGCAAGCTAATGTTAAATCTATGGAAGCAACCTTTTGAGGTATGTGAAAGTAAAAGTAATTATATATATATATAATCTGTAATAACAATCAAAAAATATACAGTAACCTAATTAGAATTCAATCTCAGCTGTTCTAAGCAAGAAAAAAAAAATTTGAAATTATCAATATGCACGTGAGAATTTTTTTTAAAGAATGCTCTCATAAGTTTAACATTAGTGACTCAATTTCTTTGCATGACTAGTTTAGATTTTTAATGCTTAAACTACTGTTAATCTTATGGGGATGTTTTTCACATATTTTTCACTAGCATTTTAATTATTTTATTTTTTTTAAGGATTTTTTCCCATTAGGCTCTTACAGTTAACTTTTATTTGTATGGGGACATAAGAGGTGCAGCCCCTCCCCCCCCCCTCACCACCACCCATGCAGATGGCCAACAAATTTCATTTTATCCAGTAAACATCTGCCGAATTTCCCTATTTTTCAGCACAACTTATTGGATAAACTTGTGAGCTTTCTTTTCCCATGTAATCAATAAGTGAATCAGACAATTTTTTTTGACGGACTGAATAATATGTTTTTTCATCATACAAAAATGTATATATTTAAATTTTTGATATACAAAGAATCTCGCAAGCTAATGTTAAATCTGTGGGAGCATCCTTTTGAGATATGTGAAAGTAAAAGTAGATTTATGGGGACAAGGGACCTTGAAATCCTTAAAAATAATTTTTTTTATTTTTTGTAAATTTCACCTAAATATTATTCAAGGGTACATTATATGCATTAAAACATGCATTTATCACAAAAAAAAATCAAAAAAAAAATTATTTTTGACAAAAAAATGGCATTTTACGCAGCGTCTTCGAAATCTTCGAAATGCGCCTTGCGCATTCCATATCAATGAAAATCCCCAATATTTTTTATGAAAGTTTGTTTTATACATATAAACAAAACTGTGCATCGAAATTTTGAATATTTGAATTTAAAGGTAAAAAAAAAAAAATTGAAATTTTGAAATTTTTTCGAAAATTTTTTCAAAATGTTCAAATTTTTTCAAATTTTTTTTTTATTTTTTGTAAATTTCATCTTAAATATTATTCAAGGGTGCATTATATGCATTATGGCATGCATTTATCACAAAAAATTTAAAAAAAATATATTATTTTTGAGAAAAAAAGGGAATTTTACGCAGCGTCTTCGAAATCTTCGAAATGCCCCCTGCGCTTTCCATATCTATGAAAATCCCCAATATTTTTTTGGAAAGTATGTTTTATATATATAAACAAAATAGAGCATCGATTTTTACATATTTGAATTTTAAGATGTAAAAAAAAAAAAAAAAATGAAAATTTTGAAAAAATTTTCGAAAAAATTTCAAAATTTCAATTTTTTTTTTTTTTTAACCTTTAAATTCAAATATTCAAAATTTCGATGCACAATTTTGTTTATATATATAAAACAAACTTTCATAAAAAATATTGGGGATTTTCATTGATATGGAATGCGCAAGGCGCATTTCGAAGATTTCGAAGACGCTGCGCTGCGTAAATGCCATTTTTTTGTCAAAAATAATTTTTTTTAAAATTTTTTTTTGTGATAAATGCATGTTTTAATGCATATAATGTACCCTTGAATAATATTTAGGTGAAATTTACAAAAAATAAAAAAAATTATTTTTAAGGATTTCAAGGTCCCTTGTCCCCTTAAATATTATATAATCTGTAATAAAAATCGAAAAGTAAACAGTAACCCAATTTTTAACATTAGCGGTTGAATTTCTTTGCTTACCTATTTAAGATTTTAAACATGCAAGCCAAGGGCGGATCCAACCCAACCTCCAGGGGGGGGGGGGTCACAACTTTTGACAGATGATTTAATGAAACAATTTTGAAATACAGTAAATATTGTGAAAACGGAATTACGATAAAAAATAGCAAATTTCGCAGATCGGGCATAAAAAAAATCGTGAAATTTGTCGATTAGGCACGCAAAAATCACGAATTTTGTCAATCGGGCGCAAAAAACCTCAGATTTCATTTATCGGCAAGGCAAAAAATATAATTTTTTTATAATACTTGAAAAAATTTTGTTCATAGGTTAGAAAAGTCGCCTGTTTTGTCTGTTTACAGCACAAAAAAAACAAGAATTTCGTTGACCTGGCACGGAAAAATCGAAAATATCGTCAACTGGACATTGGAAAATCGCGAGTTTTGTATAATGGCCCTCGAAAAATTTCGAATTTTGTCTGTATGTCTCAGAAAAAATGCAAATTTTGTCGATTGAGCACAGAAAGTTGCAATTTTGTGTATCTGGAACGCAAATTTCGTTAACAGGGCACGGAAACCTCCCAAGTTTGTCGATCGCTTCGTAAAAAGCGCAAAATTATTCGATCGGGAACGGAAAAATTGCGAATTTTGAGTTCATATGGAACGCAAAAATTGCCAATTTCGTGAATCGGGAAAAAATTATCGCGAATATAGTCGATTGTCTTCGTAAAAAGAGCGATTGGGTACAAAAAACTCGCGAATTTTTTCGATTCGGAACGAAAAAATCGCTAATTTCGTTGATAGGGCAAGGAAAAATCGTAGATTTTGTCGATGATGCGCGGAAAAATCAAAAATTTTTTTGAGCGGCTGCAGAGCAATAACAAGTTTCATCAGTTTATCGCGAGAAAAAAAATCACATATTTCATTAATTTACTGCAGGGAAAAAATGCAGATTTCATCAGTCAGTTAAGAATCTCGAATTTTATTGTTTGATGCAGAAAAATGCGTATTTCATGGACAAGAACGGAAAAAGGCACGAATCTCGTCAATTGGGCACGGAAAAATCCCGAATATGATCGACTGCTTTCGTAAAAAGCAAGAATTTAGTTGACCGGGAGCAAACCGGGAAAAAATCGCTTTTGGTAGGGCAGTGAAAAATTCCGAACGTTGTCGATCAGGAACGAAAAAGTCGCAAATATGGTCAATCAGTTTCGTAAAAAGGGGATATACAATTGATCTGGAATGAAAAAAAATCGCAAATTACGTTGATATGGCGAACAAAAATTGACAATTCCATTGATCGGGAAAGAAATTATTGCAAATATGGTCGGCTTCGTAAAAAGCATGAATTCCGGCGATCAAATACAAAAATCTCGAGAATCTTATCGATTCGGAATGAAAAAATAGCTAATTTTGTCGATTCGGAACGAAAAATTGCTAATTTTGTTGATAGGGTGCGGAAAACCACAAATTTTGTCGATGATGCACGGAAAAATTAAATAAATCTTTGAGCGTCTGCAGAACAATCGTGAGTTTCGTCAATATCGCGAGAAAAAAATCACGGATTTCATCAGTTTACAGCAGGAAAAAAATGCATAGCTCATCATTCAATTAAGAAATGCGTATTTCTTAGTTCGTGTACGGAAAAATTCGTATTTCATCGAATGAGAACGGAAAAATGTGCTAATTTTGTGGATTGGGCACGAAAATCGTGAATTTCATCAATTACGCATGGAAAAATTCTGAATGTCGTGTATCGGCTTTGCAAAAATTGCAGATTTCACCGATCGGGTACGGAAAAATTGTGAATTATGTCGATCAGGAGCAGAAAATTCGTGGATTTTCTCGATCAGTTTCGAAAAAAGCACAAATTCTTTCGATTAGATGCTATTTTGCGTTTCTGTTTTATCACCTTTTATTTAGACTGTACAGTGTACATCCCTCTTTGAAGAGCTCCAGGGGGGAATCATGACCCCCATGACCCATCCTTGGATCCGCCACTGATGCAAGCTAATGCTAATCTTATGGGAGTGTTCACATATTTTGCTAGCATTTTAATTATTATTAAACAATTTTTACTTTTTAAGGGTTTTTTTTTCACATTAGGCTATTACGGTCAATAACTTTAATTGTGTATGAGGACAGGCAAGGTGCAGATTTCACCCCCCCCTCCCCCTCAGATGGTCAAAAAATTTCATTTTATCCAGTAAACAGTTGGTGAATTTCCCTATTTTCCCTCGCAACTTACTGGCAAAACTAGTAATTTTTTTTTTTTTTCGACGGACTGAATTTTTTCATCATAGCCAACTGTTTGGTGAATTTCTCGATTTTTTCACAAAAACGATTGACAATTTTGCAAAGCTTTTTGGCAGCCTAATGACAGATATAACATTCCTAAAAAAAAAAAAAAAAAAAAAAAAGCAAAATTCTTTATTTGATCGCAGGCGAATTGGGTGATTGGTTTTCATCAGTGAATTGGGAAGATCTCCAAAAAATCAATCAGTCGCAGAAAATATTAAAATTTATTGAGAAAAATGGACTTAAAATATATATATATGTATAAATTATTTAACAAGGTGCAACTGCTCCCTTTTTAAAAATTTCTCCCCCCCCCCTTTCCGATATTTTTATCTCAAATCAATACTAAAATTATGTTGTTTCTAGAAGAAAAAAAAAAAGAAGTGTTGCTCTAAAAAAGAAAAAATGGGCGTGAATTTTTATAAAAGGGCTATTATGTACCTTGTTCAGAAAAAAAATATTTTGAATTGGTTTGTTTACACTTTTTTTATCAGTAAAATTTTGAAATGCTTTCCTGTGGCAGATGCATTTTGTGACTTTTCCCTATTTAATGTTATGCAATATTTTTTCTTTACATTAATTATTATTCATTATGCAATATTCAGTGTGACCCATTTTACGATTTTTCACCAGAAATCGGCTTAAAAATTAAGAGTGAATTGTTGTATCAATTTTTTTCACATTACTGATTTATGAGTTTTGAAACATTTTATTCCTACATGTTAAAAAAATTTGCAACTGTAATCGATTTACAAAATTCTTTGGATTTTTTTCATTGGGTCGACGGATGAATTTCGCAGATTTTTCCTGTGGACGAACGAAGAATTTCATTATTTTTTCTGCTTTTCATATGCTTTTGAAATTGTAGCGTTTTTATCATTTTAGATCCCTTTTTTTATGGTGTTCTGATGAATATTTATAATATCTAAAAATTTCAAAGAAAGGAATAAAGAAAATAATTTTTCGAGGGATTCAAAGCATTGCTCTTTTGCTGATATCCCTGTTGTGACATACCATTTGAAAGGCATGTAACCACTTAATCTTGTTAAGCATCAACAGTTTCTCTTTTCTCACTTATACCCCCCCCCCTGAAGGGGACACTTTTCTAAATTTTGTTGCCCCCCCTCCCACATGTGACATATTGTTGGAAAAGCCTGCGATTCCTTATACATGTTATGCACTTCCTTTCCCTCTACCCTCATTTTGCCCCCCCCCCAAGGGGACACCTCCCAGGGTGTCCCCTAGTGGGGGTGTTTTTAGCTAAAGGCTAACTTCAGGTATTTCGGACAAAGTGTCAAGGGATTACGCAGGTTTTATTACCTTCAGGAAAGGGTAAGGTATTTCGGACAAAGTATCAAGGGTTAACGCAGGTTTTATTACCTTCAGGGAAGCTTAAGGTATTTCGGACAAAAATGTGGAGGGGAAATACAGGTTTTTTACCTTAAGGTAGCTTTCAGGTTTTTTTGTCCGAAATAACTTGAGCTTCCCTGAAGGTTTTTTTTAAAGGTTTTTTGCTGACTTTTTTACCTGGGTTCTTATATTTAAACAATGAGTAAATTTTTTATAATTATCTTGAAAAATGTATATGAATTCATTTCTTGTTAAAAGCTCATTTGCTCTTAAATAAGTTTTGATTCATTATAAAATTGGATAGATAGATTAACATAGTTTTCTTTATTGTAGATTCATAAAGCCAAAAGGTAATTATAAAAAAAGGCACTTGAAAAATTTGCGAAATTTTTCAAAGCAGAAAAAAATTTTAAAGCGTGAAAGCTAGAACAAAACATTTATTTACAAGATTTGCCTAGAAAAGGATTGCATAATTTGCACAAAGAAAAATCATTTGCTTGTGAGATATGCAAAATGAATTTATCTGAAAAGAATTATTTAAGTAGTCATCTGTTAATTCATGGTGCTGAAAAACCTTTTGTATGTGAGATATGCCACAAGAAATTTTCTCATAAATGTAATTTAAAGAGTCATCTATTAATTCATACGGGTGAGAAAAATTTTGTTTGTGAGATTTGCAACAAAAAGTTTTTCCAAAACAGTCAGTTAAAGAGTCATCTATTAATTCATACTAACGAGAAACCTTTTCTTTGTGAAATATGTGACAAGAAATTCTACAAAAACAGCCGTTTACTCAAGCATCTGTTAATTCATACGGGTGAGAAACCTTTTAAATGTGAGATATGCAACAAGAAATTCTCTCAAAAAAGTGATTTAAGCAGACATCTGTTAACTCATACTGGCGAGAAGCCTTTTGTATGCGAAATTTGCTACAAAAAGTTTTCCCAGAACAGTCAGTTAAAGAGTCATCTATTAATTCATACTAACGAGAAACCTTTTCTTTGTGAAATATGTGACAAGAAATTCTACAAAAACAGCTGTTTACTCAAGCATCTGTTAATTCATACGGGTGAGAAACCTTTTAAATGTGAGATATGCAACAAGAAATTCTCTCAAAAAAGTGATTTAAGCAGACATCTGTTAATTCATACTGGCGAGAAGCCTTTTGTATGTGAAATATGCAACAAGAATTTTTCTCTTAAGTGTGCTTTAAGCAGGCATCTGTTAATTCACACTGGTCAAAAACCTTTTGAGTGTGAAATATGCAACAAGAAATTTTCTGACAAAAGTTGCCTGAGAAAGCATCTGCTATTGCATACTGGTGAAAAACCATTTCTGTGTGACATATGCAACAAGAAGTTTTCTCAAAATTGTCACTTAAAAAGTCATCTATTAATTCATTCTGGTGAGAAATGTTTTGATTGCGAGATATGCAACAAGAAATTCTCTGACAAGAGGAATTTAAGACATCATATGTTAATTCACACTGGTGATAAATAGTTTGATTGCAATATATGCAACAGGAAATTTGCTCAAATTAGTTATTTAAACAGCCATCTGTCAATACATACTGGTGAAAAACATTTTGATTGTGCTATATGCAAAAAGAAATTCTCCCGTAAAAGCTATTTAAGCAAGCATCTGTTAATTCATACTGATGAGAAACCTTTTGAATGTGAGATATGCAACAAAAAATTCTGTCAAAATAGTCTCTTAAAGAGTCATTTGTTAATTCATACGGGTGAGAAACCTTTTGAGTGTGAGATATGCCACAAGAATTTCTCTCATAGAAGCGCCTTAAACAGACATATGTTAATTCATACTGGTGAGAAACCTTTTTCATGTGAGATATGCGACAAGAAATTTTCTGACAAGAATGGCCTGAGAAAACATGAGTTTTTGATACTGGTGATAAACCTTTTGTATGTGAAATATGCAACAAGAAATTTTCCCGAAAAGCTTACTTAAAGAGCCATCTATTAATTCATTCTGCTAAGAAATGTTTTGATTGCGATATATGCAACAAAAAGTTCTCTCATAAGAATAGTTTAAGGCAGCATCTGTTAATTCATACTAAAGAGAAATCTTTAGATTGAGAAAGATGCAGCAAGAAATTCACTCAAATTAGTTATTTAAACAGCCACTTTTTAATTCATACTGGTGAGAAACATTTTGATTTTGATAACTGTAACAAAAAATTCACTCGTAAGAAGGATTTAAGCAGTTCTCTGTTAATTCATACTGGTGAGTGGTGATAAACCTTCTACCTGCAAGACATGCGACAAGGAATTCTTTTGTAAGAGTTGCTTAAGTTTGAAGATATTTGTTAATTCTTACTAATGAATAAAATTTTGTGTGTGAGATAAATGTGCAACATAAATATGTTCGAAATGTTATTTTATCAAGCATCTGTTAAATCATACTGATGATCAAAATGTTTTTAAAACGTTTTTCCGTAAAGTAATGAAAAACTCTTGATTTTCTTAATGAAAATAATAAATAAAATAGATTTCATTTTCATTTGCAATTGTGCTGTGGATAAAGCCAATAACTAATTAAAATTTCAGTCAATGCCTGTCTAGTTTCAAGAATTAAAGCACACATAGTCAGACATACAAATCGATGTATTAACTCTTTTCTACTGGGTTGAAAATGTTTGAATGTACAGGAACAAAAATGCATGCATGAAACAAAGACTATGAAACGTAAACCAATACAATCGGAACATTTTAACAAAACTTCACTCTTTATTAATAGCACAGGTAAAATAGGAACTCCTGATGGCATGGGTGTTTGTATTAAACCTCACCGGGAGTTTAAAACATGGTTCAAATTGAATATTCCCAAACAGCAAGTAACACTCGTCCGAACGTCCGCTAAATATAAAATCTATTTTTTCGTCCACGCGACCTCATGTCCTGAGATCGGGAGTAAATGATTTTTGGCTGCTCGGCAAACGATTAGAGGATCGTAGGATCCTGATATGGCGTGCACCCGTTTTAGACATATTGCCAACCTCTTTTATGACTACTGAATTTATGTGATTTTCTTATTATTCCCCCCTCCCTTCCAGCCCAGATTTTTTGCCTTCTTGTTCTTAAAATCTATTATCTGTGAAAACCTCATCCATTAAAATATCTCTTTGTGTTGAAAGTAATGTACGAATAATTAATTTCTTTTCATGTGATTATTAATCTGTGACTTTAAAAAATTTTTAAAAAATGAAATACATATATAAAAGTAGTTTTTTCTGTTAAAATAAATTATTAAAAAAAATTCCTACACAAATTAGTACACCCTCATCTAAAATAAAATAAAATAAATGACAGCCCAGCAAATGTTTCTAATGAAGTCTTTGATATTAGAAAAATAATTTATGTACTGATTTTTAGAAATTATGAATAGTTATTGATTCTTAAAAATATTTTTATACATAGAATGTAATGAAATACACCTTTATACCCTTAGTTTAAATACTTGGTATAAAGACTACATTTTTCCTCTTTTTGGGGGAGGGGTGACTTATATTGACAAACTGAAAATAATGTATGTAGACATGAGTGAAAATTTTGAATATCAAAACAATTATTTGTGTCAAACCTGTTTTTAAAGAAAGGTTACATAATTGAATAGTTGAAATAATAAATTTAGCATTACATTTTTGAGAAACATGTCGAAAGATATATATATTTTTTAAAATATCAAAATAATTTAGAACTTTAAGACTTTAGACAGATTTTAACTATTAGTATATTAATAATAAATTAAAATGTTTCATGTTTTTTTGCAATGCATTAAATTTGGAAAAGAAAGCATTTTTTAATTTTTTTCCTTCAAATTCATCGAAATTCCTTGATATTAAGTAGAATTTCCATAAATCCTGAAAAAAAGAAAAGATAAAAAAGAAAGAAAAAAATAAAAAGATTAGAAAGAAAGAAAAGAAAAATAAAGAAAAAATATTAAATTCCCTTATTCTAGGTTGTTCTTATCCCCTCCCCCCAATATTAGTCTTGTAAGATAAAATATATTCAGCATGTCTGCCATACCCTAACCGCTCATTTCTTATGGCATATTTGCAGTTTTTATTATTTTCTCTAATCCTAGCTTAGAAAGAGGGGGGGGAGTGCAAATAATTTTATAATGTTTTAATTTTACTACCACATATTCTTTTTTTTTCAAATAAAGGAAAAAAGAATCTAGTCTTCGCGCAAAGAATGTAATTCTGTTTTCTTGTTTTTTTTCTTCAAGCAAATTATTAAGTATGAATAACTATTTGTAATTCCTATTAACGCCTTCAACTTTCTTTTTTCTCTTTTTTCTTCAAATTTCTTTACTGTATCGAGCGATCATTTATTTTTGAAATGGGAAAAATTACTAATTTTTGAAGAAAATGCAATTAAATTTATACTCACCTTCTCACATCACATAACTTCCTCACATACCTGTCTCTCTTCAAAGTCTCTTTAAAAATGATCTTGCTTGCAACATAAAAAAACTTTGAGGGTTTGGATAAGGTGGAAGAGGAAGACCTTGAAAAGGAATGAGAAGTCACGTTGTTCGGAAATAGATTGAAATTGCAGGGCGCATTGTCCGTCCCAGGAAAATCGGCCGGTGAAATTTTTGGAGCAAATGTCATCAAATCAAATCTATTTGTTAGTGCGATATCCTGCCGATACTAGCATTTGAATTTTATTCAAATGCTATGGTTAATTTTTTTTTAACTGAGTACGACATATTGGCATCATAATAATGTCAGTGGGCGATTACCGATAATCCGCCAATGATTCAGAAAAATGGCCGAATTTTTTTCGACATCTTTTGCTGTCTGGGTTTTTTTTCATTTTTTTTATTTTCCTAAATGCTTTAATTTATTTTACACACTATTAAAAAATTGAAAACCCGAGTAATGCACAGGCTACAAGCTTAGAAAAATGATGAATAAATTTGTAAAATGACAATAATTTTTAATCAATCAAAGTTATTTTTTAAGCTATAAATCTATATGACATAAATATTTTTATATATTTTTTCTGATATTTTCTAAAGTTAATTTTTGGTAAAAAAAAAAAAAAAAAAAAAAAAAAAACATTTAGTTAGTTTTTTTTCATCACCTTTTTTCTTTTTTTAAGGACTTTATTTCTAAAAATAGCCAAAAAGGCAGTTTCGATGAAATTGCACTTTTACACCTTAGATTACTTGATTAGCTCAGATTTGCTAAAGATTATTGTCATAGTTCTAATCCTCAATGATGATATAATTATGATTAGTTCACTTAATTGATTACTTTGTATTCTGTATATTAATGTGAGATTGATTGAGAGTTTTCTTTGCTGTATGGTTATTGGGTTTTGTAAGACTTTGCTTAATTTACATTCCGATATTTGATTGGGATTTTTGCATTATGATTTTATTCTGTTATCAGCAGGGTCAACACGATTTAAATCAATTGTTCAACCTGCTGTATTTTTTCTTTCAAAAAGTCATTGTTTTAGAACAAATCTAATATAATATTTTCTTATTTTTGTAATTTAAATGTTTCAAGTTATGTAACAAAAATGTTTATGGTTCTAACAATTTTATCTCAGCAATCACTGTGAGATTTAGAGAGTTCAAGCCATGTTTGTGTGCAGGTAGAATACAAATTACAGATGTTGATGAACATATCTGAAGCTATGTAATGAATGTATGCATATGAAGATAAGTAGATTAAAATTATTTCACATTAAAAAAATCCTTTAAATAAATGCAGATTTACATTTAATAATATAAAATGACTTTTAATATTTCAGTCAAGCTATAAAAGAAAATTTTCTTGATTGGGAGATTTTGTTAAAGACTATTACAGAAAGTCAAAATATGAAGTGAAATAGAAAGATATTGAAAAATTGGGTGCAAGTGAAACATCTGTTTACTTTTAACTAAAATATGTAATAAGATATATTTCAATCTAAATTCATTTTACTTTGGTTACAGATGCTCCCATTACACAAAATATTCGTATAGGATGAAGAACGCTAAAGTTAGCGTGAAAAACAACTATGTGTGTTTCTTTGACGAGAATAGAAATATCTACATTGTTAACTCATACCAAGGGACTCTTGCCCTTCTTAATAATCTTAGATTAAACTGAAAAAATAAAATAAAATTATGCTTTTAGCAATTGGCAGCGTTTAATAATGTCGCAGAATGTCATATACTGATCAATCGATTTTACGAAATTAAAGGAAGGTATTGAGTAGAAAAAAGATATCTTTTTAGTTCAGTTTTTAAAAAATCTTTCACCGTACAGTTTTTTGGTTCGGATACGCATGAGGATCAGATTTCTAATTTTTTGATAATTAACCGCGAAATTAATTAAAAATTAATCAAAAATGCGTTATCTTTGTTTTTTTACAAAATAGCAAACTTGCGCGTACCTGAACCTGATTCCATAGCCGAAATGGAGAGAATTAAGAACTTTCATTTTTAGAGAAAATTTTTTAAAAAGGAATTAAGATGTAGGTTTGAAAATTTCACAGAACAAGTAAAAAATATTCTACACCTCTGTATAAAATTTTAAAAAATCGGTCGGTAATTTTTCTTAACGTTTTCAAAAAACTGACAGTGACAGTGCAGAAGTTATAGAAAAAACCATACGGTGAAAGATTCTTTAAAATCTGAACTAAAAAGACATCTTTTTCTACTCAATACCTTAATTTGATTTCGTAAAATCGATTGATCACTATAAGACAATATATGATTATATGACACTGTATGATATTATCAAACGCTGCCAATTGCTAAAAGCGTAATTTTAATTTTTTTTTTCAGTTTAATCTAAGATTATTAAGAAGGGTAAGAGTCCCGTGGTATGAGTTTGCAATTGGCCCATAAGTGTTTCTCTTATTTAATTTAAAAGTGTTTTCCTAAATATAGACTTATTTTACCATAATTATCGAACATTAACGCACATTCTTTTCTGGGATTTTACGGGTCATATGCCAACGCAAATTGATTAATTTAATTTAGGATTTTCATTAGCTTACGATTTTCAATGAGTTTTTTTAACTCTAGAGTGAATCCCATATTCCATGGGCTCAATTTCAATTGAATTTTGCTCATTGTACTTGGTTTTCAATTGTCTTAAAGTGTTTAGTTCTGTTTTTTATCGCTAGAGCACATTTTAATCTCTGGGACATATTTCTGTGGATTTTTTTTCTTTATACTGATCTTATGATTCTCTTCAGATTTTTAGCGCGTGAGCAGCTCGCCTGCTATACGAGGGCGTAGGCATCGAGGACACGTGCAATAGATTCATTTTGAAAGAGGTAAATTTGAATGGAGGTTTTCAGTGGTTAGCGATGCATGCACAGAACTCCCGGTGTACGCTGCCAAAGACAGGCATGATTCATCCCAGAGTTTCATTTTGAAAGATTCATGCGTAGACATATAATTTTAGTATGAGTACAGATTTTAATTATTCACGCTTGTATACACAAAGTATCTGAAAAAAAGGGGAGAGTTTTTGTGATGTGATAGAATGCATCTATAGCGATGTAGGGAAATGCCGACTGTAGGGAAATGACAGTTGGGAATGCTAAAACCGACAGTAGGGAATGCAAACTGTAGGGAAATGCCGACTAATAATTATAGCATTTCCGTAATGCCGCCTCAACAACTTCTTCACTCGATTTGCAATGCGTGGAGGAGCGCCATCTTGCATAAAAATGGTGATATCCAGACGTATACACAGTTGCAGAGCTGGAATGACGACATTAAGCAAAAGAGACTCATAGCGCTGGCCATGGACGGTAACGGTAACTGGGGCGAGATCATCCGTCTCCTCGACAAAATATGGCCCTACGATAAATGATACCGTAAATCTGCGCCACACAGTGACCTTTGCAGGATGATGTGGTAATGAGTTCATTGCGAGTGGATTTTCTGTTTCCCATCTTCAGCAGTTCTGTGTATTGACATATCTTGTCAGACGGAAATGGGCTTCATCTGTCAACAGAATTTTCCATAGCCAATAATTGTCCACTTCCATGCGAGCAAGAAATTCCAAAGCAAAATTCTCTCTTGCTGGCAAGTCACAAGAAAACAACTCCTGCACATGTCAAATTTTGTATGGATAGCACTGCAGGATGTTTTCTAGAATGTTATAAACCGTGCTCGCAGGCCTGTCCAATGCTCGGGTAATTCTCCGTGCCAGCATTTTTTGCACAGTCTGTAATAAAGGAGTGATAGATAAGAAGTAATAAAGGAGTTAATCCTGCGTTAAAGAAGGAATGCAGAGGCAGACTTTCATTTTGATGCAACAAGCCATCTGCAACAAGCCATTGAGATGTTTTGTCGTATTTTTGCCCAATATGATATAAGATTCTGTTTTGTGCATGCGTTTAATGCACAGCGTTGAAAGAAGAAGAATGTGTCATATCCGATTGTCATGTGGTTGTTTCGTGTTGGATTTATAATTATGTATTTTTTTCCGTTCAAGTGATGTTTCTTCATAGGAAATACTGAAAAAATTATTGTAATTAATGTACATTATTATGTCATTTTTAGAACCGTAATAAAAATTCATCATAATAGAAACGACGGCATATAATATGCCGCGGTGGCAATGGCTATATTCACGATCATAAGGGGCGCAATGTTTTGTTTTGATTTTTAAATTATATTTATATCCAGTGTTATTTAATTTTCTACTGATTTTAATATGTTATGAATACGGTTCTTATAAATGAACCGAAACATGTCAACAACTTTTTAATTTAAATTTTTATTTCTGACACCTTCTAAGTAAATAAATATGAAATGTTTTTATACGTGAATGAAAAAGGTGAAGTAATTTTGTTTTAGTTTTTGAATGAAAGCTAACAACAGTTTTAACATTTAATTAATTTATTATTTTATTATTTATTGTATGTTATGGATCTGATATAGTAATTTTGAAAAAATATGTAATTGATAGAAATTATTAACTTTGAAATTTATTGCGAATGATTTTACGATTAGGATTTAATAAAGAAAATAGAAGTGCTTCATTTATTCTAATGAGTAAGAATAAAAAAATTATGGAAGATTCTAAGTTCGTACCGTTTGACCCGAGTTCTGGAATGAACATTTTGTCTTGGTTAACTTATTTTGATAAAACATGTGATAGGGAACAGAAAAATCTAGAATGGAAATTTAATTCTATTGCGCAATATTTGAAAGGTGAAGCACAAAAAATTTATATCAATGACTGCTTAAATTGTACGGATTATGAACAAATTAAGAAAATTTTGATAGAAAGACTCATTGAATTAGACTTCCCGAGTTTTTCTAATTTTTCAAATCTGAAATTAGATAATTTAGACAATTTAGAAACTTATTTTCGTAAAAAAGTGGAAATTGGTAGGAAATTACATCTTAGTGAAAATATACTATTACAAGGTTTAATTGATGGTTTAAAACCAGAATTCAAAAACAGTATTATTATAAATCATCCTAGTAGTACCATAGAGTGGTACCGGGTTGTCAAACAATTCGTGGAAGTTTCCACCCCACTAGTTTCAAACCAAGTAATAAATCAACCCTCAGCTAGACAAAATTTTCAACCTTTTCAACCAACTAGGCCCTGGATTCAGCCAGTTAGGCCCAATAATACACCTAGGAATTGGATTCCCCAAAGGCAATCTCAGTTTCAAAGACCTAGAATTTGTCAAAATAATTATATTCAAAATTCATATCCTTCAAGACCTTGTAGGATATGCACAAATAGGGGTGTGAGTAATGCTTTTCATTGGGAAAGAGAATGTATTTTTAGGAATGAGGTACCATCCTCTGATACTCTTCCAAATATCTCACAAAATAATTTTCATAATGTTTGGCAATTAATTGTGTATGGATATACAAATAATTATAATTTACCATGTGTTGTAGATACTGGCTCAACTATTGCAATATTGCCACTTAAATTTGTTAAAAAACTTAATGCTAAAATTGAGACTATACCCTCAGTTACCATTGGTCAGGCAAAAGGATTTTTACATATAAATAAAAAATGTAGTGTTCTTCTAAAAGTGGGTAAAATTAAAAAATATGTTAACTTTTTAGTATGCAATACAAATTTGGATTATGCTATTTTGGGGTTAAAAGAATGTTCTAAATTTAAATTAACCATAGAATGTAAAATTTGTATTGTAAGGCAGGGAAGGAAAATTATAACTAACAGTATACCCATACATAATGAGAGATCCCTTCATTTCAATACAGTAAATATGGACCAAGTACAAAAAAACAGGGATCAATCTAATGAATTTGTAACCTCAGAATATAAAAAAAATATGAAATTAAATACTGGTAATAATATAGCAATAGATAATTATGATAATGAAACACTGAATGCAAGTAATCATGATATAGAGTTACAATCTGTTCGTGGAAATATTATGAAAAATGAAGACTGTGTTGAATATGATCACGCAATTAATGTGCATCCTGATTATAGAGGTTCCATGACTCTTCAAAATTTTCGCGATAATTCGGATTCAGATTTAACTGGGGAAATAAATTTAATTCAAGATGTAAATTTAAGGGAATTAGTTCATATTTATAGTGATAGCATAAATATGATGTGGGTAGGATAAATATTGAACCACAACGCGTTATATTAAAATCTGATCTACCTATATCTTTGAGGCCCTACCGAACATCTCCCCTAGAAGAAATAGAAATAAAAAACCAAATTCAATCATTGTTAGCAGCCGGACTGATAAAGGAAAGTAATAGCCCCTATTCTGCCCCTGTTACACTAGTTATGAAAAGAGAGGAGGGTAAAAAAACGCGATTATGTATAGACTATAGAAAATTAAACGCAATAATTAAAAATGATGCAGAACCCTTGCCCCGTATCGATGGAATTTTAGATAAATTGAGTAGTGCTCAGTATTTTTCAACTTTGGATTTAGCCTCTGGCTACTGGCACATACCAATACATCCATCCGATACAGAAAAATTAGCATTTGCAACCAATTTTGGACTTTTTGAGTGGCTCGTGCTCCCTTTTGGCCTAAAAACGGGCCCTCCCATATTCAATAGAACCATTCAAAGGATCCTTAATAAATATAAAATCGACTTTGCGTGCCACTATTTTGATGATATTATAATTTTCTCTTCCTCTTTAGAAGAACATTTAAACCATTTAGCTCAAATTTTTGACATTTGCAAACAAGAAAACATTAAACTTAAACTTTCTAAATGTAAATTAGGCCAAAATAAAATCAATGTCTTAGGTTATGAAATCACTAATGGAACTATAACTCCAGCAAATTCCAATATTGAAACCATCAAAAATTTAAAACCTCCTTCCAATGTGAAAGAGTTACAACGATTTCTAGGTTCCATTAATGTTTACCATAAATTCATTAATAAGTATGCTGAAATTAGATATCCTCTAAATCGATTACTTAAAAAAGACACAATATGGGAATGGAATTCAGAGTGCCAGGAGTCTTTTGAAAAATTAAAAAATTCTTTAATTGCAAAACCCATCCTCAAAATTTATGATCCTAAATTACCTTTACATATGTTTGTAGATGCCTCTCAGATAGCAGTAGGTGCCGTTCTAAAACAACCTGATAAAGAAAATTTCTTACATCCTATTGCTTATCATTCTAGAATTTTGAAGAATTATGAACAAAATTATTTCATAACTGAATTAGAATGTTTAGCTATTATAGATACTCTTGACAAATTCTATCATTACTTTCATGGTGTCAAGTTTACAATTCATACGGACCACGCATCTCTAGTATGGTTAAAGAGTGTTAAAAACTTAAGGGGTAGGCTTTTTAGATGGTCACTCAAACTTAGTATGTTTGATTATGAGATAAAATATGAAAAGGGTTCAACAAATGTCGAAGCAGATCTGTTGTCACGAAATCCTGTTTGTCATTTTAATCAACATATTAGTTTATTGCTAGATAGGAAAGAAATTATAGAGATGCAAGACAAAGACAATGTTTGTGACAAAAAAATAAAAAAGAGAATGGAATTATTATAGTTATGAAAAAGGGATTCAAAAAAATTGTTGTACCAATGTCATTAAGAAGAAAATTACTCCATACTGCTCATGATAATTTTGGACATTTAGGGATTCAAAAAATGCTTAATTTAATATCTCCCAACTATTATTGGCCTAATATGACAATAGACATTACAGAATTTGTTAAACATTGCGATACCTGTCAGAAAAATAAAAAACCAAAACAGAAAAGATTCGGCTTATTACAAGCTATGCCAGCAACAGATCAACCTTTTGAATGTCTTTCTATTGATACTGTTGGTGGATTTAACTATTACAACTCAACAAAAAAAATCTTACACATAATAATAGATCATGCAACTAGGTTTGTTTGGGTTTTTCCCTCCAAAAATGTTACCACTGAAACATACACTAACTGTTTAAAACAAATTTTCAATATCAAAGCACCTCAAAAAATACTTAGTGACAGGCATAAATCTTTCAGATCTCCAAGATTTAAGAAATTTCTTAGAAATCATCATGTTCAACAGCGTTTTACATCCGCACATCATCCTCAGACCAATGGAAAAGTAGAGCGCGTTAATCAGACTATAGTTACCAGGCTTAAATGTAAAGTTAATTCCACTTCTTCTAAAATACCTTGGACTAGATTATTAAACCAAGTCTTCGAAGAATACAACAATACGCCCCATTCTATCACCAGATTCCCACCTGCCTATTTATTTTATGGTCAATTGCCTTATGAATCTCCTTTAAAACAAAACTATTATCCACCAGTAGACAAAGCCCTCAAAATTGCGAAAGCGCGAACTCAGGAATTTCACCTTAAAAGTAAAAGACTCTATGATCGAAATTTTATCGAATGCCCATTAAAAATACAAGACTCTGTAGTTTATGAAGAATTTAAATACCCTAACACTCGAAAATTAGAACCTACTTTCTCTGGACCATATAAAATTATAAATAAACTTTCTGATGTAACTTATGAAATAGATAAATTTAATTATGAGACAGGACAGAATTCCGTTATTGTGCATGTTTCTAAATTAAGACCCTATTTTTCACCCGAAGATTTTAAACTGTTTCATGAGCAACCCAAAAAACAAACAAATCCTCAGATACAATCACAATCACTAGATCAAACTAAAGTCAAGACAGTAGATTAAATTTAATTCTTATTCTTTAAATATTTTATCACCATAATTTTCAACATTAGCAGGTATGTTCTTGGTGCGCAACAAGAATATTACTTGTTTTTGGGAGTTTTTGGGATTAAATTGGGCTCCTTATGCAGGCATAAGGTGTACACTTTGATTGTAAAGGCTTTCAAATTGATGTTGATAAATTAATTTTAAGTGTATATAAGTCTAACTATATTTACTCCTTTATTTGACATTAGTATTACTCTATTTATTCAGCAGATATTATGTGATAACAGTTATAAAATCTGATGATTCTACTTAAACCTATAACATAATATGTGATTATCAGTGATTGTGAAAACTACAGAGATTAAAAGTTTTTCAAAAAAGCAAAGTATTTTTATTTCCATTTCTCAATTAAGAATGACACTTTTTATTCCTATTTGTATTTTATTATTAAAGTTTATAAACCATGTGTAGATAAAACATTATTCTACATTTGGCATTTGAAAACTTATAACCAAATTTGACAATTTTGTAAAAGAGTATCAGAGAGGAATTATTGTAAGGAAATACTGGTTGAGTCCATTTTCTAAATAGTTAGATTTAATTTTATTTGGATTTTGGAATTATTATGATTTTTTTTTTATTTATACTTTCGGCTAGCAAAAAAATACTTTCTTATGCTATTAGAAGATAAAAAAATTATTTAGTTGCTATGTAATTATTTTTATCCTCAACCAATATTTTCCCTATCAATAATAAACAAATAGTGATATTTTCTTTTGATTATAGTCTTGTTTTACTATTATTATTATTATTATGATTTCTATAATGAAGTTTAGTATTAATTATACTCTTATGGAGAAATATTAGGATATGGAGAATTATTGTTATTATTGCTATCAATTTTGAGTCTTATTATACTACTACTTATTATTGTTGTTATTATTTTTATTTAAATTTTTCTATATTATTTATTATTGATATTGAGAGTGATGCTATTTATTATTAAAAAATTGATATATTATTGAAAGAAAAATTTGATTGATTGTTAAAAGATGTTGGATCCAACATAACATAAAAAACAAAGATTAAACAAGATTTGAAGATCTTTAATTAAAGAGACTGTATTCACTGGACATTGAAAAAGACTCTTTTATATATTCTTGAAAGACTTTTTTCATTTAAAGGACTTATTTAAAATAAACTATGCATTAAGTCATTGTAATTATTTAAACTTCCATGAGAACGAATTTTTATTGTTTTTATTATATTTTTTATCTCTTGCTTATTTATATTTATAACTTATTTACTGTTATTGTATGTATTATCTCCTATGCACTTACAAATAGTAAGTGATATTGTAACAGTATTGTATCTCTTTCAGGGAAATGCTCCTACCTAAATTTAATTCAGATTAATTTCCTCTTAACTATTTTATTTTAATCGCTAATATTTTTATATTGCGTTAATTTTCTTTTCTTCCATCTCTTGGCTTCCTGGGTTTGACAGTTTTATTCCAAAATTTGACTTTTCTAAATTATTATATTTCTGTTGTCTGAACTTGTAGTTTTATTTAACTATCAATTTCATACAAATTTTCGGGGAGGGGGGATAATATTACAAATTTAAAATTTTTTCGCCAAAACTAACCTTTATACTACCTTAATTTTCTTATAATAATGTTCCGTACTTACTTCAAATTATTAAATTAAAATCTTATTTCTAGATCTAATCTGTTAATCTGTATGCAGACGATATAAATTCTTAATTTGCCTTAAAAAACATTATTCCAGTATGCGTAAATTTAAAAAGATGGCTCTAAATTAAAAATATTCTTAATTAAACTTTATTTCTTAATATTCCAAATAAAACTGATTTCTTCTATGTTTTTATCAACCCTTTTTAAGAAAATCTTATTAAATTTATTCCAAAACCATACCTTTCAAAAAATATCATTATTTTATTTTATCTATTTATTTATTTTTCCGCCGTCCACCTTTGATGTGTGCATTAATAAATTCATTTCTTTTCTTTTTCTCTTAAAATTAATCATTTATAAAAATCGTCTGCCTAAGAAATTATGAGTCGATTATAAATTGGTTAAATAATATATTTTTTAAAAAATAAATTTATCGTCTGTGTAAAATAGTCTCGTATCTGGACAAGAATTCTGTTTACATAAAAGGATGATGGTTTGAGATTACAGAAAGTTCTAGAATTTTCTTTTTAGTTTTAAAGGTGGAAGTCTCGAGATGAGAGGGGGAGAGATATTCTGGAGTTCTTTCGTCGATGAGTACGGCTGGTTGAAGTAAATGATGGAATATTTTTTGGACATTTCGGTAAAAGATCGTTTGCAAAAAGGAGTTTTTCCCTCTATAATGACTACAGTTGAATAAATAAACTTACAGCCACCAATGAGTGATTTATTGGATATTCTACATTTATTTATTTTTTATTTTTTCCCTCGCTGGCCATGACTTCTGTGCAAAGAACGGGGACCCTGGCGATGATGTTTCTGGCTCCTAACTTTAAAATGTCACATATAGGAAGACAGACATTTTCTTAAACAGTCAAATAGTGTTTAGAACTTTCTAAAAATATATAAATCCGACAAAAAACAGAAGTCGAAATTTGTCACAAATCCAATACGGCCAAACCCAATTCTCCTTGGTATTGGCCGGGCAGTTCTAGAATTGACCAGAACATACATACAGGGCGTTTTCACTACCAAAACGACAAACTTGTAGCGTGTGTAAGATGCTCAGTGACGACTCGAAATCACATAGCAATGCATAATCGACAAGACGGTAGTTGCAAGTATGGTTCAAAATAGCAAAAGAAAAAAAAGGAACTGAAATAGCAACACAATAATGGGGCTAAAAACATTTTATTTAAATGTTGTATTCTAAAAGGTTGAAGAAATTATGATCAGAAATCGCCAGGAAGGCTTGACAGCGGCCCTCCTTTTAATTCATTACGTTGTGGAAGACTCCTTGTGTGTCACGTATTCTCCCGGCAGCTACATATATTCGAGTGGCGATATCTTCAACTGTCATTCATCGCGAGCCTTCAAGAGCTCCTGTCAGTTCGCCTGACGAAGTAATTTCGACCATATTCTGTAGTCCCATTGCTGTTTTTGTTCTTTTACTCTTCTTCTTTGCTCCAAAACTGGCAACTGAAGCATTTTCAACACTGCATTGCTACGTGATTCTGAATTGTTTCATTGTTTTCTACACCTTCTGCAAGTTTCTCGGTCTAATAACAAAATACTCGGTATAAATATTTATGTATCTATATTTAATTTATTAAAGAAAATATTAAATAACACAATTCACAAAGAAATATTTTCTATTTGTATGAGCATGCAAACTTTTTTGATAAACACTTTCTGAAAATTCCTTAGAGCAAACATTATAAACAAGAAGTTTTTCAATTTGTTTGAATTAGTTAAAATTGTTTTAAATATATTCCACAAGCAAAAGTATTTCCTGTGGATATGAAAATGTTTTTTTTCAAAAAAATCCTCCAATTATATTTCACAAATATGAGATTATCCTTTGTGATGTGTGTGCAGATGTGTTTTTAGAGTATTTCTTCGTGCAAATCCTTTGGAACATATTTCACAAACAAAAGGTTTTTCCCTTGTATGGATATGCAAATGATTTTTCAGACTACCAGAATGTGAAAATCCTTTGGAACATATTTCACAAACATAAGGTCTTTCATTTGTATGGGTACGCAAGTGGTTTTTCAGATGACTACTTCGTGAAAATCTTTTGGAACATATTTCACAAATAAAGGGTTTTTCCTTTGTATGCGTACGCAAGTGTTCTTTCAGGTGACAACTTCGTAAAAATCTTTTAGAACACACTTCACAAACAAAACGCTTTTCCTTCGCATGGGTGTTCAAATGTCTTTTTAAAATATCTTTTCGTGAAAATCTTTTACAACATGTTTTACAAACAAAAGGTTTTTCCGTTGTATGGGTGCGCAAGTGCTCTTTTAGATGACCACTTTGGGAAAATCCTTTCGAACATGTTTGACAAACGAAAGGTTTTTCCTTTGTATGGATGCGCAAATGTACATTCAACGTACCAATTTCTGAAAATCTTTTGGAACATATTTCACAAACAAAAGGTTTTTCCTTTGCATGGGCGCGCAAGTGCTTTTTGATATCACTACTATTTAAAAATCTTTTTGAACATAATAGACAAACAAAAGGTTTTTCCTTTCTATAGGTGTCTTCTTGCAGAAGACAACGTTGTGAAAATACTTTAGAATCTATTTCACAAGATTTTTCTGTTGCTTGAGAGTCAATCTGAGATATTGACATTTTCTTTGGAGATAATTATTTTCATAGAACGTGGAAAGTATCTGCATAGAAAGATTCTTTGAGCGTGATCTTCAAGAAACACTTTTGAAAAAAAAAGAATGTCATTTGTCCACCGTATAACCTAAAGGATGTAAAAAAATCATGAAACTTTTTTCTATATGCAAAGTTAAATACATACTAATAATCAATTTTTAAAGAATTCAATAATTTAATCAGTCATAAAATGGAAATGTGAAATATTTATAAAAACTATTTGTTTAAACATTTACCTTTGAAAACGTAAAGCGTTCTTAAGTATTAAAAATATCAAGACATTCTAATAAATCCGGTATAGTCACGTCTTCTCAAAGCTTTGGAATAAAAAGCGACTGGAAGTAAAAAGTTATTGAATCCGGTTATTTTAACACGGCATCTACTGTTATCGCTGAAGCATGAACAAACATTCTGAGAAATAATTTAGTGTCATAAATTTTAAAGATGAGTTTAAAAATTAAAGATATTTTTCAATTTTTGAAAATATTTTTCACACTATGCATTGCATTACGAAAGAGTATGTTTCTAATGTAATCTTTAAAGACATTGTCTAATTTCTGCATATTTATCTATAAATAAATGATAAACATTAATTTGTCCTAGAAATCTCTAAAAGTTATTTTAAGGAGCTTTGGATGGTGATATTGTTCTATTTTTAATCTCATAACTTAGGAAAATATTTTTTTTTTTTTGGGGGGGGGGGGGGAATAAAATTTTGAAAATTAATTTTTTCTAGTATAATACATAATTAAAATATTTGGGTTAAGTGCTTAATATGTTCTTCTTTTAAAGATGAAAAAGTAATGATGTCAAAATAATAATAATAATAATAATGGCACACAAAGTCTATTTTAAATTTTGTAAGGAATTAACAGCAAAAGCTAATTTTTCTGTTTCTAGTGAATGTATCGATATATGCCAGTATATCAAAACTTAAAAAAATAGTTTTATTTAGGGGAAAAAAATAAAATTTTGAAAACTAATTTTTTTAGTATAATACATAGTTCAAAAATTTGAGTTAAGTGCTTAATCTGTTCTTCTTTTGAAGAAGACAAAATAATGATGTCAAAAATAATAATGGCAGGCAAAGTCTATTTTAAATTTTGTAATTCTATAGAAAATTGATGGATCCTTTACTCCAAATGGTAAAACAGTCAATCAAATAATCAAGAATTAATATCAAAAGCTAACTTTTCTGTTTCTAATGAATGTATTGACATACGCCAGTACCCAGAGGCTAAATTTAAAGCGGAAAATACCTGACATTACTCAATTTATGAAGAATGTTATTAATATGGGGCAAAGGTTCAGAATCAGAAATCATTTTCAGTTATTTCATTTAATTTTCTGTAATCTACTTATAATCTAGTTTTCTTAGAATGAAGGACTAATAATCTCCTTTTGTTATTTTCGAGATCTAAACAACTAAACATAAAACAAATTCGTGAATTATATATAATTTGTTTTTAATAACGTAACTCTTCAGTGAAAATACTATTATATTAAACTTATTTAATTACACACTAGGCATATATTATTAAGCTTAAGCGAAAAAGAAATGATCATTTAGGAAAAAATAAATTAAAACAAGAAAACATTTATCGGTGCACTATAGATATATAATATTTTAATAGCAACGTTGCATTTACTTTCATAAAATAGTTATATTTTTTTATTTTTAAGCGCTTTTTTAAAAATTATCAAAATGTAATTTTCAATCTCGCATGAATGACAAGTTTTTTATAACATAGATGAATTATGACATAGATTTTTATTCTCAGATATAATTACAATTTTATGCTTGCACTTTAAATAAATGTTATCTTATTATTTTATCGTGTATTTATTTTTCTTTTATTTGTTTAACATACTGCCTGAGCCCGGCCTCGTAATAATCGTCTTACATGAACCTCAAATTTGTACTGCAAAACTCATAAAAAGACGCAATCTCGAGCTAAATGAGCCTCGAGCAAGGTCCACTCTGCTATGATACTGTTTAGCAGACGTGCCGCGCACACCACAATCTTGAAAAAAAAAAAAAAAAAAAAAAAAAAAAAAAAAAAAAAAAAAGTTTTATTTTCCACTACCAGTGGGTGAACTCTTTACTTAACAAAACTGTTTCTGAACGAAACTTCGTTAAACAACCTATTCGTAGATATAATAGTCAAAAGATCGGCGGACTTAAGCAAAATATTTTGTGAAATTATCTTTCGAAGATAGGGTTATGTACACTTTTGAAATTTTATATTAAATAAGTATTATTTATCCTAAAACTCTGAAAAAACCACATAAAAAACGGTAGGTTTTAAATATTTGATTGCGCCCCCCCCCCAAAAAACAAATGTCCCTTTAACCAAATTTGTTGTCCCCTAGTCTTTAAAATCCATATTATGTCTTATAATTTATCTCGAAGTTTTATATAAAATAAGTAATATTTATCCCAAAACTTTGTTAAAAGTTCGTATCTGAAATGGTAGAAAACGGCACAATTTTAAATATTTGACCGTTACCTCTCAAAAATCCCCCGTCCTAAATTTAAAGATCCATACTCTTTAATACATTCGCTGCCACTCACGCGTCATCGCGTGAGATGGCGCCAATGTTAAGGGGCCACTCACGCGCCAGCTGGTGATGTGGGGTGATGTCCAGTGATCTCCAGTTAATAGCCAGTCACACGCTGGCGCGGGAAAATCTTTCACTGTTTCTTTGTTATGAAAAGTAAATCGGCTCCTCGGAAAAACCCACTTCTACAGTGCGGCACTATCAATCATCACATCTTTACGTGAGCGACAGCGAACGTGTTAAAACCGTTATTATGTGTTCTAATTTATCTGAAAGTCCCAAATCGATCGTTTCGTGAGTTTTCTTAATTTTAATAAATTGGCGTTTCAGCATTTCTTTTATTTTTTAAAAAATCGATTTTTTTATTTAAAAAAAAGCTTGTGGATCGATTTTCATAAAAAAATTAGGTATTATAAACAGAGTTTAAAGATAGGGCTAGATGAGTAGCTTTAAAAATTGTAAATGGTGTGCATTTAAAAATTCGATGATGTGCCAAATTTCAAAAAAACGTTCTTTTAAATTAAGCAAATCATCCAATTAATGAAATAATAATTAATATCTAAAATTTCCTTAAATAATTTATATTTCTTGAGACAGGTGTTACGAAGAATTAAAAACAAATAACACATACATGTTTCGGTTCCAATCTGATAAGAACCAAAATCGTAATAAAAATGCAAATCATTTTGCGGACAAATGACATGCGACAGTGAGATTAAACAAAAACCATGCGCTCTACTGTAAAAAAAAAAAAAATAATAACTAACTAAATAAAAAATAAAAATAGACCTTGATCTAAATTTTTTTCCCAATTTGGTTAATCCTATTCAAGCTTTCACAATGAATTTATTCATAAACTCTAACCATAACTTAGGAATAATCTCCTCAATCTAGAGACTTTATCTGGTACTATGAAAACAAATTTAAAATTAGAGTGAAACATCTCCAAAGATGCATCAACCTATATATCGATGCTTTTAATATGTACCCATTTATTTAAAAAAGTCTAGGTGCATGTTTAATAATTGATAATTCTAGAAGCATTTAAATTAATTTAAACGGTGCTTTTTAGTGTCGTTTATCAGGACTGAAGCGAATAATAGAAGAAACAGATCATTGCAAACAAAACTTTTACGCGTATAAACTTCAGTAGATTCTCTAATAATTGTCTTGTGACAATAATTTGACAGGAAACATAATTTGCTTTCATTAAATAGAATTTTCATTCCCTCATCTAAATACAGTCTTGATAAGGCACTGTTAGTGTGACCAAATTTAATACAGATATATGTTCACCTTTTCTAATTTCAAGCTTTTTCCCAGTCATGCCTATGTAACAATTTAAGTCACCCATTTCTGTAATATAAGGTATTTCATAAACCCATGCAAGATCCTCATGTCCTATAGAGTTACCTTGCTTATTAAATAAACTCTTTAATATTGGTGAAGGCGTTGGAATCAATTTAATGTTACACTTTTTCAATTTAAAATTTAACATCTCAAAACTACCTTTCAAATATGGAACTGAAACTCTTTTAAATTTTGTAGGATCTTCCCCTTTATTGAAACTTTCAATTGACTCTGGACTTTGTGGTTTAGGTTTCCTACATAGGGAATTACATCCCTACATCCTATTTAGGAAAAACCTAATTAACAGAGTCCAAAGTCAATTGAAGATTTCAATAAAAGGGAGATCCTGCAAAATTTAAGAGTTTCATTTCCATATTTGAAAGGTAGTTTTGAGAAGTTAAAATTTAAATTAAAAAAATGCAATATTGAATTGATTGCAACGCCACCTCCACCTAAATAAAACAGTTTATTTAATAAGTAAATAAACCCTATAGGACAATGATCTTGCTTAGGTTTATGAAGTACCTTATTTTATCCATAAGAAGGTGACTTAAATTATTACATAGACATGACTGGGAGAAAGCTTGAAATTAGAAAAGGTAAACATGAATTCGATATTAAATTTGGTCATACAAACATTACTTTATATAGATTATATTTAGGTGGTGGAATAAAAATTCTGTTTAATGAAGGCAAATTATGTTTAGTTTCAAATTGTTGTCGTAAGTCCATTATAAGAGAGTCCATTGAAATTTATATATATATAAGTTTTGTTTGGAATGACACTGTTTCTTTTGTTAGTCCTAAATTATGGTTAGAGTTTATATATAAAATGTTTATGAAAGCTACAATGGGATGAACCAAGTTCGAAAATAATTTTTGATCATAGTCCATTTTTAATTATTATTTTTTTTTATAATAGAGCATGCGGTTTTTGTTTACTTCTCATTGTTGCATGTCAATTGTATTTGCATTTTTATTACGATTATGGTTCTTATCAGATTGGAGCCGAAACATGTCAATGTTATTTGTTTTTAATTTTTTGTAACATTTTTCTCAAGTAATATAAATTGTTTATGTGAAAGATAAAGTTTTTATAATCTTGTGATTTAAAAATCTGATGGATTTAATAAACTTCTTATCATATCTAGTTTCTTTTTTTGTTTTACATCTTTGGAGAAAGCTACAGATTCTGTAGATCATACTTCAAAAACTGCTCTAATTTTGAATTTTAAAAGCATTTCCAAGTAGGTTTTGAATAATTTAATTTAAAATTATGTCAAATTCAGTGCATTACTTCAAACACTGCATTAAGAAATTAATTTTTCTACATAACAGTCTAAAGAGCATATTAATTATCAACCAATAGAAATCAAAATTAATTTACAACTGATGTTAATTACGAATTAAATTATTTTTTCATGAGAAATAAAGCTTCATAAATAAAGAATTTATAATTTTCTTAAATGATTTAAATAATATCAAAAGCATTTCTAAAACATTTCTATCTAAAGATTAAAATAACGACTTATAAATCATCGATAGAAAATTGAACTTACAAATATGACAATTAAAAGTTCCAAATGTTTTTATTTTAATCGATTTTGTTTCAACTTAGTTCTTCTGAAAGAAGAAACAATTTGTATTTTCATAAAAATTCACATCACAAAAAAAAAAAAAAAAAAAATCTCATTTATCTTTATTATTATTCAATAAATGTACTAAAAAAAATAATAATCTTTCTTAAATGCTTAGTATTATATACTGTAATATAAAAATTATAATGTTCCCTTTTTAAAAGCAAACACAGTTTGGTGAAGGAAATTGGTTTATAGAGATTTCTTTAAAATTTACTTGAGAAATCAATTTTATATTTCATTTAGAAGTAAAAAAGATTAAATATAGAAATTATTCTCCTTTGTGGCAGATTTTCACTTAAAAAATATTTAAATCTCCTGCCAAATTAAAATTTTACCCATCCCATACTTTTTTTCTGCTTTATTTTTTATTTTATAGTAACAATAATCAATTATCTAAGTATTTCAACAATATAAATATAATTATTATTGTATTATTTATTGAGGTCTTTTCTTTTCATACTAAATTATTTATTGCATCAGTGATTATAATTGACTGGCAAGCCAAATTATTTATTTCTGTAGTATTGGTACAAATAAAGATCACACATTACTTTGATTTTAACTGTAAACTTGTGGTTCTTAAAATTTTTGAAGTCATGTGTCAAGTTTTGCTTTGAAATATTAGTAATGCATTGTTACACGTTTGTTTGCTTTTTTTTCAATTAAAAAATTGTAATTTGGAAGTTAGTTTTTGTGTATTGCATTGTTTACATTTCCTGCAAGTGACTGTCTTCTGAAAGAAACTAGGCATTTATTATAGTTTTCTTCCCAGTTCCAATCCCAAGCAATGAGGCATCACCTAATGAAATGTAAATTAAAAAGCTATTAATTCTACTTATTTCATACTGAGATATCTTTATACGATTTCTACATATAAATACATTTTGAATTACCCTATTTCTGGAGATTTGTTTGATTACTTTAAATATTGGTAAGTAAATAAATGTAGATAGCATATCAAGTTAAAATGTGCATCATTTAAAAATTTATTTGCATGTAATATTTCATACATTTTCACTATTTCTCTCAGCAGTGATATGGTATACAGTAGACTCCATCAATTCCGTATACATTTTGAGATCAAAGGTTGTGCAGCGTTAAGAATTTTGCAGGTTTCTGATCATTGCTTTGTTTATATTTTTTAAACAGTAATTTGAATGTAATTAATAATGCAATTGAAACTACAATGAATGCTTTCAACATAACAAAATATCAAAATAAACAATAAACTAAATTAATAAAAATTTAGATATTTTTTTAAATGATTAAAATAACGGAAGCAAAAGTTAAATTAATAATCAATAATGTATGATTAAATATTCATTATAAAGATGAAGTGTGGGTATTTTTTTAATCAGCAAAACTTTCCTAATAAAAAATGAAAAATAAAATATGAAAGTTTTACTTCAGGTTTAGACAGTCTAAATTAAAAAAAAAAGGTTACCATAATTTTGCAAGTATCTGCCGCACCTCAGATAAGTCGATTTCCTCCAAAAAATTATTTTAAATAAAATGTGATTTATTTTTGATTCGTATTGATTTGAATTCTTTTTTACAGTAAAATTTCCAGTCTCAAAAAGACTTAATATAGCCATGGCGTATATATGTGAAATTACAGTAATTAATACATAAATATTTTTGGTAAGAAGATTGTGATTACCAATTTTATCAGCAATATCTTGAACTTTTTTCAGAAATAAATTTATTCTTCCTTCATGAAAAAATATGAATTCTGTAATGTTAACAAAAATTAAAAATTAAAATATATATGGAATTGATATCCAACTAAAATATTCAAACATGAATTCTGTAATATTAACAAAAATTGCAAATTAAAATATACATGGAATTGATATCAAACTAAAATAGTCAAACATGAATTCTGTAATATTAACAAAAATTACAAATTAAAATATACATGGAATTGATATCAAACTAAAATAGTCAAACATGAATTCTGTAATATTAACAAAAATTACAAATTAAAATATACATGGAATTGATATCAAACTAAAATAGTCAAACATGAATTCTGTAATATTAACAAAAATTACAAATTAAAATATACATGGAACTGATATCAAACTAAAATATTCAAACATGAATTCTGTAATATTAACAAAAATTGCAAATTAAAATATACATGGAATTGATATCAAACTAAAATAGTCAAACATGAATTCTGTAATGTTAACAAAAATTGCAAATTAAAATATACATGGAATTGATATCAAACTAAAATATTCAAACATGAATTCTGTAATATTAACAAAAATTGCAAATTAAAATATACATGGAATTGATATCAAACTAAAATAGTCAAACATGAATTCTGTAATATTAACAAAAATTACAAATTAAAATATGCATGGAACTGATATCAAACTAAAATAGTCAAACATGAATTCTGTGATATTAACAAAAATTACAAATTAAAATATATATGGAATTGATATCAAACTAAAATAGTCAAATTTGGTCCTATATCTAAACTGAGTATTTCATTGTTAACATCTGTTAATTATGTGTAGATTTTAGGGTAACAAAGTTGAGGGAGTCTAAGGTATCGTCAAATTAGAGTGAAGATTTAAAATATGCAAATTAAATCTATGATCTTTAATTGAAAATAAAAAGAAATAAATATGCCCAAATGTCCAGATTACAGAAGCTTCCGAACCAGAGATGATCCAATTGAAGATATTATAGTGTAATCTATTTTCCCATCAACTACTTTCTATAAATAAAATAAACTGTCACCAAACAAAATAATTTATTGACAATAACACAAAAAAGGCAACATCTATTTGATTTTAAATGGTATGCTTGTATGCATGCATGCATGCAACGCATGTATTCTATTTTTTTTTTTTTTTTTTTATTTTGTGGGTAAGTCAGTTTAGCTTTACTAGTTAAACATGCAAGTTAACAGCTTTTTTTATATATTTGCTTTGTAAATTGGATAGTAGTTATTAAGGCTAGGGATCTTATATGTAGAGAATTTGATACGATAAAACATTTGAAGGGTTATAGTATTTTGTCAAAGAAAAAAAATGTGCAAAAATGAGTAGGATATAAATTTTTATCTGCAAATAGATAAACAAGGTAGTGTTCAGGTCCATAGCTAGAAGTGAATGATAGGGGAGGCTCAAAAGAATGTAGGGGGGGGGGGGCTCATATTTTTTTCTCTCTCTCTAACGCAGAAAGATAAATTAGTGCATATTCACATTGTAGGTACTATGTTTCTCATTAAACTGTTGTAATAACTTAATTTTATGCTATGAAAAGTACATGATGTTGAAAATTTTGAGTGTATAACTGGTGCAAAATTAAACATAATGTTAGCTTCATATGTGTAAATAGGATGAGGGAGTGTTGAAACACTTATTTTAGATACAGTTTAGTAACTCTGTAAAACTGTGGAAGGGTCTCAAAACTAAATTAGATTTTTGAACAGATTTTCATTTGAATTTTCGGAACATTTAGTGACCTTGGAACATTTTCCAGGGGGGGGGGTGGGGGGGGGGGCTCAAAATATTTTAGGAGGGGCTGAGCCGCCCATAACGCCTCCTTAGCTATGGCCCTGGTAGTGTTAAAAGCTTGAATGAGCGAATCAGTATTAAAAGAAAATGCATTCCAACATCGAGATTTTTTTTAATTCACTTTTCAAAGAGTATTATTTAATTTTTAAGTAGATTTTATGCAATAATTATGATTATTAAAATGTAACATCTGTTTGCATATTCTGGTAGTAAAGAGGTATTTGTTTTTTACAAACTTCTGTTAGCATTGGCAATTAATACAGCCTTTTAAAAACTCAACAATAGCAGTAATTTACAAAATCCAGGGATGTAGTCATAAAAATAACATAGGATATACGATCTTAGCAAAGCGTATATGCTCAAGGCGAGGGTATACCCTAGAGTGTGTGTACTATAAGCTTTCTTGAGAAACAGGCTGTATACGGCAATTCTTTAAAAAATCCAGAAGGTTCACAACGTATACTCCTATACCCCTGTACACTCTCTACTAAATCCCTGACAAAATCATATGCAAAGAATTTTGATGTAAACAAATTTATCCTGCAGGAGAGGAGTCATGACTTAATATTTAGAACAGAAGGGGGGGGAGTACTTTCCTGACAATCATTTGTAGTCAGGATACATGTCTGAAAATTTTGGCCAGAGTTATTGTTTGATTTAAATTTACAAACATGCAATTAATTTATCATTAAATCACATTGTTTGAAGATAATACACACACACACACACATATATATATATATATATATGTATATATATTACATTATATATAAAACAGAGCCAATCAAAAGATTTGAAATTTTTCTAGGCTCTTGTTATATAATAAACACACATGTAAGTACTCAAAACTTTTAAGAAAATATGAAAACACTTAAAATAAATGCAAATATTTTGAAACCCTCTTTAAAAATTAGCAATGAATGCAATATTAAAATATTACATAGATATATGTCTTACATGTAGTTAGATATATGTTTGTCTTTGAAAAGCAAGTATTCAACATATTATTAAAAAAATTTAATACAGTAGACTCCCTCAAACCTACACTCCTAAAATCTGCAACACTCTAAAATCCGCACATACAGTGGCAGTCATATGTTTCCAGACAGCAAAAATTTTTCAGTTAATTTGTAAATATACCCATATGAAGAGGAATCTCAAAGCGATACTTATTCATTTTATTGACATATTAGTTAGGAACTTACTTATAGAAGAATGCGTAAATATCAATAAATTTAATTGACAAAATTAAGTATAAAAGAAAACGCATGTTCTCAAAAGTTTCCGGCCACTTATCATTCTTTAGATTTTTACTATTCGTAAAGTGTTTTTTTGGTTGTGTTTATGGATGAATCAACATGTATAGCATAGTTTTAAATCAAATTTGAAAAGTTCAACAATTATTATTCATAAATGAGTGATTAGTTTGTCGTTAAAAGGTCAATCTTCTCGAGATATTGCGACTAAGTTATCGATCGGTAAAATCGACTGTAAACGATATTTAAAATTTATTTAAAGATGGTCATGGCTTTCAGGACTTTCAGTGGTCTGGGAGACCCTGGAAAATTACTATTCCTGAGGACAGAATTATCAGGAGAAAACCATTGATAATCCATATGAAAATTCTGTTGCAATATACTGCGATTTACGGAATGAAAATATTGCTGAAATAAGTTAGTCTACCGTGTTATGATGCTGGCGTGATACAGAACTTAATGGAAGAGTCGATGTTAAAAAATTTTCAGAGGTAAAAAAAATACGGACGTACCCTACCTTCATTTTCCAAGGAACACAAAGTCTGGTCAAGTGAAAACTGGAAAAAAGTTCTATTTTTCCATCAATCGAATTCGAAACAGTTTTGGAAGTGATGGCAGACACAATGTCTGATGACCTAACAACAAAAGATATGATTCGACCTATGTTATTCCTATAATGAAGCATAGCGGAGGACACGTTATGCCGTGGGGAGTATTTTCTTCAAAAAGTGTCGGTCCGTTATTTGAAATCCACAACAAGGTGAATTACACAATGTATAAGGATATCTCGCAAGACTATTTTCTGCCTTATTAGAGAAAAAAATTGGTCGCATCTATTTTTCTTAACATGATAACAATATAAATAATATTTGCAAACCTCGATAAGCAATGATTTTTGCACAAAAAATTTCGTTTTTGAAATGATCAGCCCAAGCGCCCAGCATGAATCTGATAGAAAATTTTTGAAAAGAAGTTGACAAAAGTCTGCAGAACTATAAATATTCCAACTCAGCCGAAATTTTGCCAAAATTGCAAGAAATGTGGGAAAAACGTACCATAGACGATCTTTAACCGTTGATTGTATGAATGTCACGTTGCTGTGCCGCAGTACTTATTGCTAAAGCTAATAAAATAGTAATACGATAAAATAGTAATTGTAAATGTTGTTGATCACTGTGATTTTCTATTACAATACCACTTTTTTAAAAACTTGTGAAGGTGGCCGGAAACTTTTGAGAACATGCGTTTTCTTTTATACTTAATTGTGTCAATTAAATTTATTGATATTTACACGTTCTTCTATAAGTAAGTTCCTAACTAATATGTCAATAAAATGTATAAGTATCGCTTTGAGATTCTTCTTCATATAGGTACATTTACAAATTAACTGAAAAATTTTTGCTGGCTGGAAACATATAACCGCCACTGTAATTTAGAGATGTAAACAATGAAACATTCAGTTCAGATGTAGGTGCAAAATTTGACTCTTTTTTGTTTTATATCAATTCCATATATTTTTTAATTTGTAATTTTTGTTAAGGTTATTGAATTCATGTTTTTTCGTGAAGAAAGAACAATTTATTTCTAAAAAAATCAAGATATTGCTGGTATCATTTGTAATTTCAATCTTCTAACGTATATATTTATGTATTAATCAAGCTTTTTTAGTTATTAAGTCAGGCTAAACCTGAAATAGAGCTTTGTTATTTTATGATCCTGATGTGAATTAGTAATGTACTTTTATGAGGCAAGTTTCATTGAATAATTTCGGAAAAACATATTTCATCTTTATAATAAATATTTACTTGTACATAATTGATTATTAATTTGACCTTTGCTTTTAGTATTTTAATCATTTTAAAAATTATCTAAATTTTTATTATTTTACTATTTTAGTATATTGTAAGCATTCATTATACTTTTGATTTCATTATTAATTACATTGAAATTACTTTTTAAAAAATATAAACAAAGCAATGACCAGAAATCTACAAAGTTCTAAAATCAACACAACCTCTGGTCCCAAGCTTTACGGGTTTGAGGGAGTCTACTGTATAAAGTTCTTATGAAAACAAAAAAAGAAAAATCCATTAAAGCTTAGGTTTATTAAAAAAAATAAAAATTTCATTAATCTACTCTAAATAATGAACCAATACCATGAAAATTCTTATAATATTATAATAGTTTTATCTGTAGTGTTACATAGCAAGAAAAAAACTGTCAGAAAGAGCGCTGTAAAAAACACAGTGTCCTAGCAGATGCTGTTATTCATTTCGGATATGCACACACATGTACAATAGTCAAATATAACGGTGATGGAACTGTAAAGAACCCAGTTTTGAACCCTGATCATTTACATTAAAAAAACATATAATCTCACATATAATATTCTTCATATAAAATTTAACATTTAATATTGTTCAATAATTGTCGTCATTATGCTAGCTGTGAAATGGAACACTCATTTTTAGTATCATTTATGAATTCTCTCTACAATATATGCATAATTATATATGAAGGCTCATAAATGAATTAGCATCAGCAGATACTTTTCATAAAAATTTGGAAATGGCATCTTTTTAGCTTTTTGTGGAAGCATTTTTGTTTAGTGCAAAGAAATGATTGTTTAGCAGAAAAGTATCCAATTGCATATTGAATAAGTATAAAGAAAAAATAAAAGTTAAACAGGTTGTGTCACACACATTTGAAAATATTTGATAGTATGGATGAAGCAGTTCCATAACACACAGGCTTCAGCTGACTGCAGATATATAACATATCACAAGAAAGCTGATGTCCGTCTCTTTCATTCAGTTCAAGAAAGTTTCTATATAGCAGTTTGGAAGTATGTTTTTAATGACAAATTTTGCAAAATTAATATGGGTGTATTTTTAACACATGATTGAACCTTTATAAAATGTGATATTTTCTTTAATACATAAGTTTATTTTCAATATGCCCTGTTTAATCAAGTCTGAGATATTGGGGGGAAAAAATAGCATGGTAATTTCACTATTGTGACAGAATGACTAAATAAATCATTTGGATAGCTTAACAATACTTATTTTTAATGAATAATATTAAAAAGTGAGTCAGATAATAATGAAAAGTTTTATCGTTTAAAAATAATTTTTATCAAAAGATCACAAACTGCAAAATTTTCACATGTAAAAAAACAAGATACACCATATGTGATATTTAATTTGAAAGATTCATAAATAGTACTTGATGCAAAGAATCATTCATGAAGATTTCTGTTTGCACACAGATAGTTTGCAAAAAGTTACATGGACTGTTGAGTCTCAAATTTTGTGAAGTTATGAGTAGCAGAACTGTCACAGAATAATTAACTTCCTGTTAAAACTTTTAAATCTGACCTCAGAATGTTGCAACAATTTTTAGATAAAATCATTTTTATCCAAAATGTTTTACTTCATGGATACAATGAATTAATCAATTTAAGGTTTCGAAAGCTTTTATAAATATATATTCATCTTAGCTTGATTTTTAAAATCTTTTACAGAAAAATAATGGTAAGCCAGTTATTTTGTTTCATGTTATCTCATATATAAGTAACTTTTGAAAAACGTTTGAGTTTTCCTAACTTTTAGCTTTATTTTTAAATGTAGTATAATAATGTTGGCATTATAAATTCTATATAATAGAGAATTTTAATTCTGAATATTTACATTTCTATAGCAGTTGCATCTTTATTTACCATATTTTCAGTCTATAAGTTGACTTTAAAAACTGTCAAAACTTAAAGAAAATTAGGGGTTGAGTAAAACACACGATATACAATAGTACATCTAATGATTGCAATTTATAGTAGTAATGATAATTTATGGTAAAAGTTTTGAATCATTTCCATGTTGTTTGGATCCAAAAAGTCGTATATTTTTTTAATACACTTTGCCCAATGACGAAATTGTTATAAAAGCATTTTTTTTTTTTTGAAAAAAAAAAAAGTTGACTTACAGGAAAATTTATAATTATGAAATGAACTACAGTTAAAATTTTAATTTTCTCTGTAATCTGTATCAGAAGATTTGTAGGAGTTTGTATCAGAACTGAAGCAAATGTTAAGTAATTAACTCATTTCAAGAATGTTCCATGCAAATTTAATTGCATGGCAATCGATATTAATCCCTTGCAAACAAGCGACTGGTGCCACTTAAGGTTTTCAGAATCCTTCATTATTCACTCCAGTTAATTTTAATCATAAAGTTTATCTTATTTAAACAGAGCATTTTTCAATTCAATCACAAAAAAAATTTTTGCTTTGAAAAATCAGTGGTTAAAGAATAAAAATTAAGCAAAAGGCTCTCGTCTTGAAGGATACCATCTAACACTCCCTTTTAAGGTAGGATTCTGTTATAGATAATTACTATATTGCCAGGTTTTACTATTCAAATACCATATATAGGTACATTTAAATAAGTACACAAAATTTCTAAAAATGTAACCTGCCTCTAACGATATTCTGTCTTAAACAGAAATGTTCCATAATGCTTTCAAATTGAATAAAATTAATACTATATAATTACACTTGCTAACACGTAAACCTCTGTAAAACGGCAATTTTAATCTATATTTGAGATTTTATTTTAACAGCTTTTACTGCATATATAAAACCTAAAAAAAAAAAAAAATCTGTACATCTCCCTTCCTTTCCACCGAAATGAAATCCAGGCTACGCCACTGTATGCAATGACTCAAAGACTAAATACTAGATCGTTTAAATAATTTAATTAAACACTTAATTTTAAAGAATTGCGGCAAAAATTGACGCATAGGAGAAAAATTTTACCTTTGAAGAAGTTAATACAATCCGTCTCAGAGTGAAAAGAAACAAGATGCGCGAAATGAATGATTCAATTTGAATGATTCGTGAATTATTCTTCAAACCATTTGCAAATACGTCGTGTAACCCTGAGATTAAGAATTTTCTAAAGAATTAACAGCTGAACTAAAACAATTTTTATATAATTGTGCTTTAAAATCATTTTTTCGAAGATTCTTGTTTTATATACAAGTGAATCTGGGCTTAGAGTATTCCAGTACTTTTAGATTAAAAAAATAAGAAATTAGCATTCGAGATCAATTCCATTAAGGGTTAGTAAAATTGTTTTTTAGAAAGTATGATATAAGAGAAGAGCTTAACAGGGCTTTATCAAAAGATGTTATAGAAAAATAAAGGTATGTTGACAGTAAAAGTTATGTTGCCGGTTGTGATATTATCCCAAATTATTTTATACTATAGTTTTCTTAAATTTTAGTTTTTGAATTAAGTGGAATATAGTTTGTTGACATTTGTTCATTGTTTTTAATTAGGATCCTAATCTCTGAATTCAGTTCTTTAAAATCTGTATTTTTTTACCATATTTTCTAACACATCAGCTATTTTTTAACCTCCAAATCACATAGAAAATTCAGGCGCCAACTCGTGCACTATTCCAATTAGATATTGCTAATGATTGAATTTATAGCTGTAAGTTACTCAACAGTATAAATCGCCTCCGTCCTCCGTAATGGGTAATTGATGTATTTTTTTTATTCAAAATATCTCCTCAAGAAATTCATATTTTTAAATTCTTTTTTCAGTGTTCCCATCTTTAAGGATGCATCTTTTTATTTTTTTCAAAATATTTCTAAAATGTATGCATAATTTTATATCAAGTATTAAAATTTTACTTCCGGCTCGTGAGTTTTTAAAACAAAAAATTTTAAATTGAGCATAAATTTTTGAAACATTTTGACAACTAAAAAAAAAAGTGACAACCTAGAGAATACTGAAATTTTTTTTAAATATTACTTTCATAAGGAGATATTTTGAGTACAGTAGAGGACCTATTATCCGGAATTCCGAAATCCGGAAGGACCCAAAATCCGGAAATGAATGCGATTGAGAACGGGATGAATCATGATGAAATGAATGAATCATGAATCTTTCATTTAAATGTACTTTTTTTAGATTTTTTAATAGATTTCATGCTTTTTGGCCTTTTTTTTTTTTTTTTTTTTAATTCACCTTTTTTCTGCGTGTTTTCGACAGAATTTACTTTTTTTTTTTTTTTTTTTTTTAACGCAAATTCTTTCAAGTATTGCTTCAAGTATCAAAATTCATAATTCATTCAAAGCTTCATGATTCATCCCCATAAAAAAACGCAAATTTTTTCAAGTATCGTTAAAAAAACTGCAAATTCGTCAAATATCGCGATAAAACCTTGTAAATTTCGTCAAATATCGCGATAAATTCTTGCAAATCTCATCAAATATCCCAAAAAAATCCTGCAGATATCTCGCAAAAAATGCAAATTTTGTGAAACGATCGCGGAAAAATCCCGTGTAAGCGAACCCCTCTAATTATTTTACGATTTTTCGTCACGTTTAGGGGGGGGGCGGGTTAACGGTATTTTACGGTTATATATAGCCAGTTAGCAAAACGTCCGGATTTTGAAGAGCTCTGAATTTTGGATGTCCGGATTTGGGACTTTGTACAATAGTACAAGAGTCAAAGTTGTAGCTTAGTGTTGTTTTCCACAGACTTCTCATACAACACACTTTTCATTCATATTCTAGATAGCAGTGCTATAATTTTGTTAATATTTTAAAATTTTCTGTGTTTTTGTTTTATTTTTTTGGGGAGGGGGGTGGCGGGAATGTCGGGTTTCGGACGGACCCGAAATCTGGAAAATTCCAAAATCCGGAAAGATCTCAGTCCCGACGATTCCGGATAATAGGTCCTCTACTGTATAAGAAAGCATCAAACGCCCATAGATTTAACATTATCAAAGGGAATTTGGCCTCTGTGAGACCAGCTGCCTTAAAAGATGATAAAGGTTGATCTTTTCTTTACTCTTATGAAATCAAAATAATTATTATTTTTGACATATTTTGCACAATAATTAAAAATTATTGTTGTTTTAAAAATATTGATTTTTTATAGTGTGTGACTAGCAGGGTTGGCAAGTTTCTTCCGCAGTGGAAAAAAACCGCGTAAAAAACCATGGATAAAACCAGCCAGAAGAAATAGGTTTCTTCGAAGTGGAAGAAATGGAAAAAACTGTTTTTCTTATAGAATTTACCATATACTTTCAATTTTGTAAGATATAATAAAAATCTACTTCCTATAATCTTATATGAATCAATTCCATTTAACCAAAACAAATTTAATTTAATATATATGAATAATTACATGAGTTTTTTTAGCCAAGATCCCACACAATGCCTGTCTAAAGATCTTCAACCATTGGCTAAATGAAAAGAAATTTTATCCAAAATTGAAATACACAAAATTAAATGTTATTCATTTCAATTTAACCTACATATTTTGTTACTTATTTAAATTTCTGAAACTAATAGTGAATAGTAGGGATTCTTTACCAATGGTAGAATGAAACCCATTTAAAAAAAAAAAGCTTTTAATTTACATTAATTTTATTAATGTAAGTAATATACAATAATTACTGTAATATTAAAAGCTTAATATTACTGTATTAAACAGAGATAAAAATATGGTTTCATTCAAAAACGAGGTTGAAAGTTCAGCTTGACTGAAACTCTCAGTATTCCAAAATTCTTGTTTTTTCCTTCAGAAATTTTCAACATTAGTCATTGGTTTGAACTGTGTCAGCTCTAATGAGTGTATTGAAATTGCAATGAACTTTGTTGTTTATAATTATCAGTCATGAATTAGCAATCATCTTATAGAAAATTTTTAGTTTAAACTGCATTAATGTTTCAAATATTCTTTGAGAAAGTTCTAGAATAATAAATGATTATTTACAAAAATCATTATAGAAGAAAAATCAAGATGTGTATACTTAAAACTAAAATATTTTTTAATTAAATGAAATTCATATAATTAGAAAACCTTCCTGTATCATTGATAAATTAAATATGTTTTATTGTATATGAAAATAAAGTTTTTGGATAATTAACAATTATGTATAATTAATAAATGCTATACATATAATTAATTTACATTTATGTATATTTATATATGTATTAATTACTTTAAAACATACAATTTAATTACTTTTTTTTATGTTTTCATTTTTGGCTGAAATTTTGAATTTTCTGAAAATTGGTTTTGGCCTTAGAATTAGTGCCTTAGGTATTGGTCGATCCTAGTATTAATAAAAAAAAATCATTAAAATTCTAATTTTTCTCAGTATTATAGCAAAAAAGTTAGCAGTAGGATGCTGCAATCAGTTTCTCAATTTAAATTTGATGAATACAAAAAATGAAGATTTTTTTTTTACCCCAAGTCCTACACTTCAAGATAGTTTAAAAGCATTTTGAGATACCCATAGATATTTTTAAAACACTACAGCATTGAGATATTCATACTAGATGTTAGAATAAATAATTACGAGTTTATTTATTTACTGTGTTGCTCAGTTAAAAATTATTTTGTATAAAAATAACATATTTTTATATGAAAAATAAACAATTTGTAGGTGGGGTTTTTCTCTTTTTACATAAATAGCATAGTTTATATGAAAAAATAATCCCTCTACCTCTAGAGTAGTCCCACACAACACATACGTAGATATTACGTCTATTTTGAGCTCTTTACTTCCAGAATACATCCATGTACATCAAACTGATGTCCATTCTAATACGTAAACTGGATTGTTCAGCACATGACATCCATCAAATGTTTATATCCCAACATAATATAGACCAACACAATATTGACATAGAATTTACGTCTATTGTAAAACATAAACTAGATCATCGTAATAAATTACGTACAGAATACATCTATATCCCAACAATTTATAGACTAACATAATATGGAGGTAAATTAGAGTTAAATATTTTATTTCTGATACATTTTGTCTTGTGGCAACATCAACTTTGTGTTGTTTTGTAAACAGAACACGCCGACGCCATTATTGAAATTTTTGTTTTTAGCAGTTTTTAGTTCGTTTATTTCAGACTATCAAAGATAGTTTATTCCTATTTTTATGAATTTTTAGTTGTATTAAGAAGAAGATTTAAATTTGTTTATTTAAAACAATTAGAATTTACAACAACAACTGAATATAACAATAGAATTATGTGATGTTTATAATTTAGATGCGTGATACAACTGATATTTGGATTATATATCGAGCTGGATTGTATGTAAGTAAATACTTTGAGTTATTTTTTTACTGTGCATCTTTATTTGACATTATATTTTAGTAGTTTTTTCTTTTGTGATTTTAAACTTTATTTTTAAATAACTATAAACAAATTTTTAATCATGAAATTGATTTTGAATTAATTTTTCAAATTTGTTGTTATTCTCTTGACATTTTATAATAGTAGAGTGATTTTTGTACTTAACTTACATGGTTACTCATTGATTTGAAATTTTAAATGTTTTAATTTTATAGTGAATCTTAATTTCGTACAAGAAACTATACAAAGTGTTTGGATTATATTTAATTTCTTATTCTCTTTCTCCCATACGCCTCAAACTCTATCTAATTCAAATGCTACTAAATATTATTTTGTACAAATACAGCACAAAAACCTTTTGGGATCAACAGTTTGTTTCAATTAAAAAAAAAAAAAAAAAAAGTCAGCAAAACAATAAAAACTTTCAAACAGTGAATTTCTCTTGAATAAAAGGAAATAACTCTATCAAATGAAAACAAGTATAAATTTGCTTGATAATAAATAATTTTCGAACATTAAAAAAAACTTATCTCTTTATTATGTTATTAAATTATATCATTAAAAAATTGTTTCATAAAAAAGTTTCTTTATCTCAAAAGTTATCGATACAAGTATGTATCGATTTATCTTACAGCATAGGTCATCAGTTTAAAAATATTTGTTAAATTAAAAATTTACTGGTTTTTTTTTTTTTTTTTTTTTTTTTTTTTTAAATCACTTACTTATTATTCTTACTTTTTTGAAGATGAAATTCATTATCAAAATTCAAAAGTAAAATGCTGTCTATGGAAAATTCTTTGATTTGAGTCTTTGTGTTTGAATGTATAATAAATATTTAGTTCAATCATGAATTCAATGGTCAAAGTGTTAAAAGTAATGAGAAATTAAGTCCTAGTTTTGTCGTTGCTTGTAGTGTAATATGCATTTTTAGAACATATAATTAAGCGAGTAATGTATTTAAAAAAAGAAAGAAAACTAGTTTGTAGAGGGCATCAATATTATTTTTTATGTTATGTCAAGAAACAATATCTCAATTAATACAAAACATATGCCAGTGAACATAAACATCTGACAGATCTTACTTCAAATTTGAATGCTTTCAAAAGATCACAGGTGTGTAGTTTTCTTATATAATAAGCAACTATCACTAGTGATCTTTTGCGAGCAACTGGGATCTGTGTGGTGATGAATTGATGGTGCCCTTGGACTGTATGCTGCCTTTGCGAGGAGTAAGGATTCATCTTCGCATTGAAGATTTTATAAAAGAAAACTTTTAAGAAATTTGTGAGAATGGTGGAATTCCTATTGCTGTGTGAAAAGTGATAAGTAAGTATACTAAAGTAGCATAAAAAATAATATTGGTGCTCTTACAAACTAATTTTTTTTTTTTTTTTAATATATTGATGGACGATGAATGTTTCTGAATGTGAAATTTAAAAAAAAAGCATTTTTAAAAGATAAATTAATCATGTTTTAAAATGATAAAACAAAAATTCTTTCTAATTTCTTATATTTTCTTATGTTAATCATATTTATTATCGTCCGAACAATTAATATTTGTGCTTTTTACCAATAATTTTAACTTTTTAAAACCTGAAACTTTCAGGTATAATATTTTTTGAAATTTAAAAAAACAAGATGGCAGAAGTGTCTAGTATACGCATACAGTTCCATATTACATAGATATGATGTATATATATATGTAATACTACATGGACATGATGTATATATATGTATACATTACGTATATATGATGTATATACATGTGCATATTACGTAGATATGATGTTTATACATGTACATATTATGTAGATATGATGTATATATACATACATATAACGTAGACATTATGTTTAGAAAATGATCTACATGGATATAGATATCCGTTTTACATAGATATTACGTCAATCTGGATGTCCAATGAACATTATATGGATGTATTCGGAGAGACATCTGATGGTAATATCTACGTAGATACTACGTAATATGAAACTCCTTGGATGAATTCTAGACATGGTATATAGATGTAATTTACGTTATATGGATGTCATATTTACCAATTTGTGCTGTGTGGGGTAAAAATCCATCACCTGAAAATGTCTGCTGAACCTGAAGTTATTAAAAAAATAACTTATCTTTGCAAAAAAATTTTTAATAATTAAACCTTCTAATTTAGATTTCATGTAATTATACTTTAATTCTTTTATATAGTTAATATACTTTAACTTTGAGCATTTGTTTTGGTTTCTGGTAGTTTCTTCCATTTCTTCCAGTTTTTTCCGTTTCTTCCAGTTTTTTTCCAGTCTCTTCCAACTGTCCTGGAAGAAATAGGTTTCTTCCAAAAGAAACCCAACCCTGGTGACTAGATAATTAATGACTGCATGACGTTATTTTAAAAAATTGCCAAACTGGCAATTTTTAAAATTATTCGCTTACATTTTTTTGCTGCATTACTTTTTACATTATTTGCTGCATTATTACTTTACTGTATTTATTTACCTTACAGTCAATCAGACTAACTGTGAGTCATATCAGGGTAACTTTGCTGCACTTTTACAAAATTTTGATCCATTTTACCATGGGGGAATCTTGATGAATTATTTCCAGTGAGCTGCAAAACTCTCACTACTGCTGCTATCTATATTTTGAGACCAAAACATTGCCGTTAACGCAAGTGATGTAGCGGATACAATCTTTTTTTTCGCTCTAGGCCCTAAGTTACCCTGATAGATCAAAGTTACTTTAATTGACTATATTGTTTACATTGGAGTTGAATATTTGCCTTGATACAATTTTTAGGTTTATTGCTACACTGCCAAGTCTTAAAAAAAGCAATTTTCTCCAAAAAAAATGTCTTGTTTGTCTTCTGCAAATTTCATGTGTGTCGTGTTTTGGAAGCTAACTTAACTTGTTTAATGTGTTATTTTAATTCCTTATTATAGTAGTCTATGAAGATTAATTATCATTTGATAAATTTTTATTGCAATTTTATATATGTATAGTGAAACTTCCATCTAATGAAGTCTCATTGTTATACCTAAACACTTAATATGAAAAAAAAAATATTGAACAGAAATCATTTCAAAATCATGAAATTTGGTTAATAATATGCTACACATGCATGTAACAGAAAAATGTATTATAATTTGGACAGTAACTTTTTTTATACAATGTAGACACACATATGAGAAAATTAGAATAATGTCTTAAAAAAAAAAAAAAAAAAAAAAAAAATGAATGGAGAGATTAATTACTAAAAGTTAACATAACTTTTTTATTTTTCCTCAGTGTTTCAGTTTTTTATTTAAAAAAAAAGTCTGTAATTTTTGTTTTATGCACTGTTCATAAAAATTTTTGGGTATTACTCTGTTATCCTGTCGACCAAAATACTATTGCCAAATTATAAGATTAAATGCGAATAATGGATGATCGTGAATGTCACATTCAATGACATTAAATACAATACATGTGTTTAAAACGTCATTAAGTGATTTTTATTTCGACTTTTTATTTGTATTTTTATTAATATTCCACTAATTATTTGTTTTTTATTATTTAAAATAAAAATATGTCAATGTGTATAATTTGGCTATTAGTTTGGCGATTTATATAATTTGGTGAAATCGGTCGACAGGATAACAGAGTAGTACTCATTTTTGTCCTTTTATAAGTACCTGAACAATTTATCTGTAACATTCTCATGAGTTTGAAATCCTTTTATTGTATGAAAAGCTTTTAGTATTTTTTCTTTAGAATTGAAATGACTAAAGTGAGGTTCAACAGAGATTTTGTTAAAGTTACTGTACATATACATTATATTCCATCTAATTCACACATGTCAGGACCAAGGCGTTAACAAATTATAGTTAATTTCTTTGCTTACATTCTAATATTTGCAATTTATTATGAAATATAGTAATATCATCAGTGAATAAATAATACAGAAAGGAACATAAATGCTTTTTTTAATTAAAGGAAAAAATCTCCAAAATAGGAAAAAACTATTGAATATTAGAAATATATTTAGATAGTATAATAGAAAAGTAGTCCCTCAAATCCGCAAACCAGAAATCCGCACATATTTTATGGATGCAAACAATGAAACTTTCAGTTTGGATATTGGAACAAAATTTGATTTTTTCTTGGTTTTGTATGAATTCCATATATTTTTTTATTTGTAATTTTCTTAATAATACTCTATTCATGTTTCTTTCATGAAGGAAGAATAATTTTTTTTTTTTGGAAAAAATTCAAGATTTTTTGATATCACTGGTATTCACAATCTTTTTACCAAATATATTTATGCATTAATCAAGATTTTTTTGTTATTAAGCTTGGCTAAACTGGAAAAAAAAAAATCCTTATTTTATGATCTTGATGTGAATTAGTAATGCAGTTTTATGAGGCAAGTTTTGTTGAATAATTTTGGAAAAATACATTTAATCTTTATAATGTATGTTTAATCATACACTAATACTTATTAACTTGACCTCTGCTATTAGTATTTTAATCATTTAAAAAATTATCTAAATTTTTATTATTTTAGTTTATTACTTATTTTAATATTTTATTATAGTGTAAGCATTTATTATAGTTCCGATTGTACCATTTATTGCACTCAAATAACTGTTTAAAAGATGTAAACAAAGCAATGACCAGAAATCCACAAAAATCTATAATCCACACAACCTCTGGTCCCAAGCTGTGTGGATTTGAGGGAGTCTACTGTAATAAGAAACATTTGTTGAATAGTTAATATGTGAATTATCACTTGCTATCTAAGAGTAGAGCCAACATTGTGAAAATTGTCCCAGCCAGGGATCAAACTCGGAACCCTTGGAATAGCGGTGATCCAAGTGTTATTCCAAAGGTTCCGGATTCGATCCCTGGCTTGGACATTTTTCAAAATGTTGGCTCTACTCTTAGACAGCAAGTGATAATTCACATTATTAACTTTTCAATAATTTCACTGCTCATGATTAATTCAAAACATTTGTATTTATTATTAAATCTTTCAAAGCTTGCAGTGATAGTGGTTTAATATTATAATAATTGTAGTATCCTTTGAAAATATTTGCATATTAACAATTTACACTTATCTTAAAATAAGGAATGAACTCTCTCTACCTTCTTTTATGTTAAACTTAAATATAATGTTATTAAATCTATAAATGGAAATGTTGCTTTTGAATATAATTTAAATTATGGGTAATAAATATACAGTATAATACCATTAATAGGACACTATTACATTTAACACATAAAACAAGTTATTAATATACAAATAGCATAAAATGTATATGAAGCAAATTTACTTTTGATTCTTAAAATAATGTTTTTCTTTATACAACTGCAAGCTATGCTCATCAGCTAATGTTTTCAATTGAAGATTTGGGTACCATTGCTTCATCTGAGTGTGATTGATGAAATGTTTAGAATGATAGATTAAAAAAAAAAAAAAAAAAAAAAAAACTACTGTCCTAACCCCACTGTCTTATACCACCCCACTCTGCCTTACATAAAATATTTCCTTCTAATGAATGCAGAACCTATTAAAAATTTCTTAACAAATTTACCAAATCATTTTTTTTTAGTTAAAGTGCACAGTATTTTGCTTAAAAAAATATTTTAACTGTTTGTTTACATTTAATATATAGTGCAGATTCTAGGCCTTTGTGGATTATTGAGATGCAGATTAGAAGGTATTGACTGTATAACACAATTTCCTTCAAGAGCAGTTTCCGGAGGGAGCTGCACTTGGCCTGTCCATTGATTTAAAAAAAAACTTACACTTTTCTTATACTTCATTGAAAAAATAGCATCCATCTTGCCCTTCAATTAAAAACCTACATCCTCCCTTATCACACTAAAAAAATGTTTGCATAGTAAAAATTGACTTGTATTTTAAAAAGAATGGATTAATTTTTAAATATCACAAGTTCTTTTAAAAATTAAAAATGTGGATGCAAGAATCTATAAAATGTCCATTTTCTATCAGTAACAACCTGCCTTTTCATAAACTTGAGAAAAATATTCTCTATAAATGGCACATATACATATTTTAAGAAGTATTTCTGTGATCAAAAAGTATCTGGATTGTTTCATCAAAAATATGTCTGTAATAGATATCTTCTATAAACTTTTATAAAATATTTTTACGATTTTATAAACACCCGAGAATAGTCAGGAATTTATTTCATTTTATCACTTTTTTTTTTTTTTAATGAGGTAAATTTTTTTATTTTGTTGAATTTCCTAAATTTCAAATGTTATTGAGCAAAGAATATCCATTCAATTTTGTTTTAGCAATGAAATTTCTGCTACAAAATCATTAAAATTTCAATTACATATACAGTATGGAACCATTTATCTGGAAACCAGTTATCCAGAATGATATTTCTAGACTGATGTTAGAATCTTTGTAGAAAAAAATGTCATACACTGCCAAATTTGACATATTCATTGCCTAAAACAATTGTATAGTTTGATAATAACAATAATCCCTAAAATCTGCGAACGCCAGAATCCGTGCTTTTTTTTTTTCAGATGTAAACAATGAAGTGAAAGAAGGTGCTGAAGTCAGCAGCTAACGCAATACAAATAATTCTTTAAATATATATATATTTTTTAAATCCTTTTCAACTTCTCCCTTTTTTTAATGTCTTTCAATTTAAATTCTGCAATGTTAAATAATACATTTCTTGGACATACAATGATCAATATGTAATCGAAATAATCATTATCGTATCGTAGTTGCAGCGTAATATAACTTTTAATGTTTTTTTGGCAATGTTTGCAATTTGCGTGGCATGATAATTTTTGTTATATAAAATTATTATTTTAATAGTTCTATTACTATTTTCGTATCTCTACTAGTTACGAAACGATTTTGAGATCTACATCTGGTTTACAAATAACGATGATTGAAATGTAATCGAAATAATCACTATCGTATCGTAGTTTTAGCATAATATATCTTTCAATAACTATTTGTGTTTATAATTCGAGGTGTAGGATAATTTTTGCTGTATGAAATGAATATTTTTTGATTAATCAAGCTTTTTTTGTTTATTAACAAAGGCAAATATTTTTCTTTATAAATAAGATTCATTTTTTGCCATCATTATTTATATTTAGTATTGAATCTTAATTATTTATTTTATTTTAAAATTTTTCTAAAACTTTATTTTACTTAAATTTTTTTTGTAATAATAACTTGCTTTTTAACTATTTATTTATTTAATTATTTTATTTAAATATTTTAATGCTTCAATTTATTATATGCATTGATTACAATGTTTAACTACCAATCAAATTAATGTTTCTTAAATGTAAACAAATCAATGATGAAATGTAAACAAATCTGCAAAATTTTAAAATATGCACAACCTCTGGTCCCAAGCTTTGCGGATTTGAGGGAGTCTACTATATTTTAAATAGAAGCATATTTAGTTGTACTTTGGATGTTTTCATTTTTATGCAGAGAAAAAAAAGAATTTTTGTTCCAAAGGAATTCCCATAATTTACCTTCTTTCAAACTCTAACTTTTGATCATAATTGCATCTGATTCTTAGTTCAAGTAATCTAATAATTAAATTAAAATTAGAAGTAATATTACAACCACATATATTCCATAAAGCTTATCAAATGGATATTGCTTAATGCCCAACCAGTTAACCAGGAAAACCAATTATCCGGAATACATCTGACCCCAACCATTCTGGATAAATGGTTCTGTATTGTACATTTATTCAATTTCATCGATGCTGGATTCTCTATTATTACTTGTTTGTAGTTTTTTTGTCAGAAAAATAACCCACATTCTGCTGTGGTTGTAAACTTGCCTATGTATGATAGTGAGAAGTGTTTGGCTGGAATCGTTCCAAGTAGTTCAGTTGGTAGATAGTCAGTGCATCATACCAATGACCCGGGTTCAAATCCTGGCTAGAACACATAATCATTCTGCTGGCTGTACACAGTTCAAGCAATCAAAATTTGAATTTTTTTTTAAATGCAAGACGTGAAAAATTTTCTACAGAAAAATGTCCAAGAAGGGTCATTCCACGTCAGATCACCCAGACCATGGCACCCACCATCACCAATTTTGATAAAATTCAGTGAATTTGTAGAATTTCTAATGCTGATTCCAAAAACATCAATTATATTGAAATTGATCAAACGGTTTGTGAGTTATGAGCTTTTAAATAGCTCCCAAGATGGCCGATTTGCCGCCATTTTGAATAGCACATGTGACTACAAAAAAGTCCATAACTTCTTTCAGGTTTAAGCTAGAGCTTTCAAATTTTTTTTGTTTTGTTCAGAATAAAGTAAACTTTCATTTAAACAAATTTTTGTGAACCTCATTTTATAAAAATACTGTCAAAAAATGATTTTTTGTCATTTTTTTAAGTAAAAAAAGAGGCAACTTCAATGGCTGATTTCCCCCAATGTACCCCCTTCAATTTTCATCTAATTGCATAAATAAGCAACTCAAAGTGTGTTTTGATGACTAATAAAAAAAACTTAATGGGCAGTTCACAGGTTTTTATTTAAAAAAATAAATTCAATTTTACTGACTTTCCCCAATAACAGAAAACGCAAGATAATGAGTTGACATTTCTTTTATTACTAGAAATATTTATACATCCAAAAGTTTGATAAGGTTTTATGTTACTTAAATATGTATGTTTAATGTGGCTAAAAAAGGGGAATCCCCCATAAAAAAGGGAATTAATAGGAATGCCAATAATGGATTTTTGCAAGACATAGAAGTACTTTCCTGACAAATTGAAATCTATAGCAGAGTTTCAATAAATTATAAGTAAAAAAGAAATGATAGAAAAAACTCTACAAGTAGGTACATTATATAACAAAATCATACTTGTATATAATAAAAAATGTGATAAAATTAAAACTCTTAAATAAAAAATACAGTAAGTAAAAGTTACACTAGTCTACATATCAGATGATTAAGAACCAATGCACCCCTTTAATGTATTTTTCTATGCTAATTGCACGACTGTTCTTAGTTTTCTTCTATCATGTATAGTTTGTTTGCGATTAACCAGAGGTGATTTCTAAGATTCATTGCCGAGAACAAGCATCATGTAATAGTCACAGATAATGTAAATGTATACTTGTGGATGCTTGCGAACTTATCTAACAACTTTTTAGAATACAATCTGTTTGTATTCAGCATGAGATAGACAAATAGTTTAGCAGTGACTTCAAATGTACATTAATATTATCGGCACAAAAAACTGTGTATACAAAAATGCCTTGCTTTCTATGTGAACGGGACAATTCGGCAAAGCAAAATCATTGGATTTTCTGATTCATTTTTAAATCCATTTTTGCTCACAAACACATTCAATTGGCAGGTTCTATTTATATATATATATATATATATATACAAGGCTTATTATATTAAAAAAATGATGTCAAAGTAGGCATTTTGAATTGAATTTAAGCAATAGTACTGGAAACGGGAAAAATGGTCATACTGAGAAAATAATTGTTGTAAATCAAGATCTAATTCATTGAACAAAAAATAAAAACACAGGCTGCAAGGCTGCCACAAGCGACTATTTTTTAATTTTAACTGGCACCGACCACTTTCTTGAAAATGAAATCCATAATAGATGCTTTGATAACATTTGCAAATAAAATATACTTCAAATTTTATATTAGAAAATACTGGTGCCCACAGAATATAAAAATACAGTAGACTCCCTCAAATCCGCAAACCAGAAATCCGCAACTCTCTAAAATCCGCACATATTTTATGGATGTAAACAATGAAACTTTCATTTTGGATATTGGGGCAAAATTTGATTTTTTTAGTTTTGTATCAATTCAAAATATTTTTTAATTTGTAATTTTCTTAATAATACTCTATTCATGGTTTTTTCACGAAGTAAGAATAAATGTTTTTGGAAAAAATTCAAAATATTGCTGATATCACTGGTAATCACAGGCTTCTTACCAAATATATTTATGCATTAATCAAAATTTTTTGGTTATTAAGCTTGGCTAAACTTGAAAAAAAAATCTTTATTTTATGACTTTGATGTGAATTAATAATGTACTTTTATGAGGCAAGTTGCACTGAATAATTTTGGAAAAATACATTTAATCTTTATAATGAATATTTAATCATATACTATAGATTATTAACTTGCTATTATTGACCTTTGCTATTAGTACTTTAATCATTTTAAAAATTATCTAAATTTTTAGTATTTTAGTTTATTACTTATTTTAATATTTTATTACATTGTAAGCATTCATTATAGTTCTGATTGCACTATTAATTACACTCAAATTAATGTATAAAAAATGTAAACAAAGCAATGACCAGAAATCTGCAAAATTCTAAAATCCGCACAACCTCTGGTCCCAAGCTGTGCGGATTTGAGGGAATCTACTGTAGTTGTTTGTAGCAGCCCTGAGGTCGCTTATAAATCTCTGAAAAAAAAAAATCACATCAACAAGTATCATGTTTTCGCTTTTAAAAATGAATCTGAAAATGTGTTAGAAAATTTTGAGTTGTTGAGGGTACAAAAATATTTCTTTATATACACTGCCTTAACATAATTGTGATAAAACCAGTTTTTACAGAAAAATTAAATTTAAAAAAGAACCAGATAAAATTGTTGAACTAGGTTTATATCTAAATTTTATTTAGTTTTTGGTTTTTGTTACTGAAACAAGTACAGTAAACTATCTCAAATTCGAAACCCTAAAATCCACAACTCTAAAAATTCTGCATATAATTTGCGGATGTAAATAATGAAACATTCAGTTCAGATATAGGGACAAAATTTGACTTTTATAATTTTATATCAATTCCATTTTATTTTAATTTGTAACTTTTGTTAATAGTACTGAATTCATGTTTTTTTTTTCCCACGAAGGAAAAGAAATATATTCTGAAAAAATTCAGATTTTTCTTATATATCATTGGTAAGCACAATCTTCTTATCAAATATATTTATGTATTAATCAAGTTTTTTTGGTTATTAAATCTAAATCTGGCTAAACCTGAAAAAAACTTCTTTATTTTATGATTTTGTTGAGAATTAGTAATGTATCTTTATGAGGTACATTAGTAACTATATATTGAATAATTTAGGAAAGATATATTTCATGTTTATAATGAATATTTAATCATATATTATTGATTAACTTGATCCTTACTTTTAATATTTTAATCACTTTGAAAATTATCTACATCTTTATTATTTTAATTTATTACTTATTTTAATATTTATTATATTGTAAAGCATTCATTTTAGTTTTGATTGCATTATTAATTGCATTCAAATTCCTGTTTAAAAAAAGGTAAACAAAGTAATGACCGGAAATATCGGCAAAATTCTAAAATCCACAAAACTTCTGGTTCCAAGCTGTGTGGATTTGAAGGAGTCTACTGTATTTAACTTCAAAATTTACATCTGCCTTTTGGCAGGGATTTTTAAAAATATTAATTACCTTTACTTTAAATTATTATTGATGTAGATATATTTTTAATAGCATGTGTTTATTGTGTATGTGATATGTTATTTTGTATTAATTTAAAGTACCGTAATTTTTATTTAAGAGTTGCAATTTTATTGTATTTTGAATAACAAAAGTATGGTTTTGTCATAAAATTCAACTATTTGCAGAACTTTTTCCATCATTTCCTTTTTATTCATAATTTACTGAGACTGCAATAGATTTCAATTTGTCCGATTGCAAGAATCCATTATTGGTATTTCTATTTATTCCTATGGGATTCCCATTTTTTAGGCACATTAAATATATATATTTATGTAACATCAAACCTTATCAAACTTTTAGATGTAAATATGTATGATATTTCTGGTAATAAAAGAAATATCAATATTATCTTGTGTTTTTTGTTATTGTGAAAAGTCAGTAAATTTGAATTTATTTTTTTAAACAAAAACCTGTGAACCGTCCATTAAGTTTTTTTTATTAGTCATCAAAACACACTTTGAGTTGCTTATTTATGCAATTAGATGAAAATTGAAGGGGGTACATTGGGGGAAATCAGCCATTGAAGTTGCCTCTTTTTTTACTTAAAAAAATGACAAAAAATCATTTTTTGACAGTATTTTTATAAAATGAGGTTCACAAAAATTTGTTTAAATGAAAGTTTACTTTATTCTGAACAAAACAAAAAAAATTTGAAAGCTCTAGCTTAAACCTGAAAGAAGTTATGGACTTTTTTGTTGTCACATGTGCCATTCAAGATGGCGGCAAATCAGCCATCTTGGGAGCTATTTAAAAGCTCATAACTCATAAACCGTTTGATCAATTTCAATATAATTGATATTTTTGGAATCAGCATTAGAAATTCTACAAATCTACTGAATTTTATCAAAATTGGTGATGGTGGGTGCCATTTTTGGAAAAATCTGGGTGATTTGACATGGAATGACCCAGAATCATATATAGATTTATTTAATTTCAGCATTGCTGGATTCTCTTAAGGATGCTACTCTTTCAGCGGCTGAATTCTCCTCGGCAATGTTAAGTTTCTAGGTGTTTGGTGTATTCTTATATTCAAAATATCTAATTAGATAATTAATGTTTTAAAAATCTTTTTTCAGCGTTCTCTTCTAAAGGATCTCCTTTTTTTTCTTAGTTGACAAAGTATTTCTTAAATTTATACTCAATTTAATATTTTATGTTTTAAAAGCTGATGAACTGGAAATATAATTTTAACACTTAATATAAAATTGCGCATAAATATTAGAAATATTTAGGAAAACTAAGAAAACAAGTGACATCCTTTAAGAAGAGAACACTGAAATATTAATTTTCCCGAAGAGATATTTTGAATATAAAAATGCATTAAATGTCCATAGATTGAACATTATCGTGGTGTATTCGGCCGGTGAGTGATAACACGCTTAAGTTTATCTTGAATCCCAGAGTCTCTGTTTACAGAAGAATATTCTACCTTATGCTGTGTTGCTATCCTTTCCAGTATAACAGAAAATAATTAGTGTCAACTTATTATTACAATTAATGTCTACTTATTCTGTAAACTTGCAAAATATAACAAAAATATTTAATTAATCTTTATAGTGAAAGTAAATATAATTTTTTTCTTGTAAAATGTTTAACTTTATATCATGTCCCAAATTAATGTACAGTGTTGAGATAAGTAGAACATTTCTATGCTGATCTAGTATGTATTAGTTTATTGACATAAATTAGCATAGATAACCCCTCATATAGGTGATTTTGATAATAAAATTGGAATCAGGTGTATGCATTTTAATTTATAACTCTATTATAACCCATGACGTCCCAAAATAAGAAAGTCAGATATTATAAAAAAATAATATAAGAATAACGTGTTTTTTTTTTAAAAATGTTAAATGGGTGATTCTCCATATACAGGGTAATTTGGAAGTTGCAAAATACAAATTTATAAACTATGAAATAAGTAACTTTTTTCTTCATATATAGCTTTAAAAAGTGATTTTGTATTAGAATTATCACCCATCGTTTATAATTCCTAAAATTTAATATTTTATTTATAATAAAAAAAAAACAACTTCCAGGGGAATGATGGTAGTGAGCAGGGAAATGATTAAATAATCTATAAAGCACCGCAATCAACTATTAATGATAGAAAAATTCATATCACTGAAAATTTTTAATCAAATAAAGTAATATACATAATTATTTAAATTACTGTACATAGTTTTCACAATAATGAATTTATATATATATAAGTTTCTTTCTAACAATTGAAGAAAACTTTTCTTTTCGCTTCAGAAAATAATCTGCTTTTGACCTGGGACTCATATCTTCTGGTGTGCTGTTAATTTTAAATTTCGATTTTTGGTTACGTTTTTTATATTTTTCTAATTTTCTACTTAGACATTTTATTTGATTTTCCATTTTTACACATTTTTTATGAAGTGCACTCCTGTTGCTCATTACGCGTTTTCTTCCAGATAATTTCCGTTTCTCGATTAAAGCATTACTTGATTTTGAATTAGATAAAGGAGCATTGAGTAAATTTGACATTGAGCTTGTGTTTAACTCTTCATAATTATCATTTGTTGACGCTTCTTCAACAGTCAAAGCTTGATGTTTAGTGAGACTTGATCGTTTTCGGTAATTTCTGGAATTATTTTTCCATTGTTTCCACTTGCTTCTTTTCTCGTGGGCAGACATCTCTGTAGAAGGCTTTATTGCACCCTTCATCTTTTTTTTTTTCTTTTTTTTGGTATTTTTGTCGCTTTTTTCCTTTTTGTATTTTATATACAGCTGGGTCATTTTTTTTCTTTTGATAGCGTTTGCACTGTGGTTGTATTTTATTTTTTATTTTCTCCTCTCTAGTCAGTTTTTCTTTTACTTATGGCACCTTCCTGAAAACAAAAAGAATTTTTATAAAAAAAATCATTTTGTTATCAGTTTAATTTTGTTTATTTGTATTAAATTTTAGCATTAATCTTAATGAATAGAATTATTTTTTTCCATATTAACCATTTATGTAAAACAGGATGCTGGTAAAGTAAAAGCTAATCTTTTTTTATTTTGTAGGTATAGACATGCTTTAATTTGAAGTGGTACTTAAAAATATTTAAATTAAAAATAAAAATGCGATACATTCAAATTTAATGAAGTGTCTAAATTTAATCATACCTTTAAAAAAAAATCTTAAACACACATTGATTTCTTTTTTAATTATGAAAATCAGTGTTGAATTCAGACTTTTTTCTCAGGGGGGGATATTATAGATTTCTGGGGAGGGGGATGCACATTTTGATCATTGAAAACTTAAAATCTTAAATTTTCCCCGGGCCATCCCCTGTATTCAATACTGATGAAAACTGAAAAATACAGTTTTTAGATAAGTTACATTGAATTCTCCTTGAAAAACAACTAATAAAAAAAGTTTGCGATTGAAATTAAGTAACAATAGCAATAAATGATTGCATACTGTTTCAAATTAATGCAAAATATTGTCAAATTTTATGAAATAATTGCGTAGTAATATTAACTAAATTAAACATTTTTCGTTTTTTTTTATTTCCTAAATTGTAAGAAACTAATATGTAAAAAATGTAGCGTCTATATTTAAAGATTACCTAAAACTAAAGTATTTCAATTTTCATATAAAAAACCATTTATAAAAATAATGCTTAAATATTAAAAATTTTTGAATATTTTTTAATTTAACAACATTTAGTTTCTTTATTAATGTATTAATAGGGTTTTTAGCCAATATCTTAATAAAATTTGTAAGATTTCATCATTCTCCTAACTAGAATCTTCCCCTGCTTTAAGAACAGGCAGGGGAATGATGATTTGTTAGTAATATCTACTTTAGAACTACATGAGGGAACAAAAAAAATTTTAAATGATTACACACATTAAAAAACATGTATTAAAAATATAAAACAAAATAAAAAAGGCTTACCTTTAATTTATCCACAAAAAATTGATCCAGGGTAATGATGGCTAATAAAAATATTCGTTTTGGAACTCCACTTTTCAACATCTGCACTCACAAACAAAATGGCTACAGACTCCAAACTTTTAAGGTGTCTCTTCCAAGCAAGTAGTTAAAATTGGATCAATGCCAAATTTGAAACCAGCGGCATCTATTGGTGTTTTTTAGAACTATTTTTGTAAGTCCAGGGGAATGATGCCCAAATTGATGGACATACTTCATTGTGATTTTTCACAGAGTTACATTATAGTATACATCTACATATGTACTCCTCATATAAAGGAACAATTTGTGATACTACATTAATAATTATTTTTTAAAATCAATATTTAATAAATATTTAGTGGATTCAAAGTCTAATTCTGGGGTTGGGGACAGCCAGGGGAATGATATTTTACATACATTTATACATATATATATTGTTTAGAATTATTTTTTAAGTAAAGGATATGAGTAGTAGAGAGAAAAAAAGTACAGCTTTTAGTAAAAATAAACTTTATTGGTAAAATAGTTCAAACAAATTATAGAATCAAGTGGGACTTTATTTTTTCCTATTCAATGAGAATGATCCATATACCTCTTTTTGAGATACAAGAGATCAGAAGTCGAAATCTATTCTCCCAACCCTTCCCTACTTACCAGTGGCGCAGCCAAGGGGGTGGTTTTGGGGTTAAAACCCCTCCCAGAGCTAAGAAAGATCGTTATAATTACCGCTTATATGAATCAAAACAAAATTTAATGTTTAAACGTTTGGATTCCACCACTTTATTGAATGAGATTCCATTTAATAAAGTGATTAGATTAAATAGCAAAAATTTTACTTAAAACTGAAAGTGCATATTACATGGATTAGTTAAGTAAAAATTGATTATTTGAACTAAATCACTTTTCTGAGACGTATTATGCTAAAAGAATGATGATTTCCTGCCACACAAATGCTCTTTCAGCTAAAGTATTATACAGTGAATATTCTAATTAGTACTGATTCTATTAATCGGCGATTCAAATAACCGGCAAACATCTTTATCAGAAACTCAAAACCTCCCCTAGAACCAAATTCTATCTGCGCCACTGCTACTTACTCATATTGGTTTTGCCCATGTTATGTAACCCAACTGCACACGCAGCTGATATCGTCTAAAGTTATTTACCTTTGCACTGCGATGTAAGAAAAGTTGCTTTTCTTGATCATTGTTGCAGCGTTATCTTCTGTTAATGTTTAGGTAAAACGCCACTGAAGTTTTTTGAAAATTCTAAGATAGGTGTACGATGAATCTACGTGGTGAAACTCAAGGTTTATGAATAGCATCGACGTTTTAAAGAGGGCCGAGAATCCATCGAAGACGATAAATGAGTTGGATAACCTTGGCTGATGCTACACACTGGTATCTTCTGCTTGACAACGCACCATTTCATCGATACCAACTGGTAAAAGAATTCCTCGTCAAAACTCGCACTAATGTACTCTTACATTTCACCCCTTATCAATTGGACATAGTCCCGTTGGACTTTTACCTGTTTCCATTTATAAAAAACATTTACAAGGGCGCCGTTTTTAGTCATCAGATAAGGTAAAAACAACATTGCAGGTCTTATGCAAGGCTCTTATGAGAGGTTGCAAAAAATGACTTCCAAAGGTGCTTCCAGAAGTTATAGGAACTGTTGCTGAAGTGCATCGACGCCCAAGGTCACTACTTTGAAGGCGGATACGTTTCAATGCTGTGAACTATTCAGGGTAATGTTTTTTACAATTTTTCCCCGAACTTTTGAGTTATACTACGTATATGTGCTTAAACAATAAAGTTCACTATCTATGAATTCAGCAGGTGAAATGCGTACATGGCAACGATTTTAATAAATAAACTAAAGTTTTATAGATAAAATTATTAAGATTCCTAAAAATAAAAAAGGAGAAAATATCAAGTAGATTAAAGAAAAAAAAAGCAAATGATGGAACGCAAATTTCACCTTGTTTTTAACACAAAATTTATAACATGAACTTCAAAATGTTCAGGTTTACTTAAAAGGTGATTAAAATAATCAAATAGAGACGTTAATAGTTAATTTTATTTAAAACATTTTAGTACTTTCAAGCCTTAATCAGGCTCTTCCTCAGTTAATATTTTTCTTTAATTATACAAATACATGATTTTGTTTTAAAAATGAACGAGCCAATGAATAATTATTAAAGATAAAAGTAGAAGTAGTTTTTTTGGGATTAAACTTAATGAGATGATATATAAAAGAGAATATATATATTATTGCTAATTGCAGTCAATCTATTTTATTATTCCACTCTGTGTTCAATCGTCACTTTTCATTTTTAATTGCGTGGCTTGAAGATAGAATCAGTAGTGTTTGAGATGAGAAACGGTAATAAATAAATAAACTGTTGTACAATATATTTTACTATGTCAATTTTCTGAAATTGTCAGGATTTGTTTTTAGGGTGTTGAACTATAAACTCGATATAAATGGTAAATCAACTGTAATAATTATCGGCTCGTTCATTTACAATTTTAAATTATGTATTTATATTAATATAAAAAAAAATTCTCTGAGAAAGAGCCTGATTAAGGTTTGAAAGTACTAAGTTGTTTTTAAATAAAATTAACTATTAACATCTCTATTCGATTATTTTAATCACCTTTTAAGTAAACCTGAATATTTTAAAGTTCATGTTACATATTTTGGAGATTAAAGAATTAAAATGATTTCAAATGAACAGGTAACAATAGGAAATTAAATTTAATAAGTGTGCAGTAAAGTTAACAATTCAAATAGCTTAGAAACAAAGATAGAATCTTCTATATTTATGCTTATCATAAACTAAATATCATAATAATTAATATCATAAAGCTTTAAAAGTTGGGACAAATATATTTTCTGTAGATATAAATTGAAAAATAAGGAATATGTGGGAAACTATAATTCTGTATTTACAGCGAAATTTAGTAAAATATTAATTACTTAATTATCTGAATACATCTTTGTATGTCCTTACATTGTTTTCTAGTTGAAATCCTTATTTTCTGGTCTAAAATTGTGATCTCCTGACCGGAAGTATCACAGTCTAATTCAGGGCATGAAATTTCTGCTTAAAAGGTACTCGTCAGACTAAAATTTTTACTCGCCATTATTTTATATTAATTCAAACAACAACGCCAGCCCCCTTACCTGCTCAGAAAATGAAATATTTATGACAAATTTAATTTAAATTGACGATTGTTAGAAGGAGCTTTCTTTTAAATCCAGAATATTTTACATTTATGAAAAATGTGGGATATTTCAAAAATATTAACAGATGTACTATGAAAAACTTTCTATTGACCGAAAAAAAATGCAAAAATTGAAAAAACGAAAATATATTTACTGCAAAAAGGAAAAAAAAACTTAAACAATTAACTCAAAATAATTTTGCCATAAGGTTTCAGTGGTTTCATAAATATATACCAATGATAAGATCTTGTGCTATTAGCACTTCAGGTTTGTGTAGCACTGTCTTTCTGCACTAAAATACCACTTATTAATTGCAGCTGTAGGGTCGAATTCGGTCAGGATGGGTCCATTAGCAGAAAATCGTACACTTTCCTTAACTTGATTTGCATGTGTTCACTTTCAACATTTGCGATCGCATCTTTATCGCATTTTTCGTTTGATGTATTACTTTTAGTAAAAAAGCACTCTATATTATTCCTTTGTCTTTTCTTCATGGCATTAATAAAAAAATAACTAAAACAATTACCACCAACTACCATAGCACAAGAAAAATGCTAAATCGAAAGAAACAAAATATTTGCGAGAGAACGTATATTTTTTACCGTATTTCAAGCAGCTGCGCTTAGGTGACGAAACCGGAATCTCTTTGCGCAGGAGTAAAGGACGATCTGATTCGGTATTCGGTGTGGAAAGGGGGGCGATGAATGCAGACAGGGGAATTTCACGTAGGAAAGACGAAGAAATAGGCGACGGAGCCTTTTTACTTCTTTTGGAAAATAAATACCATCGCTTCATTTTGAAATACTTCCGTGCATCGCTGTGCATAGTTTGATTTGAAGCACAGCATTTTAAAAGAAGAAACCTACTCGCCAACTTTAAATATTTACTCGCCAATGGCGAGTTGGCGAGTGGAAATTTCGCGCCCTGGTCTAATTTAAAGTGATTTGCAAATTCATATTGAATTGTTTAAATTTAATACATTTACAAAAGTATGAGCTAAATTAAGTTGTTTATTATAAAGTATTCTGCATTCGGTCCTACACTGTCCCAGTCCCATTCTTCTCTATAATATGTTTGGATGGACCATATGTATCAATTTTTTTAAATATTTCTATTTATGTTAAATTATTACATTTGAAAAAATGACATTGCTTCTAAAGTCTTGTTGAGTCAATACTTTACCAGAACAATTAAAGGAAGTCTCTTTTAATTTAATAATTTTTGAGCAAGAAAATAAAATATAAAAATACCTCATTCATATCTAGTCTCATTAATCTTTATTATGCATCAACGAGTTTAATGTTAAAAATACTGTCTTTTAAAAGTGTAATTTAATTAAAATAGAAAAAAAGGTAACAGGTTACATTTAATAAATTAAATTTTTATCTTCAATAAATGTTTGCAAAAATATAAATTGTTTTTTATTCAAGCTATTCTTTTTTACAGATCAGCAAAGAACATTTTAGCCTTAAAAATATATTTTAGACATTTCGGATGACAAAAGATACAAAGGTTGAATTCGCATGTATCACAAATTGGAAATATTGCTCAAAATTTTCAACAGATGATAACAATGCAAAAAGGACAAAGATTTATTTTTAAGGAAGTTCTTTTAGCAATAAGCTTAAAAGTACTTTTTAATAGTTCTTATATATTCTTGTAAATGGAAATGAAACAAGAGAGGTTGCAGTCGCTTTTCTAAGACATATAAATTAATTCTATGGAGAAAATAAAAACACTCAAATATTTCAAATAATTAAAGCAGATTTATTAGACTAATAAAACTGTTCTTTAAAGTAAGGAGGATAGGAGTTATGTTAGATGTGATGTTTAGAATACAGTCAATTTGAAGTTGCGTATATTGTCATTTGGACAATGTTATATATTTTAAAGGTAAAATAGGTAAATTGGGAGGGGTAGAGTGGATTTTTCTTTAAACTAAATATTTGGGTTTTTTCTAACAGATAGTGATAACAGATATTTAAAACTCAAGCAAAAGAAAGTAATATATACATATAAAATTGAGGGCATGAAACAATTTTGCATTTTTTTTTTTTTTTACTCAATATGTAATTTTTTTTTTTTATTTAATCAGAACTTGAAATTCAGAGTTGAATATTGGAATTCGAAAATTTGCGGAATCCCACTCTAGGTTTTTATTATTGACAGTTTCCCATACAAGAAATTTCAGCAATTTTTTAAGAAAAAAATATAAGTTATTTAAAGAATGCAGTGAAATCTATATAATTACGGCATTGGAAACAAATTAATGAAGCTATGATAATTGCATGTTATTGCAAAGTTCACAATTATAGAAAATAGTTGATATAAATTCCTTCTATGATGATTTAACTTTTTATATATTTTAATACTCATGCTTCATCATAAATCATAAATAATATTCTAGTTTTTTACCCTTCACTAAACATTTCTACTCTACACAAATATAGAAAAGGGAAACTCTCTTAGAAGATAGTGGATAATATTTAAAACCCTGTAAATAATGGATTTGTTTAATATATAAGAATGTGCATTATGCATTGATTACGCTGCTTGGTGAAAAGCAAGTGTTAAGTGGAGAATAATCATATATTTAATTCCTGCATCTTATTTAGTTCCTTTCTTATAACCATTCAATGTCAATTAGTATTTAAATTTGTAATTTTCAAATATTTTTCCTCATCTTTCATCTGTAAGAGAAAGCCAACAAAATATGTTGCTAGTTTATTCAAATTTTGTTATAGATAGATTTAAGCATCTGCGTAAAAGCAAATATAATTGCCAATAAATCCAAATAATGTAAATTATTTTCACTATTTTGATTTTTCTTTTTGTTTAAATTTTCAAGGGAAACTGTTAAATACATTTTTTCCATTATTTCATTACATTATTTCTAATAAAATTTATGTTTTTCAATTTTATGCTTATTACTTTAATTTTTTGCTTATTACTTTAATACTGATAGTTGATTCAACATTAACCATGAATATAATTCAAAGTTGCTATTTATGATTTAAAATGCGCTGACATACATTTGACTCTGTTGATGTTTGTTTGCTACTAAAAACAATATATGCTGTTAAAGGTCAATATGTAGACAAGTAGTTTTACGAATATTTATTGTCCTTTTGTGGCTGTTTAAATTATTGACTTGATTGAAAACTGATAATTAATATATCGTATTTAACTGTATAGATAAAAATAAAGATTAATATTTTTTTCACCGTTTTAGATTTAAAGGTGGAAAACAGACACACATGGTTTTAAATTATTTCAAGCATCTTCTTAAACAATTTGAACTAAGTATCCTTTTATGCTGATATTTTATCCTCTATTTTCTATGAAAGTAAATGTTTTCCCCAAAGAAAATGTCAGTGCCTCAGATTTACTCTGAAGCAGAAATCAATAATCTTTTTTGTGAATTATGTTCCAAAGAATTTCAACAATGTAGTGATTTAAGAAAACACATGCGCACCCATACAAAGGAAAAACGTTTTGTTTGCGAAATATGTTCTAAAGGGCTTTCAAGAATTTGTGATCTAAAAAGACACTTGTATGTCCATACCAAGGAAAAAACTTTTTTTTGTGAAATATGTTCCAAAGGATTTTCAGTAAGAGACTATCTGAAAAAGCACATGTACACCCATACAAAGGAAAAACCTTTTGTTTGTGAAATATGTTTAAAAGGATTTTCCCATAGTGGTGCACTAAAACGACACTGGCGCACCCATACTAAAGAAAAACCTTTTGTTTGTGATACATGTTACAGAGGATTCTCGGAAAATTTTCGCCTTAAAGAACATTTGCGCACACATGAAAAGGAAACACCTTTCGTATGTGAAAAATGTTTCAAAGGATTTTCAGGAAGTAGAAATTTGAAAAAACACCTGCACACTCATAAAAAAGAAAAACCTTTTATTTGTGAAATATGTTCTAAAGGATTTTCGCACAATAGTGCTCTAAAAACTCATTTCTATACCCATACAAAAGAAAAACCTTTTGCTTGTGAAACATGCTCCAAAGCATTTTCACGAAGTTGTGATTTGAAAATACATCTATACACTCATACAATGGAAAAACCTTTTGTTTGTAAAATATGCTCCAAAGGATTTTTAAAAATTAGTCATCTGAAAACGCATTTACGCGTCCATACAAAAGAAAAACCTTTTATTTGTGAAATATGTTCCAAAAGATTTTCACAGAATAGTAATCTGAATGTCCACTTGCTCACCCATAAAAAGGAAAATCCCTTTGTTTCTTAAATGTGTAACAAAAGAATCTCACAAAGTGGTGATCTGAAAAAAAAATATATAAGCACTCATACAAAGATAAAATCTAAAAAGTGATATGTTCCAAAGGAATTTATATTGCATTAACCATTCTATGGAAAAACATTTTGTTTCTGAAATATGTTCAAAAGAATTTTAAAGAAATGGTGAATTGATGTAACAGTTGCATATGCATACAAAAAGAAAATCTTTTGTTTGTAAAATAATTTTCAATGGCCAAAGTAAATGTAAAATGTCACTTGTCCACCCATATAAAAGAAAAACCATTTTTTCTGAAATATGTTCAAAGGAATTTTCAAAGCGGTGCGTTCTGAAAAGATACTTGCAAGCCCATTTAAAGAAAAGCCTGTTTATGAAATATATACCAACATTTTCACATATTTATCTAAAAATTAAAAATTACACATACATAAAAATACCAGTTGGCTTGTTAAATGTGTTTAAAAAAATTTCAGTGAGTGGCAATTTAAGAAAACGTATTCTTTCCCAAACATATTTAAAGTCCTCTTGTTTGTGATTTATTCTGTATTGATTTTTCACAAATTGGACGTTTGAAAACATATCTTATACGTGCACACAAATGCAAATAGTATGCTATAACAGTTTTTCATGAAGTATATCCTATATTGCAATGTATGCATACCAATTTGAATCTGACAATTCTGATAAATATGTTGACTTTTGTAAAAAGACAAGATAAGTGGCAATTGAAATAATACAAAATTTGAAAAATACATATTTAATTAATAGGATGGGTAAAAATGCAGGGTATGTAATTTCTTGTCAGTGCAAAAGTATATATATCAAACATAAAATAAGACATTGATTTTTTCATCATTATTACAAAGTGAAACTAATAGTTACAAGAACATGTATGATGTTGGATGATGTCATAAATCTGGGATGGCATGCTTTGAATAAGATTTATTAATGTAGATTTGTCATTTTCATCTCAGATGTTTAATATTGTTTCATGTATATTGATAATATTGATCTTTTCAAGTTGTTTCTTGTTAGCTTAGATTGTTTCTTGTTAGCCCGTGAACTAAAATTCACTGAAGTTTTCCATAGGATCTTAATATTGAGAACAAGGTAGCCATTTCAAAACATTTTTTTTTAACCAGTCACAAGTGTTGCAACTGCTATATACTGAGGCATTGTTAAGCTGAAAAGTGGACATATGTAACTGTTAATTGTCCTATATGACTGTTAAGGTCGCTCAGCGGCCGAATTCCCCTCGGTAGTGTTAAATCTATGGGTGTATGATGCATTGTTATTTTCAAAATATCTCCCTAGTGAATTAATATTTTTAACTTCTTTTTTCAGTGCTCTCTTCTTCAAGGATGTCACGTTTCTTTCTTAGTTTTCAAGATATTTCTAAGATTAATTCTCGATTTAATATTTTATGTTTTAAAAACTGGTGAGCTGGAAGTAAAATTTTAACACTGCATATAAAATTATGCATAGATTTTAGAAATAGTTTGAAAACTGAGAAAAAAAAAAGATTTATCCTTTAAGAAGAGAACACTGAAAAAAGAAGTTAAACATATTTATTTCCCAAAGAGCTATTTTGAATATAAAAATGCATCAAATGTTCATAGATTTATATTGCAGAGGGAGAATTCAGTTGCTGAGTGACCAGTCGCCTGAAATGAAGTTTACAAACAAATCAGTAAATGTGTCTGAATGATTCCAGTTCTTAAATGAATACTTTTTTTAACCGTTACAATCAATAAATTCTGATCTTTACATTATATCAGAGCACTTTTGTAAAATATATTTGTATTTCTTATCTGTTTTATCTAAGTTGTATTTTCATGGACCAAACTGAAAAGTTTTTATGCATAATTTTTTTTTGTTACTTGTCTTAAATTTTCTGTATATCTGGTAAATCCTCCCATTCCAAAGACTACTCTTCGTTGAAGTTTCCAGAAATATATACAGGGTGTCCCTAAACTTATGGTATATGGGTGATTCTCAAAATAGGGGACACTTTATGTCTTTCGGCATACAAAAAAATTGAGAGGTTTTCTGTCATGTTTTAATATTTAGATATGTTTTTCTTAATATTATTCATTATTTGCACTCAAGAATTACTCACTTTTTAGTTAAAAACACCTTAAAATAACAGAATAAAGATTCAAAATGTCATTAGAATGGATGTCCACAGCAGCTGTGCCTTGTGTATACTAGCATTTTTCAAGAGTCATATCATGTTTATAAAATAAACAAATGCTATTCTTTCTTTATATTAATCAAGGAGAGGATTTATCCAATACATTTCTTTTAAAAAATAAAATTATAGTATATAAAAAACGAAGTGTCTATTCTCACGGCAGCCGTAAGAATATTATACTTACGGCAATCTATCGCACATGCGCAGTTGAGGACTGCCGTAAACGACTGCCGGAGATTCTTGATGCGAATGAATCAGGGAAAATGATCGACTCATATGTGACCAACCATGATGTTATGCTCGCTCGTTATCGCCGAATGCATAACTTTGATGATTGTTTTGATTTAACAAAACAAAAGATAGGAATAAATAATTTACCACCCTTAATATAATTTTTTTCGGATTTTGAGGAAAACTACAGCTTTACAACTAGACTACATTTGTTAAATTTTACATTTCTGATTCGCGCGCGTTGGAGTCACGTGTGACATTCACAAAATGAGAAAAAAGTATATAAAATGCGTGGATTATCGTAAGTATATTTTATTTAATAAATAGTTTGTGAGCACATGCATATTGTTATTCATATTTCTATAGACCGACAATCCCTCATCCACGCGAGAAAAGATTAAGGATATCTATTCCAATTCACCTATAGTCGTAAAAAAATAATAAGTTATGTAAACAGAATACAGTGTTGTAACCATAAAAAAGGGCATATGCTGTCCTAAATGCCGTGCCTAAATAGTATGCTATAACTTTAAAATAGGGGGCATATACAAAGCTTCTTAAAAAAAAAAAAAAAAAAAAAAAAAAAAGTAACCCACATTACACTTCTTATTAAATACGAATAAGATAAAATTAATGTTAGCCAACCTTAAACTATTTTTCGGGGAGGAATGTTTATTGAAATATGCAAAATAATCTATATATGCACATGTTCACAAACTGTTTATAAAATAAAATGTATTTGCTCTAACTCATGCATCATTTCATTATATCCTTTTCTCATTTTGTGAATGTACTTAAATTTTATGTTTAACTGCCTTCAAAGTTTTTCCTTTTAGTTTAAGATATGGCTTTTAAGTGGATTCCAACGTGTGAATCAGAAACACACAGATTAATTTAGTCTTTTTGAATGTCGGCTCTTTTTTTTAATTATTTTTCTCAAAGTCAATATGTAGAAAATTAAACCTGTATAAGTCATCACCATAGCAATTGGGATGACATCAGACTTTTAACTTAGACCAATTTCACAAATGGTGGTTTGGTCTTGTAAAAACATAAAAAAAAATCTAGACCATAAACCACATCACATCTGTTTCAAAATCTTGTTACTCCATAGTTTGTCTATTTGTTAAATTCTAAAACATGTTAATAAAAATTAATTTTGCCCAGTTAAATTAACGGTGTTGAGCTCACAGGCTACACATACTAATTGTATATTAAGATCTTATATTTTCAAGGAGTACCACCGTTTGAATGAACTTATATCCAAAAATTGAAACAAATCTGTAAATTATGTGTGAAAAACCCATTAAGCTTAATTAAAGGGGGGGGGGGGGGTTAGCTCCCATTTCCCTCTTTCTACTTTTCCAATGAACACTCAATACTAATCAATAGGGTGTCTTGTCAGAATGATCCTATATCTAAAGTTGTATGAAATCTGATAATTGTGTGTGAAAAACCCATTTATCAAAATTAAGAACAGGGAGGGAGAGGTTAGCCTCCCACCCTATACGTAAAAACTGGGAAATTGAGTTAGTAGCCAGTGGTCGGTAGAATTGGTTTTATTAGTAGCCACTTTTTAAAGTTAGTCATTATAATGTTTCAAATTTTCTTGAAATTTAGGTAAACTATAATCATCGTATAAGTGCTTTTTTTTTATTAAAGAAAAAAAAATAATGATCAATTTATTTAATAAGTAAAAGTGTTATTAATACACTACACACATAAGGGTCTGTACATATATAACATTATCATTTTAGGGAAGGGGTTGGAATATGATATTGTAAGATATCTCTAGCGAGAGTGCGGTGGGGATTTCTCTTTTGATATTGGTATCGCATTAGATCCAATCAAAATTTCCTCTTATTACTTCTAACATGGTTTAAAATAGTATGTTATCTTTTATAATCGGCTATCTATTTTTATGAAAATACAAAGCTATTATTAAAATAACTAAATTATTAAAAAAATGTTTAATTCTAAAATATGGAATGCCCCAACTTTTGACATTTCTATTCTTCATATATGTATGAATATATAATCATGGATAAGAATTTCTATCTGCCTCCCCACCCTTTCGTCTGGGAAACTGCAATAAGACTTTGTTACCATTGCAGGAGTGCCCAGAGAGGGGTTTGGTGACGCAAGATGCATCATACAATTTAGTTTTTTTTGGGGGGGGGGGGAGATTTTAAAATTCTTAATATTTCCTTTTTACTGTTAAAAAAATCTTGATTTTTTTAATATCACTTTTAAATTTCAACATTTAATTTCTAGAAAAGTTTCTGTGTTTTATTTCTTTAAATTCTAGATAAGGGCAATAAGAACTAGGGATGCACCGAATATTCGGTATTCGGCCTATTCGGCCATGTTACCGAATATTCGGTTAGATGGAATATTAAACTATTCGGTTGAGCCGAATATGAAACTATTCGGCCTGCCGAATATCAAAGTATTCGGCCGAATTCAATACTTAATAAAAACTTTTCACTATTTCTACTTTTAACTGTCAATTTTGTAATTTATATTTAAAAGAGTTAGAAACAAAATTATTTTTAAATAAAATACAATGTTTTTACATTATTTATTTGCTGTTTGTAAAGTATAATTTAAGAAAATTAAACATGAGAAGGATTAAAATGGTGATTTATTAGGATTCTCCTTAGGAATAAATTATGTGCAGATACAAGTTTCTAAATTTTGTTTAGTAAATAATCTGTTTCTTGCTTTCCCCCAAATAAAAGTCCTTTAAAAGAAAAAACAACTTTTGAGATTAGTAATAGCTATCAAGCCAGACAATTTTTGTTCATGAAACCATAATCATAATCAACTTATTGAGTCATAAGTACATTGTATTTCATCTCACTCTAGCTCAAAACTTGTATGTTCGTTTATTACATTAAAAATAAATAAGATAACATACTTTCAACTCACATGCTTTGATTTCTGTAAAATATGATATGATGGTAAGGGTGGAAAATATCACCATTCATAAGAAAAGAACTATGAGCCAAACATGCCTTTATTCAAAATTAAGTTGAAAGTATTTGTACTTTATATTAAAAAAAATTGGCCTCGAGTTATTTAAAAAGGACAGTTATCAGACTGTAAAATTTTTCTTCCGCCATTTTTCATTATTTGATTTTAAAATGTTTGTTTTGATTCGTAGAAAATTTTATTAATTAAAGTTTTATAATTGCGCTTCTTAAATAACTCAAGGCAGATTTTTTTTCAATACTAAATGTTCTTATGAAAAGCTCTTGTTTATCAAAATGTAAGTTTCTTTTATTAAATATTATGTAAAACTGTTTTAAAAAAGTAAAATTTTAATACCTTTAAATTTTAAAATATAAAAAGAATTTTGAAAGCTGAATATTCGGTATTCGGCCGAATAGTTAATTATTCGGCCCAACAATTACTATTCAGCTAGCCGAATATTCGGTATTCGGTTCACCTGTCGGCCGAATATTCGGCATTCGGCCAAAATCACTATTCGGTGCATCCCTAATAAGAACTCATTCTGCTATACTCAACTCGCTATCTTTTGTAAATCTTGATTCTTTTAATATCACTTTTAAATTTTTTCAACATTGAATTTTCAGTAATATTCCTGTGTTTTCTTTCTTTAAATTTTAGATAAGGGTAATAAGAACTCATTCAGCTACGCCCAACTCGCTATCTTTTGAATATGTAGTAAATTATAAGTAGAATATATTTTACAATTTTGATATTCTGTTTAGAGGGGGGGGGGAGGTTCAATGTTAAAGTATGAAGATTTTTTTTGGAGGAGGAGGAATTTGCGTCACTGGGTTTGGGGGGGGGGGGGATGGTCACCACTGTACCGTTGAATGCATTATGTAACAAAAAACTATTATAAAATACTTTTAAATAATAACTATTTCTTTTAAGTGTTATGTATATAATGCAATATTTTATTGTTTTCTCTTCATTTGAATTAGTAAAGTATGCGAAAAATAAATGTAACATGTTTTACATGTCACTCCAAACAAAAGAAATAAAGAGCAGCAAAAAAACAGTGAATAAACTGGTGATAAATAAAAATAGAAGTAATACACTTTGTTAAATTTGCCATAAAAAAAATGCAGGATGTGTTTCGAGCTAAAACAATACACCTCATCATCAGCTGAACCAGACACGTGTCCTTAAAGGCACAAGGTCAAAAATGAATTGTTTGAACTTATACAGAACTTATTAACAAATATAATTCATCTTTGACCCTGTTCCCTTATGGACAAATGTCTGCTTCAACTGATGACGAGCTGTATTGTTTTAGCTCGAAACGCATTCTGAAATTTTTTATGATAAAATTGACAAAGTGTGTTATTTCTATCAAAAGAAATAAATTCTAAAAATAAAAACAGCTTTACACTTTGATAACGATATCATTAACCGGTGGGGGGGGGGGGGAGTGTCAAGAGATGATAATGTATCATATCGGAGGGTAGGGGGAGGGTCTAAAATTGCCAAAAAGTTGATAACGTTACATTTGCACATTCCCTAAGCGAAATCTTAGCTGGTAAGCATATTTCGCAGTACTAAATGGTATCTTTTGAAGAAAAATAACTGCTTTGCATGTAGCAAGAGTTGAAATATCAAACATACTGCAATGTCAAAGTCTGCTTGCATAGAAGTGGGAAAAAAATAATAAATTACTTTACATGCATGTGGAATCTTGATGAATATATTTTGCAGAATAAAACTGTATTAAAAAATAATAATCCAACTGAAGAACATGCATAACGTGAAATGCTGAAATAGCTGAAAATACAGTAGTCATAGGGAAAAGAATTAATCAGTTTGCTAATTAGATTTAATCAAAGTAGAGATGCATATTTCCATGAAGAAAGCTGTGTTTTACTTGGCAATCAATAATAGATTTTAAAATCATTACTTGTTGAGTGGCGATCGATTGCTGATTTTCAGTCACCATTTTTACATTTTTAATCGCGATGTGGCGAGTGGTGACCATTAATTTTCACCCATACCCCCCCCCCCCCCTGTTAGACTTATCTAAGGAACTTCAAAAATTAATCATGGAAGTGCACTCATCAAAATGATAGCATGCGCTGATGTACGCCAAAATATGTGGCACAAAATTCACGATTATTTGTTAATTGTTTAATGGCAACATCCAAATCAAACTCATCTTATTGGTTACAGTGAGAAAGTCATTTGGTAAGATTTAGACTGTGGTAAATTGGATTTATTTATGTTTTGTTCCTTCGCTATGGAGCTTCAAATTATTATTATTATTATTGCTTAAAAAATATATATAAAATTCATGAATTTTAAACTTTTCAGCTTCAAATTAAAGTTATGTATTATAAATGAAATGAGTGAAAAGGATTATATTATTATATTTTAAATAATTAATGAAATACGAAAAAAATTCCACAGGTACAGTATTTAGCGATTTATTATCTGCGCCAGTCTAGCATAAAAATACTGAGTCCTTATTTATCCGATGTCATATATGCACCATATTGGCTCGTTAATTTTTGGACGCCAATTTGACGTAAACTTTGTTTTCAAATACCAGTTACATACATATTTTTAAACTATTTTCTATTATTTTAAATAATAATAATAAATTTAAAAAAGTTTAGATAATAATTATAAAAAAAGTACTACTTGGTTATCCCGTCGACCAAAAATCTAACGCCAAACTACAAGATTAAATGCCAGTAATGGATGATCGTAAATGTCATATACACTTGACATTAAGCAAAATGCATATGTTTATTACATCATCATATGATTTTTAATTCAACTTTTATTAATGTTCTATAAATTTATTTATTTTTCCGTTATTTAAACAAAAAATTATGTTAATTTGTATAATTTGGCTAATAGTTTGGCAAAATTGATAGATGGAATAACCAAGTAGTACAAAAAAAATTTAAATCATTTAAAAAAAGTAAATAAACAGTTTATTAATAAATAAACAACAATAGATAAGTTACTATATGAGGTATATAATTGCCATTTTGTTGCAATCCCGCCAATGTGGTACGTTAATGACATCTGTATTTATTTCTCTAGCAGAATCTTTTAATTTGGCAAAAAGTTGAGCAATTAAAATAAATTAAATCATAAGTAAATTAATAGTATTTTAATAATAAATTGCATAATGAATAAAAGCAATATGATTTAATGCGTAGTATACATTTAAGGGAGACCAAACTGGACACCAAGGGTGGCTAATTTGAATGAAATCTGATAAATCTGCCTGAAAAACCAATTTACCCAAATTAAGGGTGGGGGATTAGCCTTTGTTCTCCTTCTTTGTACTTATCCAATGAACACCCAATTCTTATCACTGAGGCACCTCATTAGAATGATCTTATATCTAAAATTTGAACGAAATGGGATAATTCTGCATGAAAAAACCATTTGTATAACTCAGGGGAAGGGAATTAGCCCCCATTCCCTCTCTTATACTTATCGAATGAACTCCCAAAACTAATCAGGGAAGCACATTATCATAATAAATCTATATCCAAAATCTCAAGTAAATTGGGTATTTTTATCACAAGTAGAGCTGTTGCAAATCGCACATATTTGTTACCAAGTAACAGGCATTTTCTAGGATACAAAGTGTTATATTGTTGCTTACAAATACAACTCGTTAGTCGTTACCAGCAGCATGTGAAAAAAAACTTTGCCCGGGGCAAAGTTTCAATTTGGCACCCCCTTCTCCCCCATCTTGATGTTAATTTCCCCCAAAATGATGTTGGTTGTATAAATTTAGCACCCCCTAATTTTCTGCACCTGAGGCAATCGCCTCCTTCAATACACAACCGAACAAAGTGAAACTAACTTCAAAAGCTGCTTACTTTCATGTGATTCATGAATGTGGCCAGAAATCGAATGCGGTATAAGATGCAAAATTGTGTTCAGACTCTGACGATAGGTGCCAGTTTCAGTTATTTCCATATCCAGTGGCATGTTTTCTTTGGGAAGGCGTGTGTGTGTGGGGGGGGGTCACATCAGTTCATGATCAGTTATTATATTGAAAGTTATTCTTAAATTAAAAGTGATGATTTTTCTGATACTTTTGCTAATTCATTTTCATTCATAAATACAAAAAAAAAAACTGCATTAGTATTTTGAAAAATATAATAATTTACACAGATTTCATTTAGATATGAAGAATGAAATGGTTTTCATTTTCTCAAAAATGCAAAAAAAATATTTAGAAATGGTGTTAAGTTAGCATTTTACGACAATTTTTAGGACTTGACAGCCACAGAAATGTCATGAGGGATCAATTAGCAATTGCATCCCGAAATTTAGTTTAAAATACTGAATGTCATTGAATTTTTTGAAAGTTTAATTTAAAAATTTTGCTTTTATTTTAAAACAGAAAACACTTTTTAATCACATAGTTTCCCCATTTGCAAAAATTTTCTCGAGATTAAAAATGTTTTCACGAACATTCAGAAAGTATCTAATTTTGATTTCAGTAGACCTTTACAGAATAAGAAAGGTTTGTATTATTGACTGGGGGGATAAAGATTTAAGATATATTTAATTTTCAAAGTATTTTTTAGAATATTTCTGCAGTTCAGGGCAGCATTGTGCGAAAGGGGGGGGGGCAGAGGGCAATCGCATGGGCACGGAAATTTAGAGGGCACCAAATTTATACTACAAATGTCTTTTTTGGCCTGTCAAAAGTTGGTGGAGGGAGTGCCAAATTGAAATTTTGTGCTGGGTTCAGTTTTTTTTTTTCGCATCGCCCTTGTTCAAGTGGTGAGGGGAGAGTCATGACCTCTGTGACCTCACCGTTGGATACGCCATTGATCATACAATAGTTTCCCAGAGCTTGCAGATTTAGCAAAAAATATCTATCAGTGATGTCTCCATCAGTATCATATGGAAGAATTTTTTGAAAATCAGGTTACATATTATCTGAACGGCCTGCTTCAAACTTCCTCTGGGAAAAAGAATAAAAAAATTAATATATTGAATATTGAAACACAAATCAAAGTATTCTGAAATAATAATGCGAATGATGTATACTGTTATTTTTAAGTTGTTAAAGTCTGAAACAAAACTCATTTCTTTTAAATGTTTTGAAATTTTTCAAGCAATTAGTTTGCATTTTTAAAATAAAACTTAAAAACTTCATTAAATGTCAGTTTTACCAATAGATGGTAGTACATTAACAGATGCTAATTCTTCTAAAGATTTTTCTGTACAGTATAAACAGTTTTCAATGGTATGATGATTGCTAATGTACCTGATTTCTAAACAGTAAGGAAAGTAATGAGTAATGATAACTTTCTAATGGGTAGTGAGTCCCAAAGAAAAATGATATCATACAGGTATTCATTTTGTTTTTATTTTTACAGCACTAATCATGATTTATCGCATTATGCACATACATACAGAACAGGCAGGCACATAAGCTTTCAGGTTTGATAGCCTGTAAGCTAACAAACAATCCAGATACTATCATTGACATGAAAACAAATGCTGAACATTAGATTTAAAAGATTAGTGTAAAAAAATCATGTTTTTATACACAATAGAATGAGTCACATTTTCATTGTCTTCTCCAACAATAATTAATTTTGCTCCGTATTGTTGCTCTTTCAATTTAGGTTATGTTTGTATTTTAGTAAATACATTATTTCTCAAGGGATGTGCGTTGTTTCGATCACCTTGTACTGGACAATTCAGTATTTAAGACGACAAATTTAGATTAAAAATATAAAGGTAACTCTGTTGTAAATTTTCTGAAAGTGAAAGGTATTAGTTTCAAAAATTTTTTTAAATAATCTGTGTCTGAGAATTCGGAAAAAAAAAGTGAATTTTTGCAAGTATTTTTTGAAGAAAAAAAAATCTGGTCAATTGTTTGAAAAAATAGAAAAAAAAGAAAAATAATAATAATAAAAATTTTGTCAAAAGATTGCTGGATAAATGTAAATTTTGCCAAAAGACCAAAAACAAATTTTGTCAAAGAATTGCAAAAGGAAAAGCACATTTTGTCAATGGATCGCAGAAAAAAAAACGAATTTTGTCGAAAACACCAACCAGAATGCCTAAATTGCAAGTTGAATTGCTACTTTTTGATATTCTATATGGCTGGATTTTTTTATTTAAAATACTACTACCTATACATTATTTTCTTCAGTTTATAATTGCTAGCAGGTGTGCGAAATTTTAAGAAAAAACTTACCAGACAGTACGATGCAACATTCAGTTGAAAATTGTTAGTACAAAAAGCAAGCGACTGCATAAATTATTAATTACTATTACTACAATGCACTTTCAATTTTTTCTGTAAATTTTACAAATAGTATTTATAACAAGAAAAGTTGAGTATAGGATAAAACTTAGTGCACATTTTTACACTGTGATAACTTGAAAAATTACGAAATATATCTATCTAGTGAAAAAAAAAACAAAAAAAAAAACAGCATATACTTCAGTTTTGCAAAATCCTAAATATTTACTCACTTTGTCAGAAAATCCACTGGCCAGTGCAAGTGAAATGATCTATTTCCCCACCCTTGATCACTAGTTAGTTATATAAATACTGTGATTATATACACTAGATAATATGCTTTATAAGTTTACTAACAACTTATAACAGAAGGTATTCACAACATTTAATTTTTAAAATGCAAAAGTTATGCAGTGTATATCATCTCACTCTTTACTACATCCATATTTATAATCATTAAGTACCTACGCTAATTACGGCGTAAAGAAAAAAAAATGCTGTTTTGCTGTTTTGCTCCATTAAATGTAAAAATTGTGTTATTGGTTTTTTTTAATATTAACTGCTGTCAAAATTATACATTTCTTTATTTTTATAGCCATTTTAATCAAAGTTTTCCATGGTCATCGAAAGAAGATTATAAAAGTTTCAAATGTTATTAATGTATAAATTTCAGAATATTTATAATGCTTGTGATTATAAAAATATTTTGACTGAACAAAATCATTAACAGAAATATTGAATAAGAAATAGGAAATTGTGTATTACAAGCATATTACTCTAAAGCAATTATTAAAAAACTTAGAGTATTTTAAACCTTGTTATTTTCAATGAAAATAACTATATGGATAACTTACAAATGAATTGCCACTTAACAGATGACATCACATACACAATTAATTTGTTTTTTATTGATTGCAAAAAAAAAGAGTTCTTTTATTGTGTTTATAGTTTAATAGATAGGTAAAAATATGATAAATTAAAATATTTTTCATACTTGGGGGTAAAAAATCAAATTGATGATTTTTATTTATGTAACTTTAGTTAGGCCTAATGATACTGAAATGAAAAAAAGCAATTTTTACATACAAATATTTATAACTGAACAAATAAATAATACTATATAAATAATACTCATGAGGGGTAATTAAAAATACTTAGCATGTTCATGTCCATTCTTCCACAATTTCAAAAGAAAACAAATGTTTCCACTTTGTTTACATTACATAAAAAAAGACAATGTAATTTCCTTTAGATTTGCTGTCAAGTGCACAAATCGAAATCTGTTTAAAATAGCTATATTGCCATTATTTGATAATATGCATAGAATATTTTAAAAAATATATATATAGCAGAATTAAATTTTTAACTTTTATGTACAAAATGGTTTGGAAGAAATACTAAAATTTAAGAATATATTGCCGTACTTTTTAATTCATATACAAAAACAGCCTGGTTAAAATGCTTTGAAAAGGTCTCTGTTAAATTAGCTATTAAGATTTAGGGGATAAAACTATTTCAGTTGCATCAAAATGCAGAATCTGATAACAAAACATTTGAAAATCTAGGTATATATTTTATTAGCTAGAATATACTGACATTGTCACATGGGATTTCTAGCAGTATCAAACAGTTGGCATGAAAAATTGATTCTAAAATTATGGTATCAAACAGGCAATCATCCATACAGTAAATTAAATAATATATAAACACTACTTATAAATTTATAAAATTAAGTACTGCTGCATTATATTTTTAACCCAAGAATAGCTAAATACACAGACAGATTTTAAAACAACAACATTAAATTAAGATCTAATTAAACTTGTACAAAATATTAAGATTATTGTTGTAATGAGCGTTATATAAAATGTTAATATTCAGGCTTATCAATCACTGCTATGTTTATAAATTTATGAAATTTCAAGCAATCAAAAAAAATAAATAATAAAACTAAATTTACAGTGAGTATAAAATTTTCTTTTTAGTGCAATACAAAAATTTGTACCCAAAGTTGTGGTTTGAAAATAAATAAGTAAATAAAAATTTTCACTCCTTACTTGCATAAATTTTATTTTAAGGAAAACTGCTTCAAACATACCGCATAAAAACATCTTCCTCATATGATTCACTTGCTCTGTCTTGGAATATACAGTGTCTCACAAAAGTGATGGGACACTTGTGCTTTATAAAAAGAAACTGCAATAAAATAAATAAACAGACATGTGCAAAATTTTTTTGGGTGTGTTTCATATTTAAAGTTAGTAACAATTATTACATAACATACATTTTGTCAAAATATGAAAATATTAATTTAGTAAAAATACAATTGTTCAGAACGGAGCAAAAAATGGCTCGCATAAGTGATGGGACACTTACTTTTCCATCAAATATTTATCCAAAAATTTTACTTTTTAAAGGTTTTAATATTTTGTTGGATTTCCTTTTACTTTTAAAACATGATTTAATCTTTTTGGGATGGATTCGATTAATTTTTTGTGATTTCTGGAGTGATTTTACCCCATTCTTCTTGAATCACCGATTTTAGTTGTTGTTTTGAAGAAATGGTGTGTTTGCGAATTCTTGATTTCAATTCTTGCCAAATATTCTCTATGGGATTTAAGTCTGGAGATTGTGGTGGTGTTTTTATTATTTCAGGACAGTTATATAGCAGCCAGAGTCTAACGTTCAGAACAGTGTGCTTGGGATCATTCTCCTGGTAGAATTTAAAATCGTTATGAAGATTCAATTTTCGTGCTGAAGATTTCAAATTTTGCTTTAAAATATCAATATACTTGTACTGATCCATTATACTGTCAATAAAAACAAGATTACCAACTCCAGCGGACGACATACACCCCCATACCATAACTCCTCCTCCACCATGTTTTACTGTTGGTACCAAGTTCTGTTTGCAAAATTCTTCCCTGGGTTTTCTCCACACCAAGATTCTACCGCCAGAACCAAATATATTAAATTTACTCTCATCAGCAAATATAACTTTATTCTAGTAATCAGAATTCTTATTTATGTTGGATTTTGCGAAAGCTAGTCTGAGTTTTCTATTCTTTTCACTTACGAAATTTTTTTTCCTGGCTACTCTACCGTGATATCCAGCAGATCGAATTACCCTTCTAATAGTCTCAGGATTAACAATTATTCCATATAATGCTTGTAAATCAGCAGCAACTTTTGAAGCACTATTTCTTGGATTTTTTTTAATATTTCGAACGATAATTCGCTTTATTCCATTGGATAGCTTTGATGGTCTGCCATGTCTTCTTTCATCCTTAATCATATGATTCTTTTTATATCGTTTAATGATATTGAAAACTGTTGAAAAACTCAAGCTAACTGTTTCAGCAGTTTTTCTAATAGATTTTCCACGTTCAATATGCAAATTAATAACTAATTTTCGAATTTCAGGCGAAGTTTCTTTTCGTTTAGCATTCATTAATACACAGAGTTAAAAAACACAAAAATTCCAAAACAAACTGGAGAGAAATACTGCAGCCGATTTTATAAATTGTTGCCAATTGCTTTTAAGTAAAAATAAAACCCCAAAAAATATTTTTATTGCTTATTTCAGACGATTTTTGTTGCATATATAACGGTGTCCCATCACTTATGTGAGCTATTTTTTGCTCCCTTCTAAACATTTGTATTTTTATTAAATTAATATTTTAATATTTTGACAAAATGTATGTTATGTAATAATCTTTACTAAATTTAAGTATGAAATACACACACAAAAAAATGTGTACATGTTTTTTTAATTTATTTGATTAGTTTCCTTTTGTAAAGCACAAGTGTCCCATCACTTATGTGAGACACTGTACACAATCTTAAATACTAGCAGATACACACCCAAAAGCAGACAATAAATATAATTATATGCTTTTAAAAGTGGTATCAGCTGGCATCTGCATTAAAATTAGATTTTAAAAAATCTGTGTCCTTTGTTAACACTTTAACATACATGAAATCATTTCCTGTTTCTCGAGCAAACTTCGTCAAATGACACACAACCATGAAAAAAAAATATAATAATAATTGCAGCACTAAAAACTCGCTAAAAGAATTCCCTGTAACTATTGTTTTGATTTTTTTATTTACAAGTTTTGGCAATCAATTGCCGGAAAGAAGATTCATTCAAAAAGGATTCGTTCTCCAGAATCTCCGGCAGTCGTTACGGCAATCTTGACTGCGCATGTGCAGTAGACTGCCGTGAGAATAATATTCTTACGGCTGCCGTAAGAATAGACACAGCCTATAAAAAAAGAATTAAAGTTTGTCCTCCATATTCGATTTTCAAAACAAGGTCATATATAACAGCTAGTTATTAATCAAAATTTCATTTTCACATATGACAATAGTTTGAAAATATAAAGTTTCTCCATGGCAGCAAGTAGCCATTTTATCGCAGCCAGAAAATAGAAGCATGTATTTTATTTTAAGAATAGAAGTTGAATATTAGGGGCGTACATCAATTGTATGTCATTAGAATGAATAATAATTTTCATGTTTATTTTATAGTTAAAATTTTTATTTTATTTATTTGCTTAGAACTTTTGTGTTTTAAAAAGCCCCAGAAAGGACTAGATTGTATCCTTTATAAAGTTTAATTTTACGTATAAATTTAGGTATTACATTTATTATCCCTAAAACATGCATTAAATCTGACGGAAAATCACTAAGACAGCTTCTTAGTGTTGGTGTCAGAATGTTGCTCATGTAACAAAGTTTGCTCTTTCGTAATGTTTTTATTCTCCGTATATGTATATATGTAAAAATGGAAACCATTTGCTGAAAAGGAAGGCCAATAAATATAGAAAGAAAATATTTAAACAGGAAGAAAATAAAAATTTCATAATATATTTAATTCATGCAATTTGTTTTGTCATTAGCATGGCTCAAAAAAATACTAATTATTTTTTTAAATTAATTTTTAAATATTTAGCTCTGCTGACTACATGGAAAGTATACCTAATACTATATTAACAACACCTATTTTTTTCAGAAATTTTGCTAACAGTAATTTTTTTAAGATTTCATTTTTGAAATAGTCCCCTATTTTGAGAATCACCCATATACGCTAGGGGGTGATAGAAAACATCAAGACGAGTAACAGGAAACCAAGGGTCCCAAACGTTTTCCAAAGGAGATAGCCGCCATTAAAGTTTGTCGTCCAAAATTTCAAATACACATAAAAAACGGAAAAATTGGTCGATTGATTTGCGGTTTTCACTAAAATTATTCTTTATGTTAGTATTTTCTTGAAAGTAAATTATAAAGATAAATTTCGAAAAATGCCGATAGAGGGCGTTTTAGACTTTAAAGTAATGAAAAACTATTTTTTGCCGTGATTTTTTACATCTCATTAAATGGTTTCGTAAGCTTAGACTTAAACTTAAATTTTGAGCTCAAAATCTGGATAGTTGGGAGGGTTAGGTAGCACAAACTGAACTGTGTAAAAAACGGAAAAATTAGTCGATTCGTTTGCGGTTTTTGCTAAAACTACTCTTTAAATCAGTGTTTTCTTAAAAATAAATTTTAAAAATAAATTTCACAAAATACCGACAGAGGGCGCCTTAGACATTGGAGTAGCGTACAACTATTTTTAACCGTTATTCTTTTAATCTCATTAAATGCTTTCAAATGCTTAGATTTAAATTTTGAGATCAAATTCTGAATCGTCGCGAGTGTTTAAGTAGCGCAAAAGTGAACTGTGTTCGAGTGGGGGGGGGGTTAAATTTCAACTCCTGAACATACTTCAGTTTGCGATTCCTAACCCCTCCCAACGATTCAGGATTTGAGTTTAAAATTTAAGTTTAAATCTAAGATTTCGAAAACAGTTAATAAGTTTTGGAAAGCATTTAATTAGATACAAAAAATAACGGTTAAAATTAGTTGTTCGTTACTCTGAAGTTTAAGGCGCCCCCTAGTGGAATTTTTTGAAATTTATTTCCAAGAAGATACTGACTTAAAAAATAGTTTTATTTTAAACCGCAAACCAATCGACCAATTTTTCCTTTTTTTATAATCATTTTAAATTTGAACCCTCTGAACAGTTTGTGCTACTTGACTCCCAACTATTCAGATTTTGAGCTCAAAATTTAAGTTTAAGTCCAAGTTTACGAAAACATTTAATCAGATTCAAAAAATAACGTAAAAAATAGTTGTTCGTTACTCCAAAGTCTAAAGCGCCCTCTATCGGCTTTTTTTAAAATTTATCTTTATAATTCATTTTTAATAAAATATCGATATAAAGAATAGTTTTAGTGAAAACCGCAAATCAATCGACCAATTTTTCCGTTTTTTATAATCATTTGAAATTTAAACCTTCTGGACACAGTTAAGTTTGTGCTACTTAACCACTCCCAACTATTCAGATTTTGAGCTCAAAATTTAAGTTTAAGTCTAAGCTTACGAAACCATTTAATGAGATGTAAAAAATCACGGCAAAAATTTTTTTCCATTACTTTAAAGTCTAAAGCGCCTTCTATCGGCATTTTTCGAAATTTATCTTTATAATTTATTTTCAAGAAAATGCCAGCATAAAGAATAATTTTAGAGAAAACCGCAAATCAACCGACCAATTTTTCCGTTTTTTATGTGTATTTGAAATTTTGGACCCCAAACTTTAATGGCGGCTATCTCCTTTGGAAAACGTTTGGGACCCTTGGTTTCCTATTTACTATTACTCTTCTTGATGTCTTCTATCACCCTCTAGCGTATATACCATGTGTTTAGGGACACCCTGTATACGAATTGCTGTCCTCATTCATAACGCTATACTATTATTGCATTTTAGTAAACATAAATTTTTACTTTATTTTTTGCAGAAAAATGTAATTTCTGTTTTTTATAAGACATTATAATAAATGTTGCTAATTCAATTTTTGCCATTTTCTGTTCATATGTATTATACTCTATCCGATTTCCTGAATCTTCTAAATGTTATAATCAATAAAGTAATGCATTAATTTCGATTGTAATCTTTATAATTACTACTATTATTTTAATATTGCTTTTTTTTATTGTTGATCTTTTTACTGCTCACCTCGTTTCATGCAAGGCTAGTATTAAGTATAATATTTGATAACATTTATCAATAAAAAGAATATTGCACAGTTCAACTGATGGCATTGAACTGCTTATAGCATTAATTGTTTATTATAATCTTTTATTTTAAATGAATGGTGTCCTTCGAAAAATAAATTAATGAGGGGAAATAGTCCCCCAATTCCCCGCTTTAGATTTAATCATTGAACCCTCAAAGGTAATCAGGGATATACCTTATTATATAATAAACATATCCAAAATTCGAAGTAAGTCGGATAATTCTGCATAAAACCCCATTTTTCTAGTTTAAGGGGGAGGTAAACGCCCATAAGTTAAAAACTTATATGCAAGTTATAACTATCCCTTTATGTTATTTGAGAGACGTTACCCCCGTTCCCTGCTTTATTCTTAACTATTAAACTTAAAAACACTATTCAGAGATTCACTTTATCTGTAAGAACCTACATACAAAATTAAAAGCAAATCGGATAATTCTGCATAAAACCCATTTTTACCTAATTTGAGAACGGGTTGGTTAAGCTCTTGTACTCGCTATATACTTAACAAAATAATCCCACAACTAATCAAGGAATCGTCTTATTACTATGAACTTGTATCCAAAAATTGAAGCAAATCGGTTCATTCTGTATAAAAGACCATTACCTAAATTAAGATGGAGAGCTCCCGATCCTCCAATGAACACCAAAACTAATCCTGGAAACACCTCATGAGAATGATTTTATATCTAAGATTTGAATGAAATGGAATAATTCTGCACAAAAAACGCATTTATCAAAATTAACGGGGGGTGGCGGAGTAGCTCCTGTTCACACCTTTAACCGTTTATCTCCGGCTATAGAAGTTAAAAACCCCACTCCCTTAATACGGTAAAAACTTGAAATTTCATCCTCCCCTCCCCCCACATTGGAGTGACCAGCTATCCGGAAACCTTTGTTTCAAAGAATAGAGAAGTGTAGGGCGCATTGCAAATCAGGATTGTTGTACAGTTCATGGAAATACTGAGTAGGGTTATTACTTACGCTAGTTATCCCTATTTTGGATCGCTTTTATTGTTATACTTAAAATGAGTGTTAGAGCATCAGGTATATGAATCATTACGTAAAAGTATATTAAAATTTTTCCTGATCCGATTCGTTCGATTCACGGTGAACTGACATTAGAAACTTGTAAAAAAATTGACAAATCAACTAAAATGAAATATTTATTTTAACATTTTTTATATGAAAATATTAATGTATAATTACAATCGCTTAATATATAGTATGTTAAATAAAAAAAAATTCGTACATTGTATGGTATACAATTAATTCTAAATTTCATATTCAGGGTTTTCAGAAGGAAAAAATAAGCATTGTTGAAAATATTTGACAATGTGGCATTGCTTGCAATTTTTTCTTCATTTAAATTTTAAAGCAGTTTAACTACACCTTAATAAGAAAGAACTTACCAAATTTTTTTGGTCAATTAATAAATTCATATATGCACAAGAAGAATTAAAAATAATTCCATTACATTATCAAAGACAAAATTGTACTCTATCAAAATGCACAGAAATTGATATGAAAACAGTCTTATAATGAAGTGGATATAATTTATTTCTACATTTTTTATAGACACACAGACAACAACAACAACAACAACAATAATAATAATAATAATTTGCTGACATTTCATTTATGAGTGTTTGTTCTTCGAAATATCATTTTTTTAAACATAAAAACTTTATACTTACTGTCATACTGATGAAAGTGAGTTGGACACGAATTAATTTTTTATCATCCCTTCTGATAATAGAATTGCATTTTCAGTCATAAGCTAGTCCAGTCATTTTAGCAAAAATAGGAAGAAAAATTAGAACAAAGCTGGATTTTTGTGCAGGTGCTAGTTAGGTTATGTAGCTAAACATACTAAAAGTCCCCATCGATCCTATGTGAGCTTTCGCCAGCAGGGAGCACTAATGAGCTTGAAAATCAGTTTTCTGTGAATATCTCACGAACAATGGCATTTAGAGAAAAAAGTTCAGTTACAAAGTTATAGGTAATTTAATTTCCTATAAAAAGTGTCATTAACATTTGTTTGTCACACATACCCTTCCCTGTCAAAAATGTAAAAAAGTGAACATATTTGAAAGTAAAATTATAAAAATTCAAAAAATCTGCTGCTGCTTTAAAAAAAATTATGTAAATAGATCTATTATTCTCACCTTTGAATTGGGAAAGTGAATGTATAATATACATTTATACTTATTTCCACACTACTTTGAGATAAAGCACTTAGTGCGTTTTTTTATTGAGGTTTCCCCCATAGGCATATTCCACTTACAGTGATTGGCTTAATCCAATTTCAGCTTTAGTAGTTCTTTGCACAGCTTCAATTTCTACACGCGATTCAGATTCTTCATTATCTGTATTTATTTCTTTTGTTGTTGTGCTGCTTTCAGTATTTTTTGTTTGCCTTTCGATATCATCGCTCTATTCAGAAGTAGCCCTTCCCTCCTCCCTTGCAGTGGGCAGGATACTTTCAATATCTTTCTCGTCTTCAAATTCAATTTTACTTGCATTATGAAATGAAACTCCGCAGCAATTTATGCAAATATCAGAACATTTCAATCCAATTTTTCGGCAACCACATGGTTTTCCACATTCTTTGGAGCAAGTACAAAAAATAGATTTAATAATATTTTTTGGTGCGGGCGGTAAGGTAGCTGGAATTGGAGACAAATTAGGTGTATTTTAGTTCTCATGAAGTTGTTTATTGCTCTCTGTACTTGATGGTAAATACATAAACTGTGCAATCTAGCTGCATCTTCGGATGGCGGCAAGGATTTTTTTTTTTTTTTTTTTTATTACCAACAGTAATTTTTTTTAAACCTACATAACGGTTCTTGTTGAGAGAAATTTCTGATTTACCACCATATAAAGTAAGTAAAATAGTTTTTCCTGCCTTGGAAACTTCAAATTAAGATACTTGATCACTGTTTAAAATGCTGGTAGCTTGTATGTTATGATCTTCTTCCTTTTTCAAAAATATTGCTAACGACATTTTATTTTTCCCAAACATTGCTGATGTCGAATCATAAGCTGAAAAAGCGTGAAGGAACAATATATGATCTTTCAGAACAGCATCAATGTTAAGACTGTGCTATGAATACAGTGTGGTTAAAATTCGCCCTCTTCCAGGCTTAATAAAAAGTATCTCTATCTCTGGAGGTACTAAAGTAATCAACATTAAGAGCAAGTCAACATCATCGCCAACAACAGCAGTAAACGCAGCAGACTTTGCTACTTCAATAGCTGTGTTAACATTAGTGTGTCTGCAACATCTTCTGCTTGTTCCGCTTCGAAACCATCCTCCATAAATTTCTTTATAAGCATTGATATGAGACGTGTCTAATTTTAATGATTAAATTAAAAAAATATATATTTTTCGCGATACTTTAGAGCTTTCTTTATTTTCCTTCAGTGTAAAAGCTTCGCCTAATGTATCAGAACATAACAAAAATTTTTCCTTAAATTCAAACAACGGACTGTCATTTCTTAATTTTTCCTTCAATGGAGTAATTTGTGCGGACGTTGATCGTTTATCTGCAGTAGATTTATTGTATGATTTAATAGAATTCTTTCGTGAATAACTTTTCCTACTCTTTAAATGAACTGTAAATTTATTAAGGTTTTAGCCATTTCTTCATGTATTTTCTACTTATAGTCACCTCTTTCCGAACTTGCTGTCACAAGGGACTTCAGTCACTTTTTTCCTATTTTTACATAATTTTTCGAAACGCAGTCCTCACCTCATACAAGACAAACTATTTTGCCAATCTCCATTTTTCGCACAGAATCAGTAATTAAGAAAGATTCATTTTAAACTGTCATAACTATTTAAAACTTTTTACAACATGCGTTGAAAATAAAATTATTCCCTTCCTAAAATCTCACAAAGAATACTTCGTTCAATAAATTAGGGTGATTTCATACTAGCAAAATGAGCACCAAATGAAAATAAAACATTGGAAAGGTACCTGCACGTTGTACATTTCGATAAATGCAAAGAGAGATAGGGTATTGAGCAATGACTATTCGCCACCTGAGAATAATAAGTTCTATCTGTGTTTTTGAAAATATTGACATATCTATATAGAAAGGCTCTATTTGTATCTATGAAGGCATTTTTGCATCAAAATGGTGTTATATATAATTTACATATAACCTTACAATTATATTATGACATTATTTTAATCCAGAAATGCCTTCATAGATACAAATAGGACATTTCTATATCGATAAGTCGATTTAAAAAAAAACAGATAGAACCTTATTATTCTCAGGTGACTTATTGCACAAGCTCGCGAAAACGGCATACAGACAATGGAGGAAAGATAGGGGGGGGGGTCGAAAATTGTTTGGTATTTGTTCTGCCTCTTCGCCGCGCTATGATAGTGCTTGCACATTTTTTTCAATAATGTTTACTTTATCTTAATTTTTGACTGGGAAGGATTGGTGTGACAAAAAAATGCTACGGACACTTTTTGTAGGAAATTAAATTATCTACATCTTTGTAATTGAGATTTTTTGTCTAGATGCCATTGTTCGTGAGATATTCACAGAAAACCTATTTCCAAGCTCATTAGCGCCCCCTGGAGGCGAAAGCTCACATCGGATCGATGGGGACTTTTAGTATGTTAAACTACATACTCTAAATAGCATCTATGCAAAAATCTAGCTTTGTTCTAATTTTTTCCGCTATTTGTAAAAAAAGATGCTAAAATGATTGGACTAATTGTTATGACGGCAATTTTTTCCCTTTCCTGCTCTAGCTTACGCAGAAATTCGATTCTAAATGCTAACTTTAACAACAATTTTCTAAAAAAATCTCCTGGCTCTACCGAAAGACTTAAATAAAACGTTTTCGATTACATAGTTTCAAAATAAGATAAATTGATACATTTGCAAACAAACAATGTGTAAGAAAGTAGTCAACATAAATTTGAGAATAGCCTCAAAACTTTTTTTTCAGTAGATTGTTTGGTGAGTAATAACTTCTAAACCTCCTATTCATGGCTATGAAAAGAAAAAAAAAGAAAAGCATTATGGCTTACGAGCATGTATTATTTAAAATTTTTATTTTATTTAAAACATATTACAGCTTAATTATATTGTAGTTAGTACGTTTTAAGAAAAATTTGTTTTGTGAATGGCTAAATTCATACATACATGCACTAAGAAAAATGTCTGTTACATTGTAAGAGAAAAAATCCTTATTATTCGAAAAAATGTTACCCTGTATCAAAACGTTCTGAAATTGATGTGAACTGTACTGCAGTCTTGTAGAATATGGATTGTATAGCGTTTACTCGCAATTTTATTTTCTGAACACGCCGCACACACACAAAAAGAAAGAAAAGGGGAAAAAGTCTGTTACAGTGAGTTTATTAGTGATTATTTTTACAGTTCAACTTTTGATCACAATTTTTATACATAAAAAGATAATAATTATGAGCATACTGATTGAAGTAAATTGGAAACGCGCAGTTTTTTAGCTCACAGGTTATCAAAATCTGGGAGCTTATGTGCCCACACGTTCTGTATGTATGCAAGTACGTATGCATGTACGTACATGGCAATAAATCTTGACCGAAATATCTGATTTGTTTCAAATTTCGACACAGATTTATTTTAAAAAGACACTTCTCTGAGTATTTTGGAGAGGTTCATTGCTTAAAAGCCTAAATGGGGGATAACGCTACCCGCCTCCACTTCATTTAGATAAATGGGTGCTTCATATCCGATTTGCTTCAATTTTGTATACAGGTTTATTCTGAAGCGGTGGGTTTTTTTTTAATTAGTTTTGGAGGCTCATTGCTCAGGCATAAAGGAGAAGGGATGAGGGCTAATCTTCCCTTAGATTAAATCAATGGGTTTTTCGTGTGGAAATATCCTATTTGCTTCATATCTCATACATATATAATTCATTCTGATAAGGTGCTTTACCGATTAATTTTCCCGGTTCATTGGCTGTGTATAAAAAGGGTGGAGAATAGGGGAGCTATATCCCTTAAATTAGATAAATGAGTTTTTCATGCAGAAAATCCACTTTGCTTCGAATTTTATACATAGAGTCATTCGGATAAGGTGCTTACCTGATGATTTTGGGGGGTTCATTGGTTAAGTATAAAGGAAGGAAGTAGTAATCCCCTCTTATATAGATAAATAGGGTTTCCATACAGAAATATTCGATTTGTTTAAAATTTTGTATATAGGCTCATTTGCTAATGCAATTTTCAGATTAATTTTGGGAATTCGTATGTTAAGTATAAAATAACGGGGTGGGGACTAATCCTTCACCCTTAATTTAGATATATTAGTTTTCATGCATAGATATCCGATTTGCTTCAAATTAGATAAACCGGTTTGTTTTGATAAGGTATTTCCCTGATTAGATTTGTAGTTTGTTTGGTCAGATATAAAGGGTGAGGATAGGAGAGCTAATCCCACCCTCTTAATTTATTTTTCGAGAACGGATTAATCTTTGAAAAAAATTAAGTCTGTAATGTACAATTAGTGTGAAAAACATGTAAGCTCAATGTCATCAGTCTAACTGGGCAGTATTCTTTTTATTTTAATACTTTCCGATACATGCAGTTCATCTTGAGTTATAAGTAACGGTTGTCACATGGGGTGACAGTTATTTCCTTTCCTTTGATATCAAATTTGAAAATCCTATTCAAAGTGTGAACTTCAACTGTTTTTTTTTCTTTTTTTAGAATATCTGTTCTTTAACGAAATTCTAAAAAAGATTATCTGCTTACATGATAAATCTGAAAACAAAAACTACTGTATTTAGGTTTATAATGGGATTTCTATGTTTAATACGTTGTGGTATAGTTCTTTTTATAGAGATAGATAAAATTATTTGAAATTTATATGCATCGTTTAAATGTATTCTTTCAATGAAATATCGATTCTATAACGTCTGTTTGTTCGATTTTATGGGGAAGTGATGACACATACACCAATAAAATATTCCGTTATTATTATGGAAGTAAAAGTCGTGTTGAAATGAAAAGTTTGTATTGTGCTGGTAGAATATGGCGCATTGTGCAGAAAATTATATGGCACATTAGACACACAGAATTGAGCATTAAGAAAATGGCACGACACTCTAAAACTGTCAAACTGGAAAAAAAGATTTATTTGGGAAGAGGGAGTGCGCTTGAGAATAATTTAGATGACTTATTATCTATAAATTGTTAGTATTGTAGTAAAATAAATTTGGCAAACACATAGTTTAAAATATTTAAAACTTTGTATAATTGTGATGAGGGGAAGATAACGAGCGCAGTGCATATTTTAGGAGCTAAAAATCTATTAGCTAATTGTTTATTTATTGTTACTGAAAGGTGCCACATAACAGGAGATTTTTTAAGCCTAACTTTTTATACTGGAGTAGCTTGAATTTTGATGGGAGGGGACACGGATAATTTACGCAATTGATTATTTCTTTACTATTCTTAAAGAACAACAAATAGGTAACCACAGTTTTTTGCTTTAAATCCTTGTATTGAAGGTATGAGGGGGGAAGAGAAAAATTCGTGTGTAGGGAAGCTTAACTTATTAATATTTTAAACTATTTAGTTTTCACTTAAACTCTACTGGTTTTGTTTACGTTACTTATTGTCAATATTTTTATGCACTCGATCAGTAAGTTTCATAATACACAAATAGTTGTAATGACAGATTTATTATATTTGATGTCTTGGCTTTTAAATATAAAATTGGACGGAATCAGAGAAAACGTGCTCTGATGTTGTCTCCGCTTGGCTAGCTCAGAAGAAGAGTTGAGTTGTTCTTGCAATTACAGTTAAGAATAAAACAATTGAAATTATTACAAAAATATTAAATAATAAATTAAATATTTCAATGTTTAAAACGTTCTAAAAACTCCCGGAAATTTTCAAAATTTCCTTCCCAGAAAACCGGTTTATTCCCGGGAATAAACCCGGTTTTTTCCAGCCTTTGCAACTCTAATTCTCATATCATATGTGTATCCTTTTTTTATCGGCAATCTTGTACATTTTGATTTCCCATTGTTTGCGTTTTGTAGGAATATACTGTCTAAATGCAACACGGCCTTTAAATTTTACTATCAATTCATCCACAGCAACTTCTTCTTTTGGTTCATATGGTTGTTTGAAAGCCATATTTAAAGCATAGGAAAGCTTTCTCATCTTCCATAATCTGTCTTAATTTAATAAATCATTGGAAGGCTTTTCATCATTATTTGAGAACTGCAAAAATTTTTCAATTGAAACAAACCTATCCCTTGGCATAATTTTATTTTAGAAAGGCGTTTCAATTAATTCATTTGTGGACCAATAATCATGAATTTTGTCTTTGTGGATATGACCCATAAGTAAAACAGCACTTAAAAATATTTCTATCTCTTCAGGCGTTGTTTTTTTTTCCATTTCGGAAAGTTTTCTTTTTCTATTCTCCTCTGGTCTTAAATCGAACACTTGTTCGACATAGCTATTGGTTTCCATGCTTATCATTTTTTTAATTTCGCTTGGAAATAAAATTTGAAAATAATCATGAGCATTTTTAAATTCTGAAATATTAATTCGTATTCCAGGATTCCCAGTAAATTGGAAAACATGTATTTAATCATTTTCTTTGGCTTCATTCCATTCAAATTCTTCCATTTTATTCGGTATTTCCGCATTTTCTTCGTTTAATATCTCGTCAACAGTACAATGGAGAGATTCCTCAAGATCATCAAATTCAAAATCTGCATCACATTCATTCATAAGCTTTATAATCTCAGCTTGGCTGAAACCTTTAATTCAGGGAGCCATAATATAGAAGATATCGTGATTATAAAATTTTGGCTAACAAAATGCGCCCCTCTTTCCAAATCTATTGATAATATACTGGCATAACATGTCGAAAGAAGCTTTCGCCAAGCACTTTTTTCTCCCCCAAAGAATCGCCAATAGTAAAAACTGACCTCTCCGTCTAAAGTGGGTGGGAAATTTTCTCGGAGAGAGAGAAAACTGACAGCTGAGTAATGAGTTTTTTCCTCAAAAAGGGGGTTAAATTCTCCGGTAAAGAGTCTTTCTTACCAGCACCGTACTAAAAAGATATTTCTCTCTCGGTAATACATCTTACCGAGCCGAAGCCAGCAGGTTAATTTAATAAGATATTTGTCATACATATGTTTTTATTAATAATGTTTTCTTATAGTTTGAAACTCTATAAATATTTTTTAATCATTATTTTGATTACATACTTTTAATTTCCGTAATATTTGAGCAAGATTGAATATCAAACACAGAAATATTTTGCACTCTATTATTTGCTGCCACCTTTCATTTCTTAAAGGGACCACAAAAGTTTAAAATTATGAAAAAATTTCTAACTTGTTATTATTTTTAAAATGTTAGAATGCTTAATAATGCCATACAGTTGGTCCGGTAGGAATATTCCTACAATTATATTGAGCCTTCAACCAGAGGTAGATAAACATTAGAGCAAGATTGAATATCAAACACTTAAATATTTTGCTCGCTATTTTTTCCTTTTGCAATCACCTTTCAATTCTTAAAAGGATTACAAATGTTTAAAATTTTGAAAAAAAAAAATGTGGATTTTCTTATCATTTGTGTAATTAATTGTCTTTGAATCTTTAAGAATTTCATATTGTTGATCCGATAGAGAAATTCACAAAATTACATTGAGTCAATTGCAAAAGGGGAAATATTAATTTAAACTAACTAACAACATGTTAATATTTTTTTTTACTTGTTTGCACCAATTCTTCGTTTCTTTAAGATATACAGATTTTGCCTCCTCACCAATTGTTTTAAAAGATGTGCCGGATTCGAGACTTTTCCGCCATTCCTTAAAAGCCTTAAAATCATTGATTTCAAGTACATTAGCGATTCCCAAAGTACTTTAACTGAATATTATGTATGAAATTAACAATGTGTTGTGTATAGCAGTAGCATTTTAATTATTTGATTAAATCTATCTTGTTAAATAAAATATATATATATTTATCCTTATAATTTATTTGCATTTAAATAAATAAATTTTTGATATTTTTTTAGTGTCAACTACTGTTAAATTGCAGAAACTGATGATCATATTAATCTATTAAATCATTTTTATTAACTATATGTCATTAAAATGTTAAACCATTTGCATTTATACACTTTCTTTCATTTTAAAAAGATCAAGTAAGCCATCTTTAGTGAAAAATTAGGTAAATGACAATACACCAAGAAATGGCACCAAAAGAATAATACTGAATGGAGCACGTTTGAAAAAAAAAACTACAATTGATGTAATAGTTGACTCACTCATAAGCAACAACACTTGCATTTTACTTGTTACTTCTCTTCAAGCTTTACTTACTTCTTCTGCTTCTTCTTCAGCTATTGTAATAATGAGTGCATATATTTCTTATTAAACAAACCAATTTTTTTCTATGCAAAACATTGTGAAGTTTGACATCGGCGTACACCAAATTATGAGGAATATCTATAAGGATTTCTCATGAGAGTTGGTAATTCACCAAATATCCATCCATCTGAAGAAAAATCTGTTCATTGTGAAAAATGTAACAACAGTAAATTTCAAAGACAATTTGGATCAACATCTTCATAACACGTACCCGTTTATCTGCATAGAAAAATGTAAAATTTTGTAAGTGTAGTTTAAATCATCTATTTTTCACACACAGCAAAAAAATTATTTTTGAAATACGTAACGAAAGATATCCAGATATGAGTAATTTCAGTTCACACATTGATGCAAAAAAAACTGAAAAACCTTTTGTATGCCAGTTTTGCAACAAAAAATTTTCTTATAAGAGTATTCATAATTTACACCTTCGTATACGTACAAATGAACGACCTTTCAGTTGTGAAATATGCAACAAAAGTTTTTCTCAGAAATATAATCTGAATAAACATCTTCTTCTGCATACAAATGAAAAAATTTTCAGTTGTGAAATATGCAACAAAAATTTTTCTATGAAAAATAACTTGAAAGTACATCGACGTTTGCATACAAATGAGAAGCCTTTCAAATGTGAAATATGCAATAAAGAATTTTCTCAGAAAAGTAACCTGAATATACATCTTCACGTGCATACAAATGAAAAACCTTTCGGATGTGAAATATGCAACAAAAAATTTTCTGCGAAAAGTAACTTGCATGTACATCGACGTACGCATGTAAATGAGAAACCTTTTAGTTGTGAAATATGCAACAAAAAATTTTCTCATAAAAGAAGCTTGAATACACACCTTTTCGTGCATTCAAATGAAAAACCTTACAGTTGTGAAATTTGCAACAAAAGTTTTTTACAGAAATCATACCTGAATGCACACCTTCTGATGCATACTAATAAGAAATCTTTCAGTTGTGAGGTATGCAACAAAAAGTTTTCTTGGAAAAACAATATGATGAAGCATGTTCTCATGCATACAAATGAGTAAGTTTTCAATGGGAGACAGTGATAATATGGAACAACAAATTTTCTCTCAAGCAGAACTTAAATGCACATCGTATACATACCTATAAGAAATCTTGCATTCGTGAAAAATCCAACAATGAAATTTCAATTGACAAATATAACAACTTACAAATGAGAAACTTTTCAGTTGTTATGTAGGTGCAAATTTTTTACGAATGTATATTTAAAAAAAAAGTTTTTTTGGCATTAAAATTCGAAACATTTCACTTGCAAGATACGCACCCAAATGTTTTTTGACAATCATAATTTTAATGTACATCTCCTCAGCATGTTAATGGAAAACCTTTCATTTATGAAGTAATCAACAAAGTGTCTTCTTTGAAAAAAAATACTTCAAAAGATTTAATCTCCTTGATATGAATGAATGCAAAATTCTATGTACTCTAACATTGAATATGTATCCCACATATGTTTCACTCAGTATCCAGGTGTGCAAATATTTGCAACACTTAAATCTCTATAAAAGTAGGGATTTTTTGTCAATTTGAAGCGTGTTTTATGCTTTGTAGAAAAACTGTCGATGTTTATAAAATTTATTTGCTACTTCAGTAATTTCTTTAAATTTTCATTGTTGATGCAGGGACTCTGAAATTAGATTCTAGAACAGGGATATTTTTTTAACATTACTGCTTATCAAACTTTCAAGTTTTTTTTAACTGTTAATTGATGTTCACTACTTTACCATTCCCTGATTTTTGGTTTTGGCCCAAAACAGGTTTTTATGAGTAAAACCAAAACCAAATTTCGGTAATCACTGCAGATTAATAAGTGTCGTTGCAAAAAAAAAGGTGATTTTGTAGAATATTTCATTTCCAGATGTATTTCATTATGTCTTTATAATTTTTTCGATATTTCATGTCTTATATTTCTATTCATTTGTATTTTATAAATTTTATTGTTATTTAATTTCATATTAATAGGTTGATAATGTTTGTGAATTACAAGTAGTAAATAATGTTTGTGTTTTTAGTTGATGATTAGTTTAATACATATTTTTCAATATTCAATTTGTTCTCATAATTTTTTCCATGACTGTATTAGATTGTACTCTTTAGGAAACTGAGACAGAGATTACATTTAATTTGCCTAATGGAGATACAGTCTGCTCTCGTTAATTCGAAATCGGATAAATCGAATCTTCGCTTGATTCGAATGAAACATGAAGTCCCGAAATTTTCAATAGCAGAATAACGTAATTTTTTTCTCTTATTCGAACTATTATTATTAAATTTCATTATTCCAACTTTCTTCGTTTAATTCGGACTATGGAGATTCCGATTCTTCCTTTTTCCTTACTTTCTCCCGGACATCAGATCCTTGAAATAATTTTCTTTCTTTCATTTTTGTCAAAATTGTTTTGAACAAATATACAGTCAGTCCCTTGCATTTGATATCCGCTTTTTTAGTGCCGCGTCAATTCCTCAATGACATTTCCACCTCGTACTCATTTTTGCATGTTCCTGATCCCTTAACGTTTTTGAGGGATTAGCTATTGAGTTTGTGTAATTCTGAACTTTCACCGGAAATTAGGGAAAATTTTCCATTTAAATAAGGAAGCAATCTCACGAATGTTTTCCGCCAAAAGTTAGAAAAAAAAATAATTTCAAATGCAAATCTTCATTAATCAACATAATATATCCCACCGTCCCTCAGAGGGGATAATTACTTTATGTATTTATATATTTTAACTTAATACTAAGTCACATTCCAATGATAGCAGCCGAAATATATTTAAAAATTACTGTAACATTAATTCGTTTCAATAGCATCCATTTCAAACATGTTTTCCTGTCATACTACTTTCCATAATTCGAAAAATTCTTGTGGTCCCGACGCGTTCGAATTAACGAGAGCCGTTATTTTTTTTTAATCATCCTTCTAGATTTTCGATCAGAAGAACACTTGTTATGCGCGGACGTTTGCATCTTGTTTTCCGATCGATATTGTTATTTCTAGCAAGTACAGTTCAGTCTCTATATAACGACATTTGTTATTCTGTCAAAACATTTTTTACATGGGAAAATTCGTTGTACAGAGAACGACTCAAAAATTTTCATAAAATGTATTTATTTTCAATTTTAAAAAATGTTTTTCAGTTGTTTCATTAAGGATTTGAAATGTTTAATGCTAACTATTAATTTGCTATTTTTTTTTTTAATTTAAACAGTTTCAAAACAGAAAAACATTTATTTGAATGTATACGTAAAAAGGCATAAGGAAAACTTGCCTTAATTTTAATTCTAGAAATCTGTAATTTTTGGTTGTTTTGATTTAGAAACCTTTGCACTTGTAAACATTTTCATATTTATTTATAGATAGTATTTGTTGTTATGTAATGTTATCTATGTAATGTTTAAGATTATCAGAATTTCGAGATCTCCTATTATATTATATTTACCAAAAAGTTTTACAATAATACATATTTTAGTAAAACAATGTCTCAAGTCTTGTTATCAATCTTTTATTTTTACAAGATCTTATTATGTTCAGCATGCTTTTTTCTAAATGGGTCGCATCCACACTGAGGAATATCTTTTAACGGCACGCTTTTTTATGTGGATCGCATCCATCCTGGAGAAAATCTTTTAAAGGCACACTTTTTAATTGTGGGTCGCATCCATCTTGGTGAAAATCTTTTAACAGTACGCTTTTTTATATGGGTCACACCCATCCTGGTGAAAATCTTTTAACCACACGCGTTTTATATGGGTCGCATCACTCCTGGAAAAAAATCTTTTAACGGCACGCTTCTTTTATGCGGGTTGCATCCACTCTGAAGAATATCTTTTAACGGCACGCTTTTTTAATGTGGATCGCATCCATCCAGGAGAAAATATTTTAAAGGTACACTTTTTAATGTAGGCCGCATCTATCCTGAAGAAAATCTTTTAATGGCACTCTTTTTTAATGTGGGTCGCATCCACTCTGAAGAATATCGTCTAACAGCACGCTTTTTTAATGTGGGTCGCATCCACTATGGTCCACTATAATTTTATTTTCCACCTGTAAAAATAAATAAATAAATGAAAACAATATGGGAAGTTCGGGAACAATATGAATATGAACATTGAATTAAACACATACGAGGATAAACAAATGTTTAATTATAATGAGCATAATAAAACAACTCATTAGTGTGAAGCGGGATTGCATAAGAAAGCTGAAGAATGAATGGAATCATTCAAATGATCAAGTGCAGAAAATGCATAAAAATACTTACATCCTATTATGAAAATGTAATTGTTCCTTTAAAAATCTAATTTAATTTATTTTATTCCAATTATTTTCCTTTAATAATAATAAATAAATAATCAAAGTTTTATATTATTTATGATTACGTGTATAGAACACTCGTTTTAAGGAAACACCTGAAGCTAGCATCTGAGACTTGACTGTTTGTTAAATTGAATATTAAATCATTAATAATGGGCTTCAGGGGCCCAAGAAAAATTATCACAATAAAAGGTAAAATAACAGCGATATTACATGTAAATATAAATTTAAATATAATACGGTTATTTTTTAAAATCAAAATTATTCGCTTTTTTTCTTAGATTTTGAGATAGAGCTATTGCAATAATCACGAATAATGCATCATGGCAGCTCCATATGTTGAACGATTTGCACCAAAATTTATCCAGTGTCTACTTATAGACAACATTTCAGTTTACAGAAAATGTCTGTAATTTTATATTAAAAAATTTTTTTCAGTAAAAAACACAGATTTTCTCTGTAAGAATTAATAAATCCAACTATCTTACAACAAAAAATTGTTCTTAAAAAAATTCTATGAAGAATATTTTTTTCTGTAAGAATTATATTTTTTTACAGTGTTATTTTGAATATCCATGACAAAAATGTATTTTCTACACTTATAAGAATATCTGTAAAGTTACTAAAATTTTTATAGGAAACTGGGTGCCTTAGAACTTTTTATGTAACAACAACAGCACAAATTCATGTAACAGGCACAGATTTGCACAAAAAATCAAAAAGTATGTAAGGTTACTAAGAATTTTTTAGGAAACTCGTATTCCTAAATATATTATGTAATTGAAACCCAGGTTACAGATAAAATTTAAGTAAGACAACTACAACTTTTTTAGATTCATTTGTAAAGTTACAGATTTCTGTAGTTTTACAAAAATTAGTTTTGTAGATTTGCATAGTTTCTTGTGCAGTGTACTGATAAAATGTTAGTAAACATATAGATTTCGGCAACTTTACATTTGCAGGATTACATTTTTTTACAGTATCTTTTAATGAGGTATTTTGTTCCTTTAGAAAAGCGCTTTTTAAAATTTGAAAAATTCACTGATCCACTCTAGCCGAGGTCTGGGTCTGCAATTTTTCACAAATAAACCAAGTTGAAGAAAATCCTCAACTATCTGTATTTATTGGTGACAAATTGTAAACCCAGGTACCGGCCGAAGTGGCTCAGTGGTAGAGCAACAACCTAAGTTGAAGTGTATAATAGTATTGTTAAAAAATCGATCACTTCTTCAAACTGTGCTGTCAGTTGTTCTACATTGAGCGACAATCCAGTACGCTGTAGTTCGATTCTTCACTCTGGCTAATTTTTCACTCCAGTTGGGTGTGTTATATTTATACACCCAACATATATATTACAGGCTCATTCTTAAGAGTACAAACATGAAACTAGCTGAGGAGTCATTCCATGGCAATTCAACCAGACCTTGTAACCCGACCCACGGGGATTTTGATGAAACTTTGTGTACACACTAATTCTATCATAAAATGATTCCATCAGAAATTTTTCCTTCCCAGACCTCATAGTTTGTAAGATATGGGGGGGGGGGTGTTCAATTCTTGGGTTTTTCGCAAATCGCACATTTCTGAGTTTGTATTTTGAGATTACAGTTCCATCTTAAAAAAATTGTTTCTCTGGATCTAAAACATGAATCATCTTAAACATATCACTGTAAGAATATAAAAAGATGCAGATTTTAATAAAAAATCTTTAAAAAATTATTTGTAATATTTAGGATAAAAAAATTAGCCAAAGTTGAGAGTTATGGTTATTTTTCCAAATTTTTGTGACTTCACCGAAAAAGCTGTACACAAAAAGGCAAATGAAATTTCCAATTTCTTTTTGTTTTAAATAAAAGTTTACACTTTGGGCTTTCTATCTATGAAATAAAAGTGATGTCTTTCGCATGGCTTATGCAAAAATTTTGGGTACTTTCCAATTAGCCGGATGCGTGTTTTATTTTTACATATGTACATATGTATAGATCTATATAAATACAGATGTATTATAAATGTACATATGTATGTATATATACAGTATATTGATATATATATGTCGCATTTTCATGAAACGACAGACTTCAAGGGGATGAGTTTTAATTACGATTTATTTAAAACACAGCAAAATCTTGTCGCAAGTCTTTACATCATGAGTTCTGGAGATCAAGTGCGTAGATGTATAGAAATTTCTCATCTCCCGAGGGGGGTTACCAGTTAAAAAGGCCATGTGTTTTACTTAAATTAATACGATAAACTTAGGTTCCTTGTTGCCCTGTAAAACCCGTGATTATTAGTCATGGGGCCCGTATCCACATTGAGGGGCGATTTATTAAAAAAGTAATAAATAGGTCTGATTTTTTGTATTTTCTTACAATTTCCCCCCCTTCCAGACAAGTCTCCGGGGATGGGCCGGCTTCCATCCATGATACTCACCTGAAAAGGGTAAACAATTTTTACATTAAGCGAGCTAATGGGAGATGAGTTATTTCTTTCGTATACTTAACAAATAATAGAATAACAATAGTAAAAAATGTACAAATATCATATCTAAAAACAACACTATTATAAAATGTACCATTATACGTCATTGAACCTGATAAAAACAATTGTATTAATAAATGCAAAACACTCAGTAAATATTATACATAGAATAAGATAATCAAAATAAGGAATATATTACAGATGGATTCTGAAAAGTCCAATGTTATTTACATTTTCAAATTTGTAGGGAACTGTCCTGACATAGTTCAAGAAATAGTACTTTCACACATAACATAATGTTCACAATAATGCAAAAATAATTTAAAATTCAAATATTCATAATAAATCAAAAAGGCAATTAAAATTCCAAATATTCATAATAATGCAAACCGAGATCAGATATAATATAATATCAGTTCATATGATACCAACTATTTCAGTTTGTTGGTGTAAGTAGTTTAAATTGATTACTAGGAAAAAAGTATCTTAGTTTGGAAGCATGTATTACTTCATAATCCTTTTTTGTAAGCCAGTTAGGCTTATTTATTTTGAAACTTACATTGGATAATTTTTCCATAATTTGATATGGACCAGAAAAAGGCAGACTTAACTTCCGAGTATTCGGATAGTGAAATTCTTCCACTATGACAAGGTCACCAGGTTTAAAAGGCGCTTCCACAAACTTTAAATCATACCTGACTTTATTTTTCAAGTGTTGTTCACTTGTTCTTTGGAAAGCCTCTTTTCTGGCTTCCTCTACAGGGGGATAATAATTTTCATTGCCTAATACTGATGGATAAGGTAACTGGCCGAACATTAAATATGCAGGAGGGTACTTGGTTACTGAATGAGGTGTGCTATTGTACTCATTAATTACTTCCTGCAGAATTTTGGGCCATGGGACGTTTGAAGGGGTAGAATTTACTTTAAGTCTTAGTCGGGTGCAAATTGACTGATTCACACGCTCATTTTTCCCATTACACTGTGGTCTATGAGAAGAAGTAAGTAATTTTTTTACATTCTGTTTATGTACCCATTTACGAAGTTTAGACGCTGTAAACGCAGGATTTCTATCCGTTAAAATTTTCTTGGGAAGCTGAATATTAAAAATCTGTTTAAGAATATTAATGTAGACTTCAGTTGTAACATTTTTAGATGCAAAACCCCAAACATAACGAGTAGCGTGATCAATAGCTATGTGCATATACCTTTTAGATGAATTATAATAGTTAAAACCTCCTACTGAATCTAATGAAATTATATCGAAAGGTAATTCTGCAGGTGGTAATGCCTCCAGAAGACCAAATTTTGGTTGGTGTGATTTTTTGTTCAGTTGGCAGACCTCACAATGCTTGACAAATTGTGTAATATCGTGAGTCATGCTGTTCCAATAGTATTGTGGGGAAATTAAATTTAACATTTTTTGGATTCCGGGATGGCCAAATTCTGTATGGGTATTTATTAGTAATTTCTCTCTCAAGGAGAATGGTACTACAATTTTTTGAAAACCCTTTTTGCGAATTATTACAATGTCATTAACTTTTTGAAATTTAGGCCCTGTTATATTATCTAATTGTTGGTGTTCTTTAATTTCATCTGACGTTAATAAATGAATATGGGGATTTACAGAAAAAGTGGGATTTCTTGAAAGCATGTCTGCTTCAAAATTGGTGGATCCTTTGTTATATTTTACAGTATAATCATACATACTTAATTTTAATGACCATCTGAATAACCTACCTGTTAAATGCTTCATCTTCTTAAGCCATACTAAGGAGGCATGGTCAGTATGTATTGTAAAAGGTTTTCCGTGAAGGTAATAATGGAATTTGTCAAGGGCATCGATTATTGCTAGACATTCCAGTTCTGTGATAGCGTAATTTTGCTCGTAAGGCCTTAATTGTCTCGAGTGGAACGCAATGGGATGCAAGTTCCCTTTTTCATCCATTTGTTTTAAGACAGCACCTACGGCTTCCTTTGAGGCATCAGTATAGACATGGCATGGGAGGTTAGGATTGAATAATTTTAAAATAGGCCTAGAAATTAATGCGTTTTTAAGCAATTCAAATTATTGTTGACAGACATCTGACCATTCCCAAGGAGCATCTTTCTTTAACAATTTATTTAGAGGGGCTCTAATTTTAGCGTACTTGTCTATGAATTTGTGGTATACGTTTACAGAACCAAGGAACCTTTGCAATTCTTTAACGTTTTTTGGAGGGATTAATTTTTTAATAGTTTCGGTGTTAGCATTGTCTGGTTTTATTTGGCCGTTACTAATTTCATAACCGAGGAAGTCAATTTGAGATTTAGCAAAGTTACATTTGGAAAATTTTAATTTTAAATTTTCTTGACGGCAAATGTTAAATATAGTTTTAAGGTGATCCATATGCTCGGCATAGGAATCGGAATAAACTATAAAATCATCAAAATAATTGGTAGCAAAATTAACTTTATGTTTATCTAGGATTCTTCGAAGAGCTCTTGCAAATTGAGCTGGGGCATTTTTATAGCCAAAAGGAAGAACCAACCACTCATAAAGACCTTGATTGGTTGCAAAGGCCAACTTCTCTGTGTCTGAAGGATGAAGTGGGATATGCCAGTAGCCAGAGGCTAAGTCTAGCGTGGAAAAATATTTGGCATTGACAAGTCTGTCCAAAAGCCAATCTATACGGGGCAATGGTTCCGAGTCAGTCTTACAAATGGCATTGATTTTTCTGTAATCAATACAGAGACGCGTTTTACGTTTTCCTTTTTTATATTCCAGAGTGACGGGAGAGGAATAAGGACTGCAGGATTCTTTAATAAGTTTAGCTTCCAGTAATTCTTGTATTTGTTTTTGAATTTCTTCATTGTCCCTAGGAGATCCACGGTAAGGTCGAAGCGAGATAGGAAGTTCCGAGGTGAGAGTTACCCTCTGAGGTTCCCATCTGACTCTACCTACGTCATATCTATTGCGCGCAAAAATATCCTTGAAGTCGCTTAGAAGCCCTTCCAACTGTGAGTTCTCTTCAGTAGTACAATGACTAAAACTTTTGTCATCATAATCCGAGAGAATTTGAGTATCAAGGTAACAATGTCCCTGTTGAGACAAAATTTCTTGATTTGATTTGGAAGGAGAACGAAGCGGCTTCTTGCAATTCATATCATCCGTTAAAGTTAAAGTATGGTTAAATGAGTTTTCCTGAGAAATTTGATTGAAAATATTTTGATCATGCTTAAGAATGACTCCATCCTGAGTCAGAATATTCGAGTAAAAGTCCATCGATATATGGAATTTTTGTAATTCTGGAGTTCCCAGTATCGCATATGGCAAGAATGACCTAACTAGGTATAAGGTGCTATTTTGCCTGATATTTCCTATTTTGAGGGGTACGTGAAGTTTTTCAGAAATCTGAACTTGTCCTTGGGTTTGATTAACATTAAGAGGATGACAGCTTTGAATAGACGTCATATCCAAGGCTGCAACTAAGTTTTCTGGAATAAGGGAAATGGTACTTCCGCTATCCAATAAAAATGGTATTTGAACCTCATGACCAGTTTCTGAATACGTATGATTATCGTAATTCCCGTATCTGAGGTACCCCGGGACTATAAACCGTCATAAAACATTATGGGGTATTCCTTGATCAGGGGAATACCCATGGGCATTCTGTGATTGAAATTGATTGCTGTGGGTTGCCAAGTTGGGGTTCATTGTTGTTCCTGTATTGCCCTGGACATCATATTTATGAAGTAAAGTATGATGTCTTCGATGGCAATTTTTGCAGTTCATCTTGGAGGGACATTTATTTGAAAAGTGGCCACCACGCAAACAATTGATACATAATTTGTTTAGTTGGACAGTTCTCCAACGGTTATCTATGGGCATATTCCTTAATTTTCTGCAGGCATGGGTGGCATGCGACTCAAGGCAAACCCCGCATTTAGTATTTTCTTGACTTTTGGGGAATTTATATCTATCGGAAGAATTTCGGGAATAATTTACATTTCTTACCTCTATTTTAGTTGGATTCTCCAACGCTAGCATACTTTTGGCATGAGTCTCTAAAAATTTTAAAAATTCCGTGAGACTAGGCATATCATTATGAATAAGAGAGAGCTCCCATCGTTCTTTTAGATTATCACTTAGTTTTTGAATTATAGTATAAATTATCATGTTATCCACCAAAGCATTTTGAGTCAAATTCAAAGACTCTAGAATTCGAAGTGACTCATTACAAGTATCTATTATGTCAAAAATAGCTTTAGAGGAAGAGGGGCAATTTTTCATGTTTTTTAAATTGTATAACTTACTTATTTGTGCTATGGCTAAATCCCTAGTTTTATCATAGCGAGCGCAGAGAATGTCCCATGCATTTTTATAATTGACTTCCGAGAGAGGAAATCCAGAAATTAATTTATGAGCAGGACCCTTTACACTAGCCAGTAGATATTGCAATTTTGAGACGCCCCCCCAACTCCAAATTTTGATCTATAGTTGTAAGAAAAATCTCTTTAAAAGAAAGCCATTGATCAGCTTCTCCGTGAAAAGGTTTTAATTCAAATTTTGGAAGATTAACAGTTTTTACACAAACATTACCTGTAGTTTTATTTAGACTTTCTGAACCACCCTCGTGAATGTTTAAACTTTTAGTTAACTTATTACGTGATGTATTTATTGCTATAGTTAAATTGTCTAATTTGAGTGCAATCTCATTATATTCATCAATTATAGGATCAGTTTCCGATGCATCGCTCTGAAGAATGGCATTTTCATGGAGTTTATTTAATTCGGTTTCAATATCCTGAACCTGTTTAACATATAAATCTAACTCTTCAAGAGTTACAGTTTCATTATCAATTTTGGGATTTATAATATTTTTTATGCGAGTGATTTTTCCCTTAAGAACAGTTTTTTGTTTTTTAATAGCTTCCATTTTTAATTAATTTTATGCCAACTTCTTAAAAATCTAAATATAAACAAATTCTAAATGACCTTCAAAAAAAATAATAATAATATCAACATAATACAAGCATCTGCATAGAATTGTGAAATGAAATAAATAAAAAGAATTAATTATATAAAATAATTAGACGTAAATATGGATATCCATTTTTTCTTTCAATTTAAAATATAATTACACCTTAAAACCATGGTTTGTAGAAGTAATAAAAACAATAACACTAGAGATATATTACTTACCTTAATCAATTAGTTTTATAATCAAGGAATTAGGGGAAAAAACATGCGCACTAATATAAACAAATAAATAAATAAATAAATAAAATAGTGTACACTTGTGAGCTCACATATTATAAATTAAACATTCCTTTAATCATAAATCACTGTACCACCCCTTGAGTATACTCATGTAATAGATGTCGAATAAATTCACGCAACACGAGTTTTTCTTTCAATAAATAACGAAGCGATTACAGGAACACTATTTGAAGATTATTGATGAATCACTAGAAAGCGAACAGAACTGTTGAAATCGAAAAGATTTACGCGTTTCATGATGACTCGATGACTGCATTCAAACACTTTATTGGAAATAAAACACAAAGTACCCGACATTTTTGCTGATAACATTGCTCTCATTATCGCCATAGAAGAATAAACACATACGGCACCACACTTCGATGAAACCAGATGAACACAAACAAAAATAAATCACAAATTCGGAGAGACCGGCCGAAGTAATTCATGGCACGACAGAAGGCAGGAGGAGGGACGAACGGCGATAGTTGAAGTCCCGCTCAAGAAGAAATCCAGTGTCCAGGATGCGGCAAAGCTCGACCGAGTGGAAAATAGCATCTAAGTATTCCAATGGGGCAACGGCGATAGTTCCGCTCAAGAAGAAATCCAGTGTCCAGGACAAAGATCTTAAGATGCGGCAAAGCCCGACCGAATGGTAGAAAATAGCATTTAAGTATTCCAATATGGAATACGTTTGCTGGATGATAACTCATGACGAGACATTAGCTCCTTTTCAGGGCCTCTTTCGATGTTTCGAGTCAGAATGACCACTGTCTTTGCTTTCCTTTGTGGGTCTGGTATTTTTAATGATGTTCATATTTCGTCGATTATTTTCCCGCACTAGGTATCATACTGCCGACTATGAAGAACTGTCGCATTTTCATGAAACGACAGACTTCAAGGGGATGAGTTTTAATTACGATTTATTTAAAACACAGCAAAATCTTGTCGCAAGTCTTTACATCATGAGTTCTGCAGATCAAGTGCGTAGATGTATAGAAATTTCTCATCTCCCGAGGGGGGTTAACAGTTAAAAAGGCCATGTGTTTTACTTAAATTAATACGATAAACTTAGGTTTCTTGTTGCCCTGTAAAACCCGTGATTTTTAGTCATGGGGCCCGTATCCACATTGAGGGGCGATTTATTAAAAAAGTAATAAATAGGTCTGATTTTTTGTATTTTCTTACATATATGTATAACACTGGTGCCCGTCTAACCGAAAAGTACCAAATTTTGCCTCGTTTTGAGAATCTGCACCAATTAAGGGGAAAAAAATCTGACTAAGTTTAGCTGTGGTACTTAGATAATTACTGGAATTTCTATGAGTTATTGAATTTAATGTTATTTGATACGTTTTTTTCATTTGCAAAGTAAAGTTTAGGCTTTGTTTTTTCTGATTAAAAAAAATCTGACTGTAATATGTTTCCCCATTAAATTTAGGGAATGGTCCATATATTTCATTTCCTTATTTAATAATGTGCATTTTTTGCTAATCTAAAGAATCTCTTACTTTTATTTTCAATAATTAAACTCAAAACAGATTTTTTTGTACAGTATAAAATAAATATTTTTTTTCCTCACATTTCCATTCTTTCTTTTGAATGCTTATATATTAATTATTTGTGTTTAAAAAATGTTCAAAACCTTGTATTTCCTTTCCTTGAGTAATTTTAATCTGTTTAAATATTTATATTGGCAAGTTTAAATACACAAGTGTTTAACAGAACTTAAATTTGTTTCTATAGTCTGAAAGATTTAATTGCACCTGCCTTGTATTAACACCTTCTGGTAAAGGCATGGTAATATTCGTTAGTGAAAGCAGATGTTTTGAAATAAATTTAATCAAATTATTGTCATTCTGTTGTTTCTTATCATAGAAGAATGATCTAACTTTTACTGTGCTACTAAAAATATATTCTGATTTTTACATACTTTATAGTTTGTGATTTGAATAAATATTTTTTTGCTTTATTATTTAAATATGGAGCCTGATATTAAACCTTCTACTAGTCTTCAGGCTTTCAGTATTGTAATATTAACTGGTTTAGAATGTCACAAAACTAGTTATACAAATAACAGAGAAATAGATTACATTGATAATCTCTGTGATTCAGGAAAAGAACTTTTTTTACTTAGGACTATTGCATTTATAAAACAAAAATTAAGTGAAAACCGTTTGATTAATATATGTGAGCATCACAGAATTTGTCTCGTAATGAAATATGAATTTTATCAATATAAATGTGGAGATTTATTTAAGCGGCATAAAAAGCAAACGAATAAACCAATTAGGGCAGTTAATAGAGATTTATATACGGCCGAAAAAGTAAACCAAAGTTAAAAGTTATGATTATTTTTCCGAAATTTTGTGACTTTATGAAAAATTCTCTACACAAAAAGGCAAATGAAAATTCCAATTTGTTTTTGTATCAAATAAAATTAAATTCAATAACTCATAGAAACTCCAGTAATTATTTAAGTACCACAGCTAAACTTAGTCAGATTTATTTCCTCTTAATTGGTGCAGATTTTCAAAACAAGGCAAAATTTGGTACTTTTCGGTTAGACGGGCACCAGTGTTATACATATATATATCAATATACTGTATATATACATACATATGTACATGTATAATACATATGTATTTATACAGATCTATACATATGTACATATGTAAAAATAAAACACGCATCCGGCTAATTGGAAAGTACCCAAAATTTTTCCATAAGCCATGCGAAAGACATCATTTATATTTCATAGATAGAAAGCCCAAAGTGTAAACTTTTATAAAAACAAAAAGAAATTGGAAATTTAATTTGCCTTTTTGTGTGCAGCCTTTTAGGTGAAGTCACAAAAATTTGGAAAAATAACCATAACTCTCAACTTTGGCTAATTTTTTTATCCTAAATATTACAAGTAAATTTTTTAAATATTTTTTTTTAATCTGCATCTTTTTATATTCTTACAGTGAGATTTTTAGGATGAATCATGTTTTAGATCCAGAGAAACAATTTTTTAAAGATGGAACTGTAATCTCAAAATACAAACTCAGAAATGTGTGATTTGCGAAAAACCCAAGAATTGGACCCCCCCCCCCATATCTTACAAACTATGAGGTCTGGGAAGGAAAAATTTATGATGGAATTATTTCATGATAGAATTAGTGTGCATACAAAGTTTCATCCAAATCCCTGTCAGTTGGGTTACAAATGGTGAAAAAAATTGTTGAATTGACATGGAATGACCGTGAGATGATTTTCGAAAAGATATATGAGTTGCCGTGGGATTTCATTTCTGGCTCATTTCATTAGAATTTGATTTATAAAAAATTATTTTCTCAATAGGACCATTTTATTCGTTCTCAGATCTCTGGCTTCGGAAATTCGGTTCAAAATGCCAACTTAAACATAATTTTTTTGCAATGTTTTCTGCTTTTATCAAAAAATCGACTGTCACGGTACATTGTGTTGTTTCTAAATAAGAGAATTAGTTATTTTGATGCGTTTGAGAGCAAAAATGAATTTAAACATAAATTATAAAATAAGCAGTTTGGATTAGAATGCATACTTAATTGTTGAATGCTAGCGTTATTTGTGTGAATTGTGTATGTGCGTTTTAAACGGGAATGTATTTTGAAATTTAATTGCACCATTGTTACATTATATCAGTGATAAATAAAATAATAACGGATTTGTGAAACACGTTAGTAAACTAAAATCAGTGCTAAAAAATACTTAGTTGTATCTCAAGTTCTCTAGGGGGATACTTCAACATCACTTCACGCATTATCAACCTGAGTGTTAACATTATTTCGACAAAATGTCATAGTATCAAATAACAAATAAATCTTTTAAGAAATCGAGAACTTTAATCTATTTCTTACAAAACAAAATTTTTTTGCTTAAAATCGCAGATTCGCAACGAATCGAATAAGAGATTTTTAGAAAATCGGAAAAACTTTCTCTTCAATAATACATGTAAAAATAACAACAATGCTTTCGTATTAACTTTCGCAAGTTCCAACAATTAGAATTATTTTTGCCTTTTGCATTCTTGCTTGAAAAGAATTTAATTGTTATGTAATAAGGAATTTTTTTTAATTCATTGTTGTAAAAAAAGGCATGAAATTACTATCAGGCACTGTCGATCAAACAGAAAAGGCAACAAACACTCATATACAGTAAACATCAAAATTTTCACAATATAATAACCATTCGTCTGTATCATTTTAATCCTTTCCGGCACGGTATTCCTAAAAAAGACACCTATTTTTAATTTTACTGCCATGAATTTTTTTATTCAAATTTCCTCTTTATAATACACCTTGCTTATTTTTGCTTATTTTCATAAGCAAGTTCACAATTTCTAATAAATTAGTTTATAAATTCTGATGGGCTTAATTATTTCAAACAGATTTAATCCGCGTCGGAAAGGGTTAAGTAAGTTTAGATTGTCGTCTCATGCTAAAACTACGCTGGCTTCCAAAAATTACGGTACAACATGTTTTTCAAAGCTCACCAGAAAAAAATGGCAGTCAGACTAAACTTCATAGTTTATATGAATGTCAATAATAAGCTTTAAAACAACTTACACATAAATTATAGATACTACTTTTATTTTATAGAAAAGAATAGGTATTTGTGAATGAGAGAAAAATACACTCGAAATTACAAAGCTTTCGAAATTTCGCATGTAAGTTTTGTTGCTTTTGAACAATTGTTGTCAGTTTTGTTCACAACAACAAGTAGAGTCTAGAAGAAGTCGTTTGTCCGATTTATTAAAGTGGCGAGATTAGAATGGGGTTATCACAGGCCGATACTGCTACACGGCTAAGTCCAACGACTTTGAGATCAGTATAAATTCGAAGATTCTGTAACCAGAAGACGTGTTCCATTCCATCCACGTTTTACAACACCTGCAGAAGACCAGTTTCTAGCTCTTTCGTCCCAAAGCAGAAGATGCACTACCAATTGCTTGTGCTGCAACTCATTGCAGATCAATTTGCAGTATCAAGGAGAAGAATATCCGCTACTACGGCGCGAAGACGTCTTCACAATACAGATCTCTACGCAAGGCGACCGGTTGTGTGTGTTCCCCTCAACAAAGACAGAGAAGGACCCGCTTATGTTGAACAAGAGAACATGTTTTCTGGACCAGACAACAGTGGGCTTCTGTACTCTTCACAGACGAGTCCAGATTCACTGGAGAGTGACTCAGGACGTCTTCTGACTTGGAGAGAACAATGCACTCGATGCCATCAATGAAGCACTGCCGAAACACACAGGTACAGAAACGGTGGAATAATAGTTTGGACAGGAATCTCACTCGGAGGCCACACTGACCTGCATGTGTTTCGCATGGTGCGAAATACCGGGATGAGATTCTTGATTCGTATGTGCACCCATATGCCAATGCTATTGGCAATAGTTTCATTCTAATGGATAATAATGCGAGACCACATCGATCTGTGGTTGTTGAGGGTCACGGTTTAGAGAGAATGGAATTCCCAGCTCCCTCTTCAGACTTGAATCCGATAGAACACCTTTGGGACTATATTGGACAGTTTGCGGCTTTAAGTCCTCCTCCAAGGTCACTGAATGAGCTGGAACAAGGCTTACTCCATGTCAGGTCAGCACTACTTATTTCGGTGTCCGACAATTTAATTGAGAGCATGGAAAGTCGATGCCCTTAATAAGTTCAAGTCCGGGGTGGATATATTCCGTATTAGAACCAGTTTTACTTACCCATCATACGTAGTATAGGGTAAGTCTTGCAATCGTTTTGAAAATCGAAAAAAAATTTTTGACGGATTTACACGTTTTAGATAGTGGAGATTCCGAAAAACGTAATTTTAGAAAAAAAATTTGCCGTCCGTCTGTCTGTCTGTCTGTAAACGCTCTATCTCCCGAACAAATTAAGATAGAGACTTGAAATTTTGTATGTAGTTAGTATGTAAGAATGGGACGAAGCCTATTTAATATCAGCAACCTCGATTATCCGGAACTACTTTTTTCGAACCCTCGAAAAATTCGTTCTGATGAAAGGTATATAAAAATTTTCGAATTTTTTTGTTTTAAGGAATGGCCGTAAAAGGCAATAAAATAACACACATTTTGCATATAGAACGAAGTCGATCGGATTATTAGTTGCCGAGATATTTGTAATCCCGTTTTTCACATTCTTCGATTTTTCATGACCCTGTATTTCATTCAAATTTCAATTCAGAGGTATATTTTAATTGGAAATGAGACGCTTAATCCGACACAGTTAATTGTTAGTTAATAGAATTATTATTTTTGGAGTTATAAGGATGTTTCTTTTACGCAGTTCGGTACTACTTGAATAGTTTGGCGTTTTATATAATTTGTCGAAATTGGTACATCAGCAGTTCTTTAATAGAGCATTACTATGTATATTAACAATATTTAAATTTTGTTTATGAATTGCAATGCATTGTATAAATAGTTTTCGCATGTTTTATTTTCATATACATATGCATGATGGGTAAGTATTACGGTGGCCTCCAACGACTAGTTTTAATATTTCTGTCACATTTTACTGCATAATACTGCGATATATGGATTTCAACAAGAATGGAATTTTTCACTGTGAATGCTTTTTTATTGTAGTTTCGTTTATGTGTTTAACTTAAGTTTCTGTATCGCATTTAACAAATAACAGTTTAGCGCACATTTCCTCCAAATTTGTTGTTTCTATATTCATTCATTTGCAAATTAGACGCAAAACACCGGTTGTATTTTAATTTTTGGAAGCCAGTGCATATCATTATTTTTTACACGAATATCTTTACATGATAGGGAGTACTGAACTAGTCAGACGAGCACTAGAGTTAGAATGAAGAACATGTGGTCGTATTGATGATTAAAACAGCGTAAGATTTGTTAATCTATTTACAATAAGTGTAACTGGTAATGAAAGTTGTTTATTCTAGAAGAAAAATGAACCTATTCTTGGAAAATTAATTGGATTTTCCCCATTTTATCTATGTCAGAAATTATAAAATGAACAGATTTTTGCCTTATAAAAGAATTTTCATAAACCGTTTAACTAGGCAGCTTTATGGAAGTACAATTCCGCTCCTAAGATACTCAAGTAACAGGAGATTTAAGCGAAACATATTGTGTCCCAAATTCGATGTTAGTGGAAACTTCATCTTCCAAAATATTTTTACTCATTTTTTAAAAATACATTAAAATTTTACAAACTAAGTAAATAACGATTAGGAAGATTTTTTAAATTAAATTTATAGAACTAAATCTTTATTTATAAAGATGTTGTAGAATATTTAAGATCCCATTTAATGTTTTAAATTTAAAATATTGTACTTTGTAATTTATAAAAAAAATAATTAGAAAATGTATATATAAAGTCCTTACAAGAGATATATTTCAAAATTGAAACTTTCTGTTCCAATATCAAGAAAGCTGAATCGGTGTGTTTAAAAGAGAAATCATCCATTTAAAAGTATTTCTACTTTATACAGTCAGTAATGCTTTTGGAAAGTGATAAATCAAAGTGTTTATAACTCATTTTTAATTGTATCTCAGTAATTAATGTGTACATAAATTTTATTAATTTTTTTCTAACGATGAATTAAAATACCAGTGGGATACAAACGGTTAAATCATGCACAAATGACGCATACGCAACAGTTGTCAGACTTCATATAGATATGACTTGGGTACCTGAACATGCATACAAATTAAAACAAAATCAGTCCCCATAACCCCCTTTTAGCTCAGGTACAAGCTCAATCATACCTTTGCCTCTGTATTCTGGTGAACATAATTTTAAGATTTAATAAAATTAATTTGTTTTTCATACTTAAAAACACAATATAAATGATACTTTTAATTACAAATTTATGTGTTGAATACCCATATAGTAAAATTTAAACATAAGCGCATTTAATAATTTATGTATTAAAATATTTTATAAACAAAAGATTTCGTTTTAATAATTAAGGATTGTACATTATAATATCTAACATTAAACAATATAAAAGTTGATATCCTTGTTGGATAACAACATTTACTTTGCTTAGTATTAGACTTCACATTGCTTTATTTAAATTTACTAACATCACTAGTTTTTATTAATCATCAATTGTATCATGAATGAATAAGTACAATTTTTAAAAGTAACAAAATATCTTAATTATATTCTTATAGAAAATCATTTATTTAATAAATGAAAAGTTTCTTTTATTATTATTATGCATATTTAAATTCAAAATTGACTAACAAAATCCTTCACTAAAACACAACATAGAACAAATTTAATAAAATAAAATAAAAATGAAGCATAAAATAAAAATTTTTGAGGGAGTTTTTACAGAAATCTCTGGTTGAATAAAACAATAACAATTTAAAATAGACATATTTAAAGAAAGAATTATCTTTAATACACAAGATTTAATTTACATATAATAAAAAAAGGCATTTCACAAGATAAAAGATTTCCTATAATATCTAGATGCAGATGAACATTCAAATAAGATTTTTTATGTAAATCATTGTTATAAACCTCTCATGAAAAAAAGTTTCCTTCTTAAGTGTGAATTCTCAAGTGGTTTTATAACGGGATGTCAGAAAATATTTTGTGGCTCAACTTACATCAAAAAGGCTTATCTCTAATATGATATCGCAGTCCACATTTAAATGAAATTTTTAAATACCATTTCGTTACAAATCTTTCAAGCAAAAGTCTTATTTTTTAGCATGAATTCGCAAGTGAACATTTAAATGAGATTTATGAGAAAATCTTTTACAGCACACTTCACAAGAGAAAGGTTTTTCTCCAGTATGAACTCGCATGTGGCCATTCAAATGAGATTTTTGAGAAAATCTTTTGTTGCATATATCACAAAAGAAACGTTTCACTTCAGTATGAATTTCAAGGTGTCTATTCAAATGACTTTTTCTGAAAAACTTTTTGTTGCACATTTCACATGAGAACGGCTTCTCTTGAGTATGAAATCTCAAATGGACCGTTAAATCAGATTTCTGAGAAAATTTTTTATCACATATCTCACAAGCAAAAGGTTTTTCATTAGTATGAATACGTAGATGCACAATCAAATTTGATTTATGAGAAAATCCTTTGTTACACACCTCACAATAAAAATATTTTTCTTTAGTATGAACTAGCCGGTGGACAGTCAAATTAGATTTGCTAGAAAATCCTTTGTTGCAAAGCTTACAGGAGAAAGATTTTTCTTCGGTATGAACTCTCAAGTGTTTATTTAAATGAGATTTCTGAGAAAAATCTTTTTTACAAATCTCACAGGAGAAAGGTTTTTCCTTTGTGTGAACTCGACAATGCTGGAATAAATTTGACTTATTGGTAAAACCTTTGTTGCATAGTTCACATTTGAAAAACTTTGTGTCATTCTGAATATAATGACACATATCTAAATTAGACATCACAGAAACTTTTGGTGATAGCTGATGTTTCAAACACCTAATAAGCGAAAGATTCCAAATGGGTGTGAATGTGCCTATATAATGCCAACTAATAATCGCTATTTAAATCAGGTTTGTCTTGGTTTCAATCTCACATATGAATTAATTTTTCCTTATCATTATGATGGTGCATTTGCAGAAAATTTTTTGACAAATGTTTTATGAAGAAACTTACGAATGACGTTCTTTAAACAAAGAGAAACTTAAAAAGGGAAATCAAATTTGTGAAAATCCTTTTTGCATCACTTATGTAAAGTGAGTAACTAACTATTATAAACGATTTGGTTTTCGCCTATTATAAATAAAAGAAATATATAGGTTTTGTATGCATAAATCATGAAATTAACAGTAATGAGTAAGGTAATTAAAAAAAATTGTACTTCATCAATATAATATAAATAAAATTCCTTTCACCCGATAAATAGCTATTTTTTTTTATAAATTGAGCAAAATTTACAAGCAGAACTTTCTTACTTTACAAATTTGACAATATGAATGATATTGAAACAAATGACATAATACCTTCAATGGTGCATTTAAACTTCATCTTTTAAAAATGAGGTAAGAAGTAAAAAATACCACATTTTATAAAAAAAAAAAGAAGTTTTCCCAGTAGTAAATGAATTTCAAATATTTGATAGCGTTTTAAAAATTGTTACTTAGTGCTATCATAATCTAGTTCAATCCAGCAATTTGTAAATAAAAAACACATACAATTTCTTTAGGTTTAGAATATCACAATTCTTTTATCCCAGGATACATGGAGTAAGAAAAAATACTATAGAATTTTGGTCTTCCAATAGAATTTGTGCTTAGATGCATTTTCAGAATATTCAGAATTATTTTCAGATATATTCAGAATTAATCTTAAAAACATCTGTATCTGCAAAATAAATAAAAATTTAGTTAATAAGATAAAAATATTCGTCAAATAAATAATAAATATTCAATTATGTTCTAATAACTAAAATTTAATTCAAACTTTAATGTGAAAAGATTTTTGCTAGCATTTAAGGAAAGGAAAAACTGCATTTGAATCTTAATTTTTTAAGTGTTTTTTTTTCCTTTTTCATGTATGCAAATTTATAAAAAATGTATTAATTAAACAGATTTTAATAAATAGGTCAATTTATTGGGTTTTGCGTAGATTCTGAGCAAACTTATGTTGAATCAGATTTAGTTCACCATTTAATATTGACACATCTTTGACACCAATACTTATAAAACCCAATAATGATAATTATAAGGACACAAAAATTTGCTAATGCAATGCAGTTAGTATATTGGCATTGTTGATTTTAATAAAATTTACCTATATAAATTTGATTTAAATATTGAAAAAAGTGAAGAATGTACAGAAGGACTAAAGACTAAATAATAAAGAAGATTCTCTATTTTATTTTATTTTTTCAGATCTTCCAATATCTAATGCAAATTAAATGCTGTTCAGCTGCCTGGATTGCTGTTTTCACGTGTTTTTTGAGATGGCCAGCAATATATTTCTTTAAGTAAAAAATGTAAAGAAATAATTCAGTAATTGAAAAACATGAAATAAGCTTTTAAAGTTTTTTAAGTGTTCATTCTACTGGAACAACAAAAATATAGATAAAATTTTGGACACAAGACGTTATTTAAAAAGAATAGACAGAAAATTTTATATTAATAGAACAGATAGAAGTCGTTATATAAGTAGTTTATTTTTCGTTTTACACAATATATTCTCTAGACCGGTTAAAAAAAATCACGATATTTTCTCATGATTGATTATCGAATTACGCAATGTTTTTACATGACCAATTAACAAAATTCATGATATTTTTCTGGGACTGACACAAATTTCGCAATATTTTCTTGAAACAGATTGATAAAATTCATGATAATTTCTCATTACTGATTGCTGAATTGTGAAATATTCTTACGTGACATTTTGAAGAATTCCTTGATATTTTTCCCTATAACTAATTGATGAATTTTGTGATTGTTTTCCGTAAAAATCTGATGAATTTTTTCGATATTTTCCCGTAACCAATTGATGAATTTCACGATATTTAACCCCTTGAATAATTGAGAAAATCCAGGATTTTTTTATACAACCCATTTATGTATTTCACGAGTTTCTTGCCTTTTACAGAAAAAGTAAATAGCCAAAAGAGTAATAACGGCACTAAAAACCACACCGTACAAAACTGACCTACAAAAAGCACTAAAAGATTAGGTCTTTTTGGTGGAACTGAAGAAAAGCAAACTTTGTACTCCAAGTAAACATTTTTAGAGACAAAAAACTAATTGATCCTTGCGATTCACTGAAATTAAATTAGGAATTGTCTTTTTGAAGTCAAACATTTCTCGTATAACAGAAAAAATGAGTTGGCAGTTTTCTTTTTAAACTTTGGACATGGGTTGGAAATTTTAATATGTAGAACATATTTCACTCAATGAAAATGCCAGGATTTCAGTTTTGGCTGAAATTTCATCAAGGATATACGGAAACAATTTCGTTCAGAAGTGACCATACTGACAGTACTATCTCCAATATCTGTTGTCTATACAAGTAATTACACTACTGTGCGAATTAATTGACACAAACATGTTTTTTAAGAAAATTGTTCCTTTCTCAAGGATTTTCTGCCTCAAACCGGTTTCAACTGTATTTTCTTACAACGCGCCATTGCTCTTGATTAGTCTAAACCGGTTTGATCACGTGATCATGACATGTCGAAAATATTTCCCTTCAGTTGCACTTCAGTTGCTGTAAGGAGTGGTCGATTGTGTGAATTGTTTGCTTCGGATGCGCATTTAAAAAATGGATATCACTCCCAGGAAAAGGAGAAGAATTGTTACCTTTAGACAGCATACCTTTATGACTGTGAGGAATATTTCTGCAACAGTTGGAGTTGGGAAATCCAGTATTTCTAGGATTATTAATCAGCAAAAGAATTTTGGGACATTGTCTCCAAAATGAAAGAGTAAATGTGGACGCAAACGCAAGACCACGCGTCGAACAGACAAATTTCTTGTACGAAATAGTAAAATGCATCCTCGCAAAACAAGTACAGATCTTCAGAGAGAATTATTAGCTATTGGTGTGAGAGTGGATTCATCGACAGTTCGACGAAGGCTTATTGAAGCTGGGAGATTTGCAGGAAAACCAATAAAAAAACAGTTATTAACCCGTGCAATGAAGAAAAAACGTTTGGATTGGGCCAGGAAATATCAATCCTGGACTGCACAAGACTGGAAAAATGTTGTATTCAGCGACGAAACGCATTTTTTTGTACAAGGGTTTCAATCAAGATTTGTCAGGCGAGCTGATGGAGAACCCATCAGGGAACAACATCTTACACAAACAGTTAAGCACCCTCAGAAACAGATGTTTTGTGGTTATTTTACTTCTTGAGGACCTGGCAGCTTAGAACCAGTTGAAGGAATCATGAACTCTAAAAAATACATCTCGGTAATAGAAAGAAAAAATGTGCCTATGGTGCAAATGTTCGCTGGTGGTGTCGGTATCTTTCAACAAGTTCATGCTCCATGCCATTCTTCTAAGCTAACAAACAAATTTTTTCAAGAACAGGAATTTACGATTTTGGATTGGCCTGGTAATTCTCCGGATTTAAATCCCATCGAAAATTTGTGGAGCATTGTAAAGAGATGTGTGAGTAAAATGGACTGCTCAACAAAGAAAAGAATGATTGAGAATGTTATAAAAGTTTGGTTTCGTGATGACGAGATCAAAAATATATGTTCTAATTTAGTGGAATCCATGTCAAAACGTGTACAAGATCTCATTCAAACTAGAGGAGGACATATTTCGTATTAGATTGCTATATAAAGCATGTAAGTTAACCTATACAAATTAAACAACATTTGTAAAAATTTTTATGTTTGTCCCAATTAATTCGCACAGTAGTGTAAATATAAAGGTATATCATATTTTAAAAAGATTTAAAAATTTTTTAAAGAGAATAACTATTTGTTTTTTATATTTCCGAAGTTATAAAAGCTGCTCTGGGCTGTCTATCCCAAGTGTATCTTGTGAAAGAGGTTTCAACACCCAAAATTGAATTTATCTTCAGAAATTCATTTAAAAAAATCAATTGTTAAATTCACATAAAATTTGGTGAATGTTAAAAAAATAAATGTGCTAGGACATAAAGCTTGATGTTTTTTCCTTACTTTCATAAAAACAAACGTTTTGAAGAATTACTCTTAATTGTTGTTTTAAATTACTTCAATATTATTTTGCTACGTCTAGATTAACTTAATCTTTTAGCATGTAAAATAATAGCAAAATTAAAGATAATTTTTCTCTCTCCCAAAACAGTTCAACTCCCTTGAATTTGTAAACGTTAGCAGGGAGATTCCCCTCTTGGAAAAATTTGAATTTCGAACTCTAGACTTCATATCCAAATATATACAGGAATAACTATCATATATATATATACATCGCTATATATACAGAACGATTCTTTTTTTTTCTTACAAAAAAGAGGTGTGATAGTACACACCAAGAGAAACAATATTAAATAGGAAATCAAGAGTCCGAAACGTTTTCCGAAGGAAATAGCCGCCATTAAAGTTTAGGGTCCCAAATTTCAAATTATCATAAAAAACGAAAATATCGGTCGATTGATTTGCGGTTTTCCCAAAAACTATTCTTTATGTCAGTATTGTCTTCAAAATAAATTAAAAAGATAAACTTTTGAAAATGCTGATAGAGGCTGCTTTAGACTTTAAAGTAACAAACAACTATTTTTTAACTTTTTTTTTTTGCATCTTATTAACTTTTTTTAGAAGCTAAGACATAAATTTAAATTTTGAGCTCAAAACCTAAATCTTTGGGAGTGGTTAAGTACACAAACTGAACTGTGTTCAAGGTGGGGGGAGGGATTCAAATTTCAAACGATTATAAAAAATGGAAAAATCGGTCGATTTGTTTGCGGTTTTCGCTAAAACTATTCTTTATGTCAGTATTTTCTTAAAAATAAATTTTAAACATAAATTTCAAAAAATTCCAGTAGAGCGAGCCTTATACTTTAGAGCAGGCCTGTCCAACCTTTCACTAAACAGGGGCGCATTTCAGCTTTTGGCAAACAATGAAGGGCGCCATCATTAACAGGGCTCAGACATGCAACAAAATTACATCACAGTACTAGCACGATACACACATGTAAATGAGTATCGCACTAGGAGATATGGCTCAGACATGCAACAAAATTACATCACAGTACTAGCACGATACACACATGTAAATGAGTATCGCACTAAGGCCCAATGTGAATCTAGATCTTCATGTAAAAAAATAAAGAAAAATCTAAATAACTGCAAATTGTAGTAAATTTTGAATTGTGTATGTGCATTTTTTTAAAGCACTATCTCAAAAATTTTTGTAGTGGAAGCAACCAGAAACTTGAATCTGGCTTTTGATTGAATTAAAATGGCAATCAGTGATAATGTTAATGTTTTTTTAATGATGAATAAATACTCCTCGATTTATTTTGAAGGTGTAAATATGTCATTATAAAAAGTACAAAAACAAAGACAGACATATTAATGACCAATACATGGGTGTTTCTAAAGGGATTGCCTGAAAGACCTTTCACTGGTTGAAATCATTTTGCACGATTAATTTATTTTAACAAAATAGGAAAAATACCAATCATTTTTAAGGTCTGGAAGAAAAATTAAACCCGTTTACCCATATTATAAAACTACAACAGGCCAGCATAACAGCAACAATAACAGTAACATCAAAAAAGCTGAATTTTTGCACAAACGAAGGTAAAGGGGTGCGCTTATTTTTTTACATTTCATATTTTAACATATTAAAAAAGTTATTGACAACTTTTACAAATTTTTATTGTCTCAGTTTTTATAACATTTTTCATAAAGAATTACTATATGTTAGTGATGAAATCTAACTACACATGATTAAATTTTTAAAATGCATTTTCATTTTTCCTGCTTGAAATACACTTATGGAAGTTTAAATGGACTTTTATATTTAAAAAATGTTAATAATAGAAAATCTTCAAAAGGGCGCCAAAAAAATCCTCAAAGGGCGCCATGGCGCCCGCGGGCGCCGCGTTGGACAGCCCTGCTTTAGAGTAATCAACGACTATTTTATTTTTTGTATTTAATTAAATGCTTGCAAAAGCTTAGACTTAAATTTTGAGCTCAAATTCTGAAATGCTGGGAGAGTTTAAGAAGCACAAACTGAACTGTGTTCAGGAGTTGAATTTAACCCCCCCTCCCCTACCCTCGAACACAGTACAATTATGCGCTACTTAATTACTCCCAATGATTCAGATTTTGAGCTCAAAATATAAGTTTAAGTCTAAGCATTTGAAAGCATTTAATGAGATTAAAAAAATAATTAAAAATAGCATACGTTACTCCAAAATCTTAAGGTATCTACTATCGACATTTTTTGAAATTTATCTTTAACATTAATTTTGAAGAAAATACTGATTTAAAGAATAGTTTAGCGAAAACCACAAACAAAACGACAATTTTTTCCGTTTTTTATAATTATTTGAAATTTGAACATTCTCCCCCCCCCCCCCCCGTATGAACACAGTTCAATTTGCGCTATTTAACCACTCCCAACTATTTAGATTTTGAGCTCAAAATTTAAGTTTAAGTCTAAGTTTCCGAAAACATTTAATGAGATGAAAAAAATAACGGCAAAAAATAGTTGTTTGCTGCTTCAAAGTCTAAAGCGCCTTCTATCGGCATTTTTTGAGATTTATCTTTATAATTTTTTTTCTAGAAAATACTGACATAAAGCATAGTTTTAATGAAAACCGCAAATCAATCGACCTATTTTTCCGTTTTTTATGTTTATTGGAAATTTTTGACCCTAAACTTTAATGGCAGCTACCTCTTTCGAAAACATTTGGGACTCCTGGTTTCCTGTTTAATATTGTTTGTCTTGATGTGTACTATCACCCCTCTTTTTTGTAGAAACAATTTAGAATCACCCTTTGATTCCAATTTAGAACCAGCGCCGTGGGAAACAGGGGGCGAACGGGGCGGTCGCCCCGGGCGCAGAAATTTAGGGGGTACCGAATTTATACTACTAATGTCATTTTGGGGGGATTTAGCATCAAGTTGGGGGGAGGGGAGCGCCACATTGAAACATTGTCCCGGGCGCAGTTTTCTCTTCGCACGCCCCTGCACCCTGTATTAGAGATCTGTACGGCCTAGAATTTCCAGACCTGGGTCCGGACCAGCACGTTTATACTTTTCATTTTTACGCCCGACCGGGCCCGTACAGAAATTAGTGAAAACAGGCCCGGCCCGTTATGGCCCAACACAATTTTTACTATTTCTAAAAAAAATCATTTTTTTATTTTATAATTAAGATTTCTTTAAAGAATACTGCATACATATCTATGGAATGATTTTACATTACATTTTACAGGAAATACACATTAGCAACATTAATGATAACTTAGATTTTTAAACTTTCAACATTCAAATAAAGATTCATTAAAAAATTAATATGGTTTAGAATAATCACCCGGTATATATATATTGGTCATTCCACACAAATGCAAACAATGAGTGTTGCACCATAGTCACAGATTCCTTTTTTTTTTCTTTTTTCAAATCACAGACAGACATAATATTGAAACCTTTAAATCTGAAATATAAAAATATTTTTTTCAATATTGACTGAGATATAAAAAATTGGTCATTCTTATCAAATAGCAGCCATCTTGGATTTTATTCCAATGTCTATATATGTCCATAACTCGGAAACTAATAGTTCAAATTCTATATTTTCCGTACCAATTTGAATTTATTTATGCTAATAATACTTATATGATATCAAAACAAGAAATTTTCATTTTATTTTATTTTATTTTATTTTATTGCAAGCATATTTAAATTATCACCCAAAAAATGCTTACTGTAATGGACCATCATGATATTTTTAAAACTTGGTAAAACACATTGATTTATATGTGTGCTTTAAATTAAAAAACAAAAAATAGAGAAATAATTTAATTTTTAAATAAACGGTTTTTGCACATATTATATAATATACCATTTACCAAATAATGAACACTTTAGAATCTGTAAGTATTCCTAATTATAGAAATATTATCTAAAATTGAATTTTCTAAAATCTTAATTAATGTAAAATTATATTAAAAACCTTATTTGTATTCATTTCATAACCCCCCCCCCCAAAAAAATGCATTCAATTAAAAACAATTTACACTCAAAAAGATAAGAAAATAATTAAAGCATATAAAAAATCTATAAATGCTATTTTGATTTTACATACATACAAAAACCTATTTAAGATCCTTTTTTCTACTCAGGAAATTACATTTTTATGCATTAGTGTTGAATTCAGACACTTTTCTCCTGAGGGATTTTTGTGGCTCCAGGGGGGGAGAGAAGCATTGTAGAGTTCATAAGAGGAACTGCACATTTTTACTCTTGAAAACACAAAATCTCAAATCCTCCAGCCCCGGACCACCCCACGAAATCTACTTTGCTCTAACTTTACAAATTTTCTACTCACAAAGTTTAATAGTATGTGTTATCCTTTACATTTTAAAACCTATACGTCTACATAAATTTAAATAATTCAGAATGCATTAAATGTTAAGATATAAATATGTCAGTTTATGTAATTTTAATTTTAATGTATTTAATACATACAGTGGCGCAGCCAGAATTTGGCTCTGGGGGGGGGGAGGGATAGAGTTGCTTATAGATAACAAAGTCGCCATCTTTATATATATATATATATATATATAAATTAGTTAACGAGTTTCAATCGATTTTGATCGCATGGCAGCCATTTTTCTTCTTTTTGTCACTACCACGTCGTAAATTCATTTCAAATCATCCACTGTGAAAATCGTCTTCTGAGATCTCTTATAAATGAATGAAGAACATTTCTCAGTTACATAGCTTTTTAATCATGATGTCTACTTGCCTGAATCTAGGAAAAAAAGTGACACAAACTACAAAAGCGGAAAAAGTGACACAGAAAAAAGTTACCGGAAAAAAGGGACAAGGAAAAAATGTTACCAGAAAAAACTGACAAGGAATTGATTTTGGGGATTTATTATTAATTTTGGGAATTTATTGGTTAAGTATGAAAAGGGGGCTCGGGAGGAGGATTTTAATTTAGGTAAATGGGTTTTTCATGCTGAATTAACTGTTTTGGTTCAATTTTTGGATGTACTTTCATACTGAAAAGACGCTTGCCTGATTAGTTTTGGGAACGGACGATTACCCCTCCCACCTCCGCCCTAAATAAGATGAATGGGTTTTTAAGCAGAATTATCCAACGTGTGTCAAATTTTGGATATAGGTTCTTTCTGATAAGGCTTATATATAGTATTGTGGTGTCGCGGCCTGAGTTTCTCTTTACTCAGTTGGTTTATTTGTTAAGTTCATTAATAACACATTTTTTATTCCTCAAGTTCTTTATTAGGACCATAGATCAATTAATAAATAAATAAATATAACGAAATCACAACTACATAGGAGCCACACTCCAATGTTACATTTCGCTTAGCACGTCTAAGCCATCTTACATCATGTCTTTCTTCCAACACCTTCCTTCCCTCTCAGTGCTCAATAATTCCAGTGTCCCCTTCAGCTCATTGCCACTAGACCAGTGCAATCATTTTCTAGGCATGTCCCTTGAGGTCAATAGTACCTATTCTTCTCAGCTTTTGAATGAAGATACTTTCACCCCTGCATACTTTTTCATAATAAGACTTCGCTATCTATCTTCTGCCACTATAAAAGTTGTCAGTAAGTCATCCCAGTATATAATACATGGAGAATTTTCAGAGTTTAGTGGTTAAGTATAAAGGGGGAATAGGGAATAACCTCTCTTAAAATAAATAAATGGTTTTTTTATGAAGAATTATCTGATTTGCTTCAAATTTTGAATGTAGGCTCATTAAGATAAGGGGTATCCCTGATTTGTTATGGGGTTCTTTTGCTAATTAAAAAGGGGGTGGCGGCGATTATTCCGACCTTAAATTAGATAAATTGTTTTTTATGCACAATTATCCGATGTATTTCAAATTTTGGCTATAGGTTCTTTCTCATAAAGTGAATCCCTGAATAGTTTCAAGGGTTTGTTTATATATCATCAATAGCTATTTGCATTTAAAACTGTGTTTTGTGTTTCTACATAGCATTTTTCAGTATTCAATAAATATCCTAAAAGAGAAAAAAAATATCCTGTTTTTCTTAAAATAGTTTTTTTCCTTTTTTTTAATTTAAATTTGTTTTTAATTTTTTGAAGCGTTCAAACCTGAAGATCTATCAAGAACTACAGGTTTTTAAACAATTAACTTTCTCATTATTAACAGAAGCTAGTAATAAAAAAAATATTTTTTTATTACAAATTAATGAATTCCCTAGTTCATTAGTTCGTTATATGCAACATACTTTATACATTAAAATTTTCTAACATATATTTTTTAAATGTTTTACATTATATTTTGTGATGTGTAATATGGGGCATTAATTAGTAAAAATCCAGTTTTAAATGAGAAATATTTGGCGTAAATTAAAATGACAATTACAACAAATGATTTAGCATATTTACTTTTTTTACAAAATAAATAAATAAATAAATAAACCAGTTTTAAAAGCAAAATGAATGGAAATTAATCATTATAAGAAAAAAGGTAAAATGTGTTATAATGTTTTCTGATATATTTGTTTTCAATCATTAAATTAAAAAATAAAGAAAAGTTGTTTTTATTTGTTATTTGCGTTCAGTTGCATTCAACTCGCTTTTTTATGTTACTTGCGTATTTTTCCTGCAAACCTTTACCGGGAAATCCCCTGATCGACAAATTTCCTAATAGACTAGCCGCCCGTGATATCTACCGTGCATCCCCCTCCATCAAATGGAGAAAGCAAGCTTCTTTCCCCGAAACTGTTCCCTGAATGGACTGCTGCATTCCTCCCAATTTTAACTATAGTCTTTAGCTTATACGCCTTATCATAATGAACCTACATCAAAATTGAAGAAAATCGGGTAATTCTGTGTAAAAAGCTATTTATGTAATTTAAGAGGGGTTATCCCCAGTTACCCCTCTCTACACTTAGCCATTAAGCCCTTAAAACTATTTAGAGATCCACTTTATGAGAAAGAACCTATCTCTATAATCTATAATCTATTTATGTAATTTAAGAGGGGTTATCCCCAGTTACCCCTCTCTACACTTAGCCATTAAGCCCTTAAAACTATTTAGAGATCCACTTTATGAGAAAGAACCTATCTCGAAAATTTGAAATACGTCGGATAATCATGCATAAAAAACAATTTATCTAATTTAAGGAGGGATAATCGTGCATTTCCCTATTTATACTTAGCAAAAGAATCTCATAACTAATCAAGGATACGCCTTATCATAAAGAACCTACATACAAAATTTGAAGCAAATCGGATAATTCTGCATAAAAAGCTACTTATTTAATTTAAGGGGGGGGGATCCTCTGTTTTTGCCTCTATACTTAGCCATTAAACACTTAAAACTATTCAGGGACTCACCTAATCAGAAAGAACCTATATTTAAAATTTGAAATACATTGGATAATTCTGCATAAAAATCGATTTATATAATTTGAGGGAGAGATAATTGCTTGCCCCTCTTTATAATAAGCAAAAGAACCTCAGAACTAATCAGAGATACGTTTTACCATAATGAACCTATGTCCAAAATTCGAAGCAACCGGATAATTCTGCGTAAAAAGACATTTATTTAATTTAAAAGGGATTATCCCCCGCCCCCCTCTTCTTTATACTTAGCCATTAAACTCTTAAAACTTTTCAGGGATTCACTTTATCAGAAAGAACCTATATCAACTTCAAATATTTAAAATTTGAAATACATCTGATAATTCTGCATGAAAACCGATTTGAGTGGGGGGGAGAGTTATTGCCCATCCTCCCTTTATAACAAGCAGAAGAATCCTAACTAATCAGAGATACGATTTATCATAATGAACCTATGCTCAAAACTTGAAGCAAATCGGATAATTCTGCATAAAAAGCCATTTATTTTATTTAAGAGGGATTATCCCTCATCCCCATCCCTATATACTTAGCCATTAAACTCTTAAAACTATTCAGGAATTCACCTTATCAGAAAGAACCTATATTTAAAATTTTAGATACATTGGATAATTTTGCATAAAAACTGATTTATCTAATTTGAGTGGGGGGGAGGGTTATTGCCCATCCTTCCTTTATAATAAGCAAAAGAACCCCCATAGCTAATCAGAGATACGTCTTATCATAATGAACCTATATCCAAAATTCCAAGCAAATTGGATAACTCTGCGTAAAAAGCTATTAATTTAATTTGAGAGGATACCCCTTCCACCTTTTTTCTTAACCATTAAATTCCCAAAACTCTTCAGGAAATATATATTATAGATAATCCTTATCAGAAAAAATCCGAATCTATAAAAATCACACTCTTTGGATAATTCTGCATAAAAACCCGTTTATCTACGTTTATCTAATTTAGGGCGGATGGTGTGTGTGTGTGGCGGGGGGGGGGGGCTTATCAAGTCCAAAAATAGGACCAAAACAGTTAATTCAACATGAAAAACCCATTTACCTAAATTAAGAGCCTCTCATCGACCCCTCCCCTCTTGCATACTTAACCAATAAATCCCCAAAATCAATTCCTTGTCCCTTTTTTTCCGGTAACTTTTTTCCGCTTTTGTGGTTTATGTCACTTTTTTCCGATAACTGTTTTTTTGGTCACATTTTTTCCATTTACCCACTTGCAAATTTAGAATGTTTTATAAATAAGAATTAATATTAATTTAAAAAAAATTGTCTGAAAGTAGTTTCTTTAAAGCAGCTGTAAGTAGAAAGTAGTTAGAAATTAGGTGCCCCCTAAATCTCTGCCCCCCTCCCTTTTGCACAGTGCTGTTAATATCTTTCCAGAAACAGAAATATAAACAAATTATATACTTTGCAAACATACCTGGATTTTAAGAATGCTTGAAGGAATTCGAAAAATTAAAAAAAATTGTCTCTTATATCTATCTTTTTCATAATTTTCTTCTCTGAAGAGGATTTCATATCAGTCATAGCGAAACGCACAATAAAGAAAACAATCTTAGCACTACAGCAACTAACAACAGAATGTTTGTGGAATTAAGTCCAACCATTAAGCATGCGTTTTTCCTGGAATTCGAGAGTCTAGTCCCGTTTCCAAAAAAGAGCAAAAAACAGATGTAACTAATTAAGACCCCCCCCCCCCCAATGGTCCAGTATTAAAAAACCAGAGACGGCATTGGCAGTGACAGGAAATGACCATTCCTTTTAATCTTTGGCTGATTTCAAATAGTACAAGTGAATGCTGTCCTTATTCAAAACGGGTGATTGGTTTTCGTTAAAAGCTGATACTATTACTATGTGCTTTCCCCACTTTTAAGAAAATATATTACTGCTGCTTAAATGAGTCTAACTTTTAAATAAAATTTGATTCAATAAAGCGGCGGATTTCGAGAACAAAAGAAATAAAATTCTAACTTTAGTTTTGTGTTAAATGATTCGGTTCATAAAAATTGAAATTTTTGTATTTTTGTCATGGGTCTGGGGGGGGGGGGGGGGGGTTAACCCCCAACCCCCCCCCCTCGCTGCACCACTGATACATACCAAGAATGTTAGAATTCATAGTTTGCTAATCTTGCATCATCTAATTTTCTTATGATTTTAATTCAAAACATAATGTAATATTTCATCATGTTCTATAAGCTTATGCAATTTAGAAAAAAAAATAGGGAAAAAAATCATGCTTTAAGCATGGATTATGAAACACTTTCCAACATATTCAGAATAATGTAACAAATCCACACTGTTTAGAAAATTAAAATCTTCTATCTAATTCAACCATACGGAAAAGCATAACACATTTTAAATGCAATTTCAGCTGTTCTCATCTACAATCAGAAAATTATTCCAACTTTTACAGCATTCTGTATATTATGTATAAATTTGTATCTATTAATTACATGCATGCCAAAATTTAATTCACTTAAAATATATATAATTCAACTGAAAATTCCTTTTCAGTAATTTCCTCTAATAAGGAGTTTTCTTTGTGAATATTTTTGTGCGACCATACATATGAGGTATTTAATTTATATATAACAAATAAAATGCAAGAAATAGTTACATTTCAAAAAGGCATACCAAATTTTAAAATGCATATTAAAGTAATTATTACTCAAACACAGTACTGTAATTGATTTCGTTTCTGTGTCCCTGTAAATAAATAATACGCTAAATGGCCTTTTACAATGTAATCAAAATGAATATCAGGGATTTATATCAGTTTCAATGTATATGAAATAGCGTAATTGTTGATATTATGAACTTCAATTATTAGACTGTTTTCCTATCCTGTTTAAATTCTTACTCATACTCCTTGTATTTAACGTGCTTTTTTATATGTAGTTTTCTTTGTTAACTTTTATGGCAATTGTTGGTTATTAGTTTTAAAATAATTTTTTCAGCTTGTTCCACATAGCGGAAGCCTGTTACCTTTCTTTTCTAAATAAAAACTATCTTCGTAATGTTTATTTCATATTTTTTATCTGAATTGAGTTAATTAATTCTTGTTTACCCATTATCTGCTAAAATATTTTCAAGTAATTTCTCATTAAAATACTCTTCAAACGATTTTTAACCATATACCAGAATCTAATGAAATTATTTTGAGCGCTCCTGAAAAAAGAATAAAAAATGCTGGGAATTTTCTGTTAAAACATATTAGTATAGTGAAATTGATTGATTTATTATCAATTGCAATACCTTTGAAATACAGTCAAGCATCGATAATCCATGCACCCATAATATGTAATTTTCTATAATTCACATTATTTTACGAATGTAAACAGTTAAGATAATTTACAAATTCACGATCAAAAAAGGATTTTTTTACAACAAATAATAAAAAATTTGAAGAAAAATCACAATAACACAGCCATTTTTTTTAATATAACTCTTTTATTTTTTAGTATTAAAAGACAAACTGTATTACGGATCCTATGTAATTATTTTTAATAAAATGCACATATAGGGTTCATACTCATTTTCCAAGATAAAATCCCCTGATATATTGAATGATGAAGAAGTGCAGTAGACTCCCTCAAATCCACAAACTAGAAATTCGCAACTCTCTAAAATCCGCACATATTTTATGGATGTAAACAATGAAACTTTCAGTTCAGATATTGGGACAAAATTTGATTTTTTTTTAGTTTTGTATCAATTTCATGTATTTTTTAATTTGTAATTTTTTCAATAATACTCTATTCGTGTTTCTTTCATGAAGGAAGAATAATTTTTTTTTTTGGAAAAAATTCAAGATATTACTAATATCACTAGTAATCTAAATTTTCTTAGCAAATATATTTATGCATTAATCAAGATTTTATGGTTATCAAATCTGGCTAAACTTGAAATGAAAAATCCTTATTTTATGCTTTGGATGTGAATTAGTAATGTACTTTTATAAGGCATGTTTTGTTGAATAATTTTTGAAAAATACACTTAATCTTTGTAATGAATATTTAATCATACACTATTGATTATTAACTTGACCTTTGCTGTTAGTACTTTAATCATTTAAAAAATGATCTAAATTTTTATTATTTTAGTTTATTTCTTATTTTAATATTTTGCAATATTGTAAGCATTCATTATAGTTCTGATTGCACTATTAATTGCACTCAAATTATTGTTTAAAAAATGTAAACAAAGCAATGACCAGAAATCTGCAAAATTCTAAAATCTGCACAAGCTCTGGTCGCAAGCTGTGTGGATTTGAGGGAGTCTACTGTAATATTTATCATGAAAAATATAATTTTAACTAAAATATTAGAAAATTGGTAACAGAAGTTTCAAACTTGCAGTCAAATAAAACAACTTTACTATTTTTAAAATCTCAATCTTACTTCCTTTAAGCAATTAGAAAGAATGAAGAACTTTTTTGTTTTTAAATTTAGGTGATTGAATTCTTTGATAAAATCAGTGCAGAGAGTCATGAATACTTTTAAAAATATAGTTTATAATCACAACTTTTTCAGAACATTTTGTTATAGCTTTAATTAACTACATTAAAAAAAAAAAAAAAAATCTGTATGCAACAGAAAGAAAAATAGTTTTTCCAATCACAAAGTTTATGTTGGTATAATAAATATATACAGAGAAAAAAAATATTTTTTTAATATATCAGATCCTCAATAATATTAATTAGAAAATATTCAAAACACACCTTTTCTGCTTACCTTATATTTCATCTGAATTTTTTAACAAGTTTGAATTAATATGAAATTTAGATTGGTTAAAAGAGAACCATAACTTACTACTGCGCTACTTTGTACAAAATGGAGACATGACGCTATGAGAAAGATAAAAAAATACTTCGATTAAAAGTCTCTCTTCGATTTAGTATTTTTGATGCTGCCATCTTTTAACTCATTTTAGATTTATTGGAATATTTTTTTACTGCTCTTTTTATTTTTTTTACCATTTACAACTGCAAATGAAATTTACGAAACCAGATTATATCTTGTTCTACATAAAGCTTTATTAAAAATAGTGCTATAACTTTTTTAGTTACTTTTTAAATAGTCCTAAATAAAACAGACTCTCATTAAAAATAAGTAGATTTTTAACAAGAACATACTGTATGCCTAAATTTGATTTTAATTTTTTATCTCCATTTTGACTTTATGTAAATTCCGTGGCAAAATGAAAATTATAAAATCAAAATAGAGTGTTCAAATAAAGAAATAATGTAAAATGGGCAAATTACATTTAAAAAACTTATGATTTTTTTCTGATAAGCTAATTTATTAAACAGCTGAACCTTGATGTATTGTGTGTGATTGCGATTTATTTTTTAATCTTTTAGTATTAAAAAAAAAAAAAAAAAAAAAAAGACTTTAAAAAAGATGTACCAACTTTCCTTCATCACCCCAACCTTCTTTGCATAAAAAAAAAAAAAAAAAAAAAAAATATATATATATATATATATTTTTTTATTGCATGTGATTGATTTTGATGCTTGAAGATAAATTGTCGTTAACTAATTTCTCCAGATTTTTTTTTTAAGCCTCAATTCTTTTGAATTGTTTTTTTTCCCTTCAGATTATTAAAACTGTCTATTTCTCTAGTGCAAGTTTTATTCTGAGTTCCCGAAATGAAAGCTTTTCTTAGAAATAATACTAAGATATTCATGATTTTCTCAGATTCTGGCTTTTTATGCATCAGCTTCAGTGAACTTCCATTCCTTCCTTCATATATCTGTTTCCTTAATTAGCTGTGCAAGTTTCGTAAAGCATTGCCTATTACAATGCAGGAAAAAATATCTTTACTGAAACTGCATTTAGATATTCCTTTACTGAATCTGCATTTAGGCTTGTGGCTTATACAGAAATCAGTTTGAATAGTAAGTATTAACAAGAACAGTTAGTGTTGTTAGAAGATTTTTTAATAATAAATAGGATATTTTCTCTTATATGTATGTTTTTACAAATAATATTTCTTAAATATTAATTAGCTAATGTGTCCATTTTGCCATATTAACATGGATGATTAACAGTGGAATTAAACAATGGCTATTTATACATTAAATGCATGTTTGATGTTTTGTTTAGAAAACTGATTATTTACTTATTATTTATATAACAAAACACAAACATGTCAATCTGTAACGCTATGAAAAAATAATCTTAGATGTCACAACATGAACTTCCAAGTCTAAATATGGAGTAATCCTAATTTTTACTTTATAGAAAATACATAAATTAAATTTTAAAAAAATCCAAGGATTAAAATACAAAGCAGCATTACCTACATATTCATTAATTTTAACCTTTCGCCAGGCACACAAATTTCAATCATATGAACAGGCATATGTTGTAAATTGTGCACCATTAGGAAAACATTCAATTATTGCTGTTTTGTTTTAATTTTATAAATAGTTTAACATACAAATATTATATAAATTTTCTCCGCTCACAATTTATGAAAGTATTCTGCAATAGACTTACATTTATTTTGTTATGATATATTAAAGCAGGCATGAATTTTGTTTTAAAGGAAAAAGAAAGCAAATGTTGTACTTTTTACAACGACAAGCTGCCATTAAATTAATACAAAATTTCAAAAAACTATTTCAACAATCTTGCAATATTATTTTCATTTATTAATTTAAGAAGAATAGTAATAAAAATAAAATAAACATTTAATTCAGTAGACTCTCTCAAGTCCACACAGCTTGGGACCAGAGATTGTGCAAGTTTTAGAATTTTGTGGATTTCTGATCATTGCTTTTTTACATATTATAAGCAGTAATTTGAATGTAATTAATAATGCAATCAAAACTATAATGAAGGTTTAAAATATAATACAGTCGAACCCGTTATAGTGAACCCAGATATATCGAACGAAAATTTTGGTCCTGCCGTTTTTCTATTCTATTTAATGCTATTGATACTTTTATAGCGAAAACTGAAATCTTAAAAATCGGTTGTAATGAACATCTTTTCAAGTCGCCCATGGTTTTTTTTTTTTTTTTTTACTTTTCTGCTGTTCCGAAAAGAGGATTTTGACTCTAATTTATAAGAAAATACATGCCAGTTCGTGAAACATTGTGCAAATTAATGATGTGTCTATTTGTTAAAGTGTAGTAAGAACTGCATTCTTTTTTATGGTAGCTATTCTGCAGATGTGATCACACCCACCCGCTAGTTATTTTCAATTTCTGTCATAGCTGTTTAGTAACACATTTAAAGCTAACTAGTAATATATTTAAGAATCATTCGAAGTATAACAGCATTCAAAAAAGTCTTCTTTAAAGCAAGCAATAATAATAAGCTTTTTTTCCTTAAATCAGAATCTCTGGAGTTCAGAAGATCTTAAAAAAAAAAAAAAGAAAAAAAATAATAAAAAAGTAAAAAGAAAAAAAAAATTATTTTTAACACACCAATAATTTGTGTTAGTCATCTTAAGCCTGGATAAATTGTAAATATTTTAGTATAGTCAGGATCATTCCTTAAATTGTCTGCTCATTTATCCTAACATTTATCTGATTTAGAGTTGGTCTTGACTTGTTTGGATAATTGACACTGTATTGTATTTCAATTTGTCTTCCCTTTTAGTTAATTTATTTAGTATTGTCTCAGTTTAATGTAATCAATTTTAGTTAATTTAATTCATTAATGATCATATCTAATAGATTTTGTGTGTTTTATCTTAATACATCATTATTGAACAATGTAATAATATACATATTTTGTTAACTCTAACATTTTTTAATGGTTCGGATATAGTGAACAAAACTTTTGGTCAAATAAAGTTCGTTATAATGGGGTTTGACTCTAAAATAAGTAATAAACTAAAATAGATAAAAAATTAGATAATTTTTTTAATATTAAAAGCAAAGTTCAAGTTAATAAATCAATAATATATGATTAAATATTCATTATATAGATAAAATATATTTTCCTAAATTATTCAATGAATTTTACCTCATGAAGGTATACAGTAGACGCCTTTAAATCCGCAACTCTCTAAAATCCACACATAAGTTACAGATGTAAACAATAAAACATTCAGTTCAGATATAGGGATGAAATTTCACTCTTTTTTAGTTTTATATCAGATCATATACGTTTTAATTTGTAATTTTTTAAATATTACTGCATGTATGTTTTTTCATAAAGAAAGAATAAATTTATTTCTGAAAATATTCTAGATATTGCTGGCATCACTAGTAATCACAATCTTCTTATAAATATATTTATGTATTAATTAAGATTTTGTTTCTTTTTTTTTGGGGGGGGGGTTATTAAGTCTGACTAAAGCTGACATTAAACTTCCTTATTTTATGATATTGATACAAATTAGAAATGTACCTTTATGAAACAAATTTTATTGAATAATTTAAGGAAAATACATTTTATCTTTATAATGCATATTTAATCATACATTAATTATTATTAACATGACTTTTTCTTTTAATATTTTAATCATTTTAAAAATTATCCAAATTTTTATTATT
>OZ025302.1:19878304-20006298 GCA_964019185.1 Maratus speculifer | reverse complement strand
TAAAACTGCTTTGAAATTTATGTATTTACCGTTTGTTTATTCCCCCCCCCCTTCCCTTCTTAGAAAAATGTTTGAAGTGCTGATTTCTGTTAAAATATAATTTTCTTTTCCGCTTTTCTTTAAATGTTTAATCGCAACTTTTTAAAAGTTCTTTAAGCCTAAAGTGCTTATAAATGACCATTTGGCGACAATTTCTATTTGGCGAAAACGGGTTTTTCGCGCCAAGAAAAAAAACAAGATTTCGGATTCCGGACGAATGTTTATAAAAATATGTAACAAAAATAATATATATATATATATATATATATATATATATATATATATATATATATATATATATATTGAAATAATGTCAGCAGACAATGTGTCAACTGATATATTTTAGATATCATTAAACATGTAGGAAATAATTTTCAACACTGCCGTTATCAAAATCTGATATTTTGTATCGGAGACAGTAGAGAAAAATATTTTTACATGAAAAACAACAATATTCTTCGAAATCGAAATGTAACGAAAGTTATTATAATGATTTTCATTCAAACATTTTCACCACTTTTAAGGGTGTATTTCGATTCAAAGTGCTTATTTTCCAATTTATTTTTAAATTCCTTTTTACTCCCATATGTATCAAACTAGCAAATTGTCTTATTTCGAAAGTACACGAGGTGTCGTGATAACCTATTCTTCGATAAATGCAGAAAATATTGCAAAAAACGCAATCAAAAACGGAATTTTGAACCGATTGTCCCCAAGCGAGATATCTGTGAACGAAAAAAAAGGTCATACTGTGAAGATAATTGTTTATAAATCAAATTCTAATGAATTGAGCATAAAATGACATACCACAGCACCTTATATGTCTCTTCAAAAATCCCCTCAGCAAGTTTCATGTTTCTACTTTTAAAAATGTGTCTAAAATTGTATCAGAAAACTTCGATCTGTTGAAGGTAGAAAAGTAATTTTCGAATACACCCTTAATGAAGAGTATTAAGAGAAAACTGTTTCGTTATTATTATTTTTTTATTGTTATTGCGGAAAAATTAAATATGAGTATTTTACACCTACAATTAGAACCTAATGCTTTTAATTCTAAGATATTAACTGGATTGGGTCGTAATAAACAATTTTTTCATGATATCATGATTTCAAGATATAAGCGATTCGCAATTGTTGTTTTTTCTAATGAGAGATTTCTGTGCGTGTTTAATTGGGTTTGCATTTGGTTTTAGTTCTAGACATATAACATCCATATTTATTTACATTTTAAAATTTAATTCAATTTTGTTTAATTTATTTAATTATTTATTTATTTTTGCGCAATAAATAATAATATAAAAAAATAGCGGAGTTGAGCATATAAAATACAAAGAACTGAATAATATCTGAGAAAGAAACGAACGTATTTGGTTCTAATTCTAGATATAAAATACCCATATTTATTTATTTATTTTTAATTAAATTAAATTTAATTTCTTATTATTTTTATTTTTGGGGCAATAAATCAGTAAATAAATAAATAAAAATAGCAGAACTACTTTCTCTAATTATCCTTCGTTAAAAGTGGTGAAAATATTTGAATAAAAATCATCGTAATGATTGACGGTAAATTTCGATATCGAAAAATGTTGTTTTTTCCCATGCCATTTTTCTGAAGTGGCTCCGATACAAAACATCAGTTTTCCATATCGATATAGGATCGACAGTGTCGAAAATTATGACCTATATGCTTAAAAAATATCGAAAACACATCAATTAATACATACAATTATATACATCAACATTCCAAATAATGTACGGATGTTGAAATAGAGTAGCTCCGCCCCAAATAACGCCTTTAAATGTATTTCAATAAATATTATTCATATTTTTGAAAATATTTATATCTTGTACACAACGCAAATTTTTGGCGTTTATGTATGATATTCGGACACATATAAGGAATTTTTTACAAGAAAATGCTAATTTTCTAAGAAATATGACATACGATTATTATTTTTTTTAAATTTTAATCGCTTTTTCACACACTTTTTATAAACATAAAATTATGCTAAAATTCCCAATTTCGCATATTTGATGTCCATATAAACTCAATTAATGGTTGTAATTCGGTTCAGTATTTTTTGAGAAAATGAGGTCTTAAAAATTTCGAAAAAAGATTTCTATCTCATAAAAGATATATATTTATAAGGTGATAATAGCGTTGTCATACAAGTAGAAACATCTGAGAAAAAAAAATCAAGTAATTTGATTGAAAGGCATGTCGTCAATGCTTGAAAGAAAGTGGAAAGGCCATGCCCTTTCAAGATATTAATATTATTATAACTATTTGTCAATCATTTTTCACCTTAATTTTCAATGTAAGTGTGATACGCCCATTTAAACCTGATTGAAGTATTATTTTTAAAATGTGGGCGGAGCCATTCATTCTCTGCACCAAAGACGGGAATGTGACTGGGCGATCATCTTGAATAATTAAATTTCTTATTCTCATGTTTTACAATTCTTTTATTAAAATATTATATTGTTTAAAAAATGTATTATCAATTATTTTCATCATTTGGGGGTAACATGCATTATGAGCTCTGATATTTTATTTCTATAATTACTGTAGAATTTTTTCTGTTGCTCATTTTTGTGAGGTGCTTGAAGCAGCAAGTTTTCTGGTAGATTTGAAAGAAATATTTATTTGCATGCTTCTGAGGTAAACGTCACAAGTCGTGTGCCGAAGTGTGTCATTAAAAGCCAGATGTACATTAATAAAACTGAGATATTTAAGCAAGATATGATTTATTCTAATAATTAATTTTAGTACGGTGAATGAGCTGTTATCTGTGACTACAATAGAGGGATATCTCTGTTCAAATTAATCAAATCAGACAATATACATTTTAGAGTTATTTGTAATTTATGTTTGGAATCTGGCATCACATAAGTTCGCTAATGTATGTAACTATAGAAACGCAAATTGTCTGTGTTTTTCTTAGTTGTTGTTTTGTTTTGCTTGAAGAGCAAGCAGAGCTTTCGCAATATTTTAAAATAAAGTATGTTATAGTCCACTAAAGCATGTGAGTTTATTAATTACGTTAATACGCATCGCCGCCACATATTATCCTGGTTACGTCTCCCGGAGTCTATATATCTTTTTTCTTCACTTCGAAAAGAAAAGTTCGATAATAATGAACTGTTTTCGTCATTGAGTTTTATTAGAACATTTTTCCTCAAGCTGGCCTGATGAAGAAAGAAAGAAAATCGTCTGCCGGCAGCAATCAAGGTATGAATCATTTATTATTCTTTTTGCTGTTATTATAAGTTTTTGAACATGGAAAATATTGAAAAATTAAAAAAGAAACGTGCAACATTACGCATTTCAATTACGAAATTAATTAGTAAATTAGAAGCTTTAATAAAAGATAAAAATATTGATATTGATAGTTATTTAGAAATATCAGAACAATTAAATGACAGAGAACAAACTCTAAAAAACCTAAATAAAGAAATAGAATCTGGTATTAGTTTAGAAAAAGAATATGAAATCGACAAAATTACGCTAACGAAGAATACTAGGAAAGAATTATAAGGCCAAATTTCAAATTAAAAAGCAACTTAAACATTTAGAACAAAGTAAAATTTCCAATGAAATTCAACCCGATTCTACTCAAATAAACAACGGGATAAATATTAAATTACCCGATATATCTCTTCCGAAATTCTCCGGAAAACCCGATGAATGGGGTTTATTTAAATTACAATTTAACAACTTAATAACTTCAAATGAGCAACTGTCAGATGCGCAAAAGTTGCATTATTTATCAGCAGCATTAATAAGTGATGCAAGAGCTTTGATTAGCACAGAAGACACTTTTTCATCTTTATTTCAAGCATTAAAAGACAGGTACGAAAATGATAGAGTAGTAACAGAAGTACACATCAATTCACTTCTAAAGCAGATAAACTTACACAGCCTTCCGCTAAAGATCTTCGAAATATAGTCGATAATGTAAAAAAAGGCATTCGCGCCTTCAAAATTTTGAATTATAATAGAAATAATCTTAATATTGAACATCATTCTCTAAAAGTTAGATAGAGATACTCTCAAAAATTATGAAATGACGGTAAGTTCAAAAGAAGTTCCGAAGTTAGATGAATTACTTTTATTTTTAGAAAAACGATCTCAATTTTTGGAAAATATCCATAAGTCACGTCTGTTAAACCTTTCAGTAAGGATCAGAAACGTTCATTTAATTCTAAGTCATTGATTTTGTTAGCAGAAGGTCCACACATTTATTCAATGTGTAAAGGCGATCACATTTTAATGAAATGTTCCCAATTCTTAAATTTACCTGCAAAAAAAGGTTTAATATTGTTAAAATGGAAAAATTATGCTTCAACTGTTTATCAACAGTTCATAACATTAGCCAGTGCAAAAGTTCAAGCACGTGCAGAAAATGCAACAAACGTCATCACACATTGATCCACCTGGAACGCGGTGAGGAAAATATTGATGCTCATCAGACTATAGCAATTCAAGATGAAAATACTATTAGTAGTAATTTATCGCCAACCGCAAACGCATTTACTCCTCATAGTTACACAAATAATCAGATGTCTGTTACCGCTTTGGGTGAAAATACTCATTCATTTGATAACACGCATTCAACTATTAACAATACTGTAATGAGTATGACGTCTTCTTCTAGTAAACAAGTACTGCTTTCAACTGCGATAATATATGTACAAAATGCTAGACGAGAATTAGTTCCTCTTAGAGCATTGTTAGATTCAGGATCGCAAAATAACTTTATAACGAAGGAATGTTCTGAGTTATTGCTCTTGAAAGGAAGGAAAATAAACGCATCAGTTTCTGGACTAAATGGTTCAGTTATGAACATAAAGGAAAGTATTATAACAACCATAGCAAATAAAAACAGGAGTTTTAATGAAGCATTGCAATTTTTTGTTGTTCCTAAAATTACGCGCATAACACCAGCTACATATCTAAACATCATGCCTATTACGCATTTACAAACTTTTCAGTTAGCTGATCCACAATTTGATAAACCAGGCACAATACATGTTTTATTATCAAATGAAGTAATTTTTAAATTGGACAAAATAAAATAAATATGCAAAATTTGGTTTTTCAAAAAACTGTTTTTGGCTATGTTGCCAGTGGTTCTACGTCTATTCCGCAACAAAATTTTAATAACTATTGTGGTCTTGTTCGATCTGTGGAAGATGTATCCAACGCTATGCAAAAATTTTGGGAAATTGAAGCGATTCATGATAAAATCCAATAAAAAGTAAAGAAGAGCAGTATTGGGAGGAACCTTTGTTGCGTACACATACTAGAAGAGAAGATGGTAGGTATATTGTGGAAATGCCAATTAAAACTGGTCGGCTTGCATGTTTAGGAGAATCAAAGAAAAACGCACTTAAACGATTAAACCACTTACTTAAGCGATTTGCGCACAATCCAACCATGAAATTGTTATACGAAGAATTTACTAACGAATATAACAATTTGGGACATTTAGAAGAAATCTTGTTGGAAAATAAGCCCGAATTTTCATATTTTTTGCCGCATCATAAGGTATACAAACCCGAGAAACCAAGCACGAAATTAAGGGTTGTCTTCGATGCTAGTGCAGCTACTACCAGTCACGTTTGCTTAAATGATATCTTATTAAACGGAGGATTAATCCAAGATGAGCTCTTCGATATCATTTGTCGATTTCGAACTCATAAATATGTCTTTACTGCTGACATCATAAAGATGTATCGTCAAATATTAATTTCGGAAAATCAGAGAGATTTGCTTCGAATTTTGTGAAAAACTGATGAAGAAGAACCAGTCAAAATATTTAAGTTAAAGACGATTACATACGGTACATCAAATGCGCCTTATCTTGCCACGCGGACTTTAAATCAGCTTGCAATTGATGAAAAGGACAATTTTCCGCTAGCATCACGTGTAGTTCTTCAAGATTTCTATGTGGACGACGTATTAACAGGAGCTGACACTTTAAATAAGGCTCAACAAGTGCAAGCACAATTAATCGCATTACTTGAACGTGATGGCATGAAGTTGCACCGATGGTGTGCTAATCACCCCGAACTCTTGAAAATCGCAACTAGCAATCAAGAGTATACATTCAATGATCGTAATGCGGACCAGAGCACTAAAACTCTAGGATTGTTATGGAATCCAGTTCGTGACTGCTTTTCGTTTAATTCATCAGTTAAGGAACCAGTTGTATACTCAAAAAGAACTGTTTTATCCGACATAGAGCGTATCTACGATCCATTGGGATTACTCGGTCCTGGAATAGCTAAGGCTAAGATTTTCATACAAAGACTGTGGCTGTTAAAGCTGGATTGGAACGATCCACTTCCAGATGACATTAAAGATGAATGGCGACGCTTTATCAGAACGCTTCAGAATATAAACAATTTAAAAATCAATCGATTTGTTTTAAATGAAGGGCATTCGGAAGTTGAACTGCACGGCTTCTCCGACGCCTCCGAGCTCGCATATGGAGCAGCCATTTATCTACGCTGTTTCACAAAATTTAATACATCTTTAAATTTACTGTGCAGCAAGTCTAGAGTTGCACCAATGAAACCTTTGACAATCCCACGATTGGAATTGTCCGCAGCTGCCTTATTGTCTCAACTCGTATCTAAGATAGTGACTGTACTAAAGTTGAACATCAGTAAAATAATACTATGGTGTGATTCAACCATCGTCTTAGCGTGGATTCAGACTCCTCCTCATCTACTTAAAACATTTGTGGCCAACAGAGTTTACAAAATCCAAGAATTGACCCAGACCTTTCAATGGAGACATGTACGCTCAGAGGACAATCCAGCAGACCTTGTATCTCGAGGTCTATCCTTTGACAAATTAATTGATTGTGAACTTTGGTGGCATGGCCCTCTCTTCTTGAGATAAAGAGACAGTGAATCCAAACACAGCATTGATTTAGAACGAGTCAAAAACAATAATGACTTTTCAGCAGAATTAAAATTGAAAAATAGTACAGTACTAATCAGTCTAAATCCTAGTGAATTTGTAAATGAAATTTTAAGTATCAGCAATAATTATACTAAAATATTACGTGTTTTAAGTTATATTTTCAGGTTCTTAGATAACACAAGAAAATTAGATGAAAAAAGAAAGGGACACGTAAGTATGGAAGAATTATCACGAGCAGAAATATTTTTAATTCGGGAAATCCAAAAAATTGAATTTAAGGCAGAATATACTGCATTGTTAGAGGGTAAGCAAATTTCTAAGAAAAGTAAATTGCGATTGTTAAATCCCTTTTTAGATGCAGATAATGTGCTAAGAGTAGGAGGGCGTTTAGATAATGCAGACCTAAAATTTGCTGAAAAACATCAATATATTCTGCCAACTAAGGGTAAATTGTGTAGCCTAATTCCAATTTACTATCATAAAAAATATCTTCATATAGGTGTACAAGCATTGTTATGCTACTTGAGGCAAAAATACTGGCCTCTACGGGGAAGAAATTTAGCTAGAAAAATAACGCATGAGTGTGTAACTTGTAGTAAAAGCAACTCCATAACTATACAAGAAATTATGGGTTCCCTACCCAGAGAGAGAGTACGTCCCAGCGCAACATTTAATTACGTGGGAACAGATTTTGGTGGCCCCTTTTTCATAAAATATAAGGGACTGAGAAAGGGAATTCTTAATAAGGTGTATTTGGCAATCTTTGTTTGCTTTGTAACTAAAGCAGTGCATCTCGAACTAGTGTCAGAATTGACTACAGATGCATTCATTGCCACCTTAAAAAGGTTCATTGCTAGGCGCGGAAGGTGCGCAGTAATCTTTTCAGATAATGCAAAAAATTTTGTTGGTGCTAACGCCGAGTTACAGAGACTCCATAATTTACTAAGACATCCTGAGGAGAAGTTAGCGAATTATTTGACAGAAGAGAATATTATTTGGAAATTTATTCCACCCAGAGCACCTAATTTTGGCGGGTTGTGGGAGGCAGGAATAAAATCGGTAAAATATCATCTAAAGCGAACGGTAGGTAATGCAAGGCTAACGTTCGAAGAATTATTAACTGTAATTGCTCAAATAGAGTCTATATTAAATTCACGACCAATCACTCCATTGTCTTCAGACGTGAATGACTTGGAGGCCTTAACACCAGGCCATTTCTTAATCGGAAGGCCTATGACAGCCATCGTTGAACCAGAATTAATTAATGTTAACGAAAATAGACTATCTAGATGGCATAGAATTTCAAAATACATTCAATTGATATGGAATCGTTGGAATAAAGAATATTTAAATACGCTCCAACAACGCTCCAAGTGGCAATTTGAAAAAAATAATGTTAGCATAGGAACCCTAGTGTTGATAAAGGAAGATGACCTCCCTACAAATAAATACTTACTAGGACGCATTATAAATATTTTCCCAGGTGCAGATGGTAAGGTTAGGGTTGTAGAAGTAAAAACCGCTAGGGGAATACTTAAAAGAAGTATTTCAAAAATTGCGTTATTGCCACAACAAGTCTCAGAAAATTAATTACGAAATGTGAAAAAAAAAGTGTTTTGTTATGTATTTTTAGTTTTAGTTTTCCTATTATTGTATGTTCATAATTGTATTTTTCATTGTTAAAAGAAAATTGTTGTATTGTATCATATTACTTAGGCATTTGTAATGTTAATATTTTGTACTGTATAATTTATTGAAGTTGACCCTGCAATGTCGGGGGGTATGTTAGAGTTATTTGTAATTTATCTTTGAAATGTGGCATCACATAAGTGTAACTATGGAAACGCAAATCGTCTGTGTTTTTTGTTAGTTGTTGTTTTGATGTGCTAAGAGTAAGCAACGCTTTCGCTATGTCTTAAAATAAAGGATGACAGTCTACTAAAGCATGTGAGTTTATTAATTAAGTTAATACGCATCGCCGCATCATACAATGGTCATTTCCGATGACTAAGACATTTTTCTGCGGGAAGGATTTTTGCAACTCTAGAAAAAGCACTTTGAAATTCCGGAGAGAGGCAGCACATGTAGGCGATTCATAAGCGTAAATTCCCAAACGTTCGGGGGTGACATTTCGATGCTTGGAGGGGGCAACCCTTATATTTGACGCTAATCAGTGTAAAAACCATTTCCGACGTTTTTCGTAGTATTCTAAATTTGTACAAAAATTATGAATTTTCCCGTAGTTCCCTAACTGCATTCATGAATAAAAGAAATTACAGTACTAAATATATACATAAAAAAATTTGCTCTTCAAAATCCATTCTTTTATTTAAAAATGGCTCCAGCTGAAAAATTCAATGGCGAAAATTGCCATTAATATCTAAAATACCCAGGTGAACGTCAAAACCTTCCAATATCCCTCTGATCTTTCCCTAAATATCAACGAGACTCGAAATAAAAGAATTCAAGCGAGAAAGAACAAGTTGAAAATTGCACGCGAATTGTAGCAAATGAGGTATGTTCGTACGATAACGAAGTTTTATAAATATCATTCTCATATATCAATCTCGTAAAATTGTAAATAGTTAATTACAATTAAAATTCGCATCAAACTCCTCTACCTATACCATTATGTAATGGAATACTTTTGTGTGGCTTTGTAAATCAATAACAAATGTTCTTTGCACCACATATTGTGCAAAATGTATATTATAATATGTACTTTATAGATCATACCAATTTTACTAGGGTCGAATGGGTGTAACACCATTAAAATGCATTTGAAAAATTTTTCCCCATTGACAGTAAAAAAACGGAATAATTTTGATTGTCCCTATAATTGATGTATGCGTCCGATTTTCATAAAATTTGAAATAACCCAACAAAATTGTGCAGTAATTATGCATTTTAAATTTAAAACGATTCGGTTGAGTAGTTTTGTGTTGTTATATGCGGACGGACGGACTCAACGACAACTATAGGTGCTAAGTATTTACATAATTACGAACGCTCCTAAAAATTGATCTCCGGAAATGTTCTTCAGATTTATCGTGAGATGTATTTGAGATCTGCACGGGCATCGCTCGGGCCTTGCTTCAGAAGACTCGGGCCGGGCTTTGCCTAGTCACTAATATTTTCTGGCCGGGCCGGGCTCGGGCCTATTTTTTTCCGTACGAAGCGAAGACTGATTTCATTTTTCCTAGTCTCCAAGCCCCAAAATACTCAATTCCGGTTGAATCATTCCGTATGAAAATCCTTTTTCCTTCGTGGCCAAGTCTGTTCATCAATCAGTAAAATTTGGCTTGGTCCAAAAATTTTTGTAAAAAAGGCATATATTTTTAAATCATTATTATTCTACAATTAAACATTAAAATTTTTTCTTTTTAAAGAATCGTAGATTACTACGCTTATTAAAATAGAGTTAAACCACGGAGTAAGACACAGGAGGGGAAACTTAATGCGCATGACTCTTCGAAAGTACAAAGTGAAATTTTGGTAAATAATGAGGGGGCTGTGATAGGTAGTAGGCTGGTTTTTTAGCTACTGCAATGCTTTTCAATGGAAAAAATGGTTATTTTTGAATTTTTTTTTTTTACGAAAAATCTGAATTTTTAGAAGGTTGTAAAAATGAAAATCTGGTTAATTGTAGTTTTCTTCACAACATACATATTTTTTTTTATAGGTATTTGGTGCTTCATTTTCGTTTTTAAGCCCTTTAAAATACGAGATCATTCTGACAAAAATCAAAGGGCAGGCCATTTAAAAGCATTGAATATCGCGAATTAAAATTACTGTTGTAAATTTGTTGAATATCGCAAAGAAACAGACTTTTGATTTTTAGAAATTAAGTATTAATCAAATATTTTGGAGTAAATTTTAATTTCGCGTACAGTTTTTATAACCTTAGACCATTTTAATAATCCATAACTTTGGATATTTATGCAATTAATGCATGTAGAATTAAAGCTAATTTTTATTTTAATTATTTGGACAACTGCTTATTCATATTATGGATGTCTTGTGTGTCACCCCCCCCACTCTGCACCCCTAGGGGGGGCACATTTTTAATTTCTTTACAACACCAGTCGTGTGACACATCATTTCAAAGGTCTGCAAGTGCTTATTCATATTATGGATGACGTGTGTGTCACCCCCTACTCTGCCACCCCCAGGGGGGCACATTTTTAATTTCTTTACAACAGCAGTCGTGTGACACATCATTTCAAAGGTCTGCAACTGCTTATTCATATTATGGATTTCTTGTGTGTCCCCTCCACTCTGACCCCCAGGGGGGGCACATTTTTAATTTCTTTACAACACCAGTCGTGTGACACATCATTTCAAAGGTCTACAACTGCTTATTCATATTATGGATGTCTTGTGTGTCACCCCCCCCCACTCTGCCCCCCAGGGGGGGCACATTTTTAATTTCTTTACAACACCAGTCGTGTGACACATCATTTCAAAGGTCTGCAACTGCTTATTCATATTATGGATGTCTTGTGTGTCACCCCCCCACTCTGCCCCCCAGGGGGGGCACATTTTTAATTTCTTTACAACACCAGTCGTGTGACACATCATTTCAAAGGTCTGCAACTGCTTATTCATATTATGGATGTCTTGTGTGTCCCCTCCACTCTGCCCCCCCAGGGGGGCACATTTTTAATTTCTTTACAACACCAGTCGTGTGACACATCATTTCAAAGGTCTGCAACTGTTTATTCATATTATGCATGTCTTGTGTTACATCCCCCCAAAGGGGGCACATTTAAGCTGTTGCATAGCTTTAATCGCGGTCTTTGAGCGCGGCGACCGAATCTAGAAATTCCGTAATGAGAAAAAAACCTAACACTCTGGCTAACTTCATTTCATTTCGTCAAATTTCGGCACTTCGGTAGACTTCTCATTTATTCAGTAATAGAAAAAAAATTGTTTTCTTATCGGTCATCACGCTCAAAAAGTGTAATATTAAATAAGGATAATAATAGTAAAATAAATAGTATAAAGTATAAATAATAGTAAATTAATATCAAAGAAAAAGAAAAAACTTGAATTAATATAAAAAAAAACTTCATAAATAAAAAATAAATAATTAATTATAGTTGCATGAGTTGATAAAAAGTGCTATGCAATAGCTTTACCGAGGCAGTTCCTGGAGAGCAACACGTATTTATATATTTTTTTAACTTTGCTTCTATCTTTTATTTCTGACTGTGCAGTAAAAATAAATCTATTAATCAAAATTGTTCTTAGCTCATTCAGGAATTTTTGCGTTTAAATCCCCATCTTTTCCATCCGGACATTCAGGCCCATGTGAAAGGCAAGGGGGGGGGGGATAGCCCCGTCCGAGGAGATTGAGGGAGCAGCATTAAATTTTTCTCTACCAGCACCAATTTTTTTTCCTTCTATCTCTACAAGAAGAAAGTATTGGATTCGTATAAATTTTCGAATTCTGGTTTTCGACGGATTGTACACGTTTTAGGGGTAAGAGATTCCACAAAACATGCTTTCATAAATTATCTGTCTGTGACAGACATATTGTGGGTTCCCTATCTCAAGAAAAAATTCACGGAATTTAATAAAAATTGATATTTAGGTAAGACCCTGATATAAATTATTGCTGATTAGTTTTTGGCGTAAATCGCTCAACAGGTGTCACTGCTATGCTTCATTTTTTATGATTTACGCAACAGCTGAATCTCAAGAACTAGCGCACGGATTCCAATAAAAATTTAGTTTTAGGTAGTCCCTGATATAAATTGATGATGATTAGTTTTTGATGTAAATTGCTTAATATGTGTCGCTGCTATATTGCATTTTTAAAGATTTATGCAACAGCTGTATCCCAAGAACTAATGCACAGATTTTAATAAAAAAAAAAATACGCGTGGCACTCGGGGACTGCCGCGGTAAAGCTATTGCATAGCATTTTTATCAACTTATGCAATTATAATTATATATTTTTTATTTATGCAGTTTTTTTGTCTTTGATATTAATTCAAGTTTTTCTTTTTCTTTGATATTAATTCAAGTTACACATTTTGAGCGTGATGACCGATAAGAAAACAATTTTTTTTCTTTTATTGAATAAATGAGAAGTCTGCCGAAATGAAACGACGTTAGTCGGAGTGTTAGGGTTTTTTTTATTACGGAATTTCTAGATGCGGTCGCCGCGCTCAAAGCCCGCGATAAAAGCTATATAATATCTTAAATGTGCCCCCCCTAGGGGGTGACGCACAAGACATGCATAATATGAATAAGCAGTTGCAGACCTTTGAAATGATGTGTCACACGACTGGTGTTGTAAAGAAATTAAAAATGTGCCCCCCTGGGGACAGAGTGGGGGGTGACACACACGACATGAATGATATGAATAAGCAGTTGCAGACCTTGAAAATGATGTGTCACACGACTGGTGTTGTAAAGAAAATAAAAATGTGCCCCCCCCTGGGGGGGCAGAGTGGGAGGTGACACACAAGTCATCCATAATATGAATAAGAGTTGCAGACCTTTGAAATGATGTGTCACACGACTGGTGTTGTAAAGAAATTAAAAATGTGCCCCCCTGGGGGGGGAGCAGAGTGGGGGTGGCACACAAGACATCCATAATATGAATAAGCAGTTGTAGACCTTTGAAATGATGTGTCACACGACTGGTGTTGTAAAGAAATTTAAAATGTGCCCCCCTGGGGGGGCAGAGTGGGGTGTGACACACAAGACATGAATAATATGAATAAGCAGTTGCAGACCTTAAAAATGATGTGTCACACGACTGGTGTTGTAAAGAAAATAAAAATGTGCCCCCCCCTGGGGGGGCAGAGTGGGAGGTGACACACAAGTCATCCATAATATGAATAAGAGTTGCAGACCTTTGAAATGATGTGTCTCACGACTGATGTTGTAAAGAAATTAAAAATGTGCCCCCCCAGGGGGGACAGAGTGGGGGGTGACACACAAGACATCCATAGTATGAATAAGCTGTTGCAGACCTTTGAAATGATGTGTCACACGACTGGTGTTGTAAAGAAATTAAAAATGTGCCCCCTGGGGGGGCAGAGTAGGGGGTGACACATAAGTCATCCATAATATGAATAAGCAGTTGCAGACCTTTGAAATGATGTGTCACACGACTGGTGTTGTAAAGAAATTAAAAATGTGCCCCCTGGGGGGGCAGAGTAGGGGGTGACACACAAGTCATCCATAATATGAATAAGCAGTTGCAGACCTTTGAAATGATGTGTCACACGACTGGTGTTGTAAAGAAATTAAAAATGTGCCCCCCCTAGGGGGGCAGAGTGGGGGGGGGTGACACACAAGACATCCATAATATGAATAAGCAGTTGCTCCAAATAATTAAAATAAAAATTAGCTTTAATTCTACATGCATTAATTGCATAAATATCCAAAGTTATGGATTATTAAAATGGTCTAAGGTTATAAAAACTATACGCGAAATTAAAATGTACTCTAAAATATTTGATTAATACTTAATTTCTAAAAATCATAAGTTTGTTTCTTTGCGATATTCAACTAACTTCCAACAGTCATTTTAATCTGCGATATTCAATATTTTTAAATGGCCTGCCCTTTGATTTTTGTCAGAATGATCTCGTATTTTAAATGGCTTAAAAACGAAAATGAAGCGCCAAATACCCCTAAAAAAAATATGTATAATGTGAAGAAAACTTCAATTAACCAGATTTTCATTTCTACAACTTTCTAAAAATTCAGTTTTTTCGTAAAAAAATTTTTTAAATTGACCATTTTTCCCATTGAAAAGCATTGCAGAAGCATTGATCGACAGCCTGCTAGTAGCGGTTTCGCCGCCTATCGTCAAAAAATCCGCATGGCAAAATTTTAACACTACTCTCCCCTCCTGCTTCTTACTCCGTGAGTTAAACACATAAAAAAGCATGATTATGACAGAATTTTTTTCAAAACTGAAAACTGTTTCTGAAAACTAAATTGGGAACTAAAACGTTCTATAGAAGCGCCGCTCGCAGCCTTCGATACAAGATAACTATCACTTTAATTTCTCTTTAACTAATGTTAAAATCCCATTGAAACAATTTTTTATTATAAATGTATTTAAAAGTTTTAGATATTCAAATTCGTATAATATTTACATCGTCTTATAAGACAGAAAACAAATGTCACAGGAAATCTGAAATTGTGCAAAAGAATAATTATTCTGAACCAATTTAAAACGCGTGTAATGCAATGAGATTACACGGCGTTAGCCTGAATGGAGAAACTGCATCTTTTCTGCACCAGATGGCGTATTCGAGCGCTTGAATCGCCAATTTCTTTTAAACTGTTCATCTGTACTGAATAAATACGGTAATACGCGAGAAAAAAAATATATTAAACATTTACATCCGCGAAGAAAAGAATATATTTTTTTCTTTCCAATGCGATTCTGCCTTAGAAGGTGTTACTTTTACCATATACCATTTTTTAGATGTTTATGTCTCCATTACATGGAATACGGATTAATAATACTAATGATAACTGAAACATTTATATACAACAAGCAAAGGTTCATTAAATGCATAAACATCACAGCCCACAACACTTCTGCATAAATGGAGTTATAAACATGAAAAAAAACTAAGATAAGTTTTTTTCGTCTGAACTCTTCCGTAAGAGTAAAAATTAATGTTCGGTAGAAATTCACTTGGGCCGGGCTGAGATCAGGCCGAAATTTCAACTTTAGGGTCGGGCCGTTAAATTTTCTCTGTGGGCCGGGCTCGGGTCAAAATTTTAACTTTTGGGTCTGGCTGGGTCGAGCCAATATTTTTTTTCGTTCGAGCCGGGCCAGGCCGAATTTTTTTCTATGGATCGGGCCTGGGAATTTCGACTCGTGCAGAACTCTAAGATGTATTATCTTTCTACTTCGAACACCTTAACAAAGAATCTGTATGATTAAAAGAATATATGTATCGAAGTTTTCTGTAGCAAGAAATTCTGCTCTTTTGAATTGGTCAACGAACTTTTAAGCGTCAATTTCTTATTTCTTGCTGACTGATTGACGACAACACATTTAGAGCTAAAAAGACATCATCAGCATGTTTTAGAACTGAATATAAATCAGATTTCAGATTTCTTAAGATTTTTTAAAAATGACTATAAGTTCACAAATAACCATTTCAAGAATAGAGTCTCTTTTATTAATTCCGGATAGCACATTACGTTATAACATTACAGTGGACTCCTTGAAATCCGCACAGCTTGAGACCAGAGTTTTTGCAAATTTTAGAATTTTGTTGATTTCTGGTCATTGCTTCGTTTAAATTTTTTAGACAGTCATTTGAATTTAATTAATGATGCAACCGAAATTATAATGAATGCTTACAACAGCATAATAACATATTAAAATACGTAATAAATTATTAACGTATTATACGTAATAATTTTTATTATGATAAAAAATTTTAAACTAAGCGCCAAGTTAATTATTAAGAATGTATGATTAAATAGACATTATAAAGATGAAATATATTTTTCCTAAATTATTCAGTGCAACTAGCCTCATAAAGTACATTACTAATTCATATCAAAATCATAAAATAAGAAAGTTTTATTTCAGGTTTAACCAAACTTAATAATAAAAAAAAACTTAGTTAATACATAAATATATTTAGCAAGAAGATTGTGAATATCTTGAATTTTTTCAGAAATAAATTTATACTTCCTTCATGAAAAAACATGAATTCAGTAAAAAAAAAAATGCAAATTAAAAAATATATGGAATTGATATAAAGCTAAAAAAGTCAAATTTTTCCACTATATCTGAACTGAAATCTTCATTGTTTACATCTGTAAATTATGTGCGAATTTTAGATGGTTGCACATTTGAGGGATTCCCCTGTATTTGATATAAAATTACAAAATAAACAAAAATAATGGCCTCAAAACTCAATCCGTGTGACGTCATTGCATTTATATAATCTGGTCTTTTTCCCTTAACCGTCGGCAGCAGTTGGTCCCATCAAAACCCATTTCAATCTTAGCAGGTATACCCTAATTTCCGGCGTATAATCCGCGGATCAAACTATTCTTTTTCGACCCAGAAATTTTATTTTGTGATTGAAAACAAATATTTACGACGATCTGAAATGTTATATTTTATTTCATAAAATTTCTGAGTCGAAAAAGAATTGTTTGGTCCGCGGATTATACGCAGGAAATTAGGGTACTTATTCTTCTGGACCGTCGAATGTTTCCATTCACGGAATGAATCCATACTCTTCGAAAACCTGCCAAGAAGGATACAGGATGGCAAAATGTTCCATTTTAGACAGGTTTCAAGTTTTAGGAACTGTCAATACGTAGTGTTGTCTTCGTGTAATCCTGATTTCTTTACCTTTTAAGATAGGTTACCTTGACAGAATTCACTGTAACATATTTATGTTCTTCACGGGTGCCCTGCAGAGAAAATACGTTATAATAGTTTTAGACGATACAGTCAAAACGGAACATGTTTATGTTGAAAATTTACCTAAAACGGAACATTTCATAGCCTCGGCAGAAGATGTAACTTTGTATTATACCATTTAAGGTTATACCATTCAACACCTGTCTAAAATGGAATTTTTCATTTATTATTTGATTCATTTTTAGTAGTTTTAGTGTTATTGAATGCATGATTCTGAAATCCAGATATTAGCTTGGGGTAGGCGTAGGCTTGGCTATATCACTTATTACATTAATGTAATTGCAGAGTAAGTTATATTAAATGATACAAAGTAGTGATGGGCGATTCTGGAAATTTTGAGAATCGATTAAAATCGATATCGTATAAAACAACATCGATCATAATAAGAATCGATTTCTCAGTTCTAGAATCGATACTAGAATCGATATTTCGATATTCAGGTTCACACAGAGAAGATCCAAATTACTAATTCCAAAACTTAGACAATCAGCAGGACCGTAATTATCGCCTCCCACCTGCCATCACCATTTAGGGAGGCATAGAATTAAGCTATTGCAGATTTTAGAGTCGGATAATAAGAATTTTAAATTTAAAAATGATTGTCACTTACACAAAAACTTTGACAATTTTGAGAGACATAACTCAACTAATAACAACACTGAGTAACTTGGCATTAAACCGAGGATAAAGGGTGCCAAGAGCGTGTAACTAGGATGGAGAACAAGGAGTATAGAAAAAAAAACTTCTTTTTTTCTAATGCCAACCAAATGTTACACGAGATAGTTTGGAAGAACAAAAAATATGCCCCATTCCCAAGGGAGCAGGTAAACCCCACTCTTGACGGAAGGGCGACCATAGCCAACACCCCCTATAGTCTATAGGGGTTCCCCTATAATCTATAGGGGGTGTTGCCATAGCCCAAATGTATCTTTTGTCGAAGTTTCAAAATGAGGATTTACAATAAAATAGAACGAGAATTGGACATTTTAAAAATTGCATGCATACTTTGGACGGCCCATTTAGTAAAGATTGGCGAGGAAGGAGGGGGGGGGGAACGAGGGATTAGAACGGACGAACTTGGAAAAAAAAACATAATTAACTAATAACCCAAATAACTGAGCTCCTAAACAGAAATATAGTGTTTAACTTAGTGTTGAATTCATGAGGTGGCCTGCGGGGAACATGCACTCTTTGAAACTATAAAAATTGCCAAGAGCATGTGACTAGGTAGAGAGAGGACTAGTAACAGAAAAAAACGAGGAGATAAAAGCTTTATAACAATATGTTACATGAGATGGTGTGGAAGAAACAAAAAATATGCTCCCCACCCAGGGGGGCAATGTAAATCCCAAACGGACAGAAGGGCGACCCCGGGCCAAATGTATCTTTTGTTGCGGTTTTAAAATATGAATTTATAACAAAATAGAACGAGGATTAGACTTTTTTTAAATCACAGTCATAATTTGAACGAACCTGTAAGTTAAGATTGATGAGGAAGGGAGGGGGCGGTAGGACGGGCGAACATGAAAAAAAAAATAATAGTGGCACTCTGAGAGTGCCGATAGAAGTGAAACCTTGAACAATTATGCGTGTATTTTTGGAATCGTTAGGATATATAATTTTGAATCGTCAGGAAATACTTTTAAATGAATAAAAAAAAAGTTTCTATAATATTAAAGAATATATTAATCTTTATAAAAAAAAACGCGCGATACCATATGTCCAGCTATTGCAGTTAACTCACTATAACTACTTTTTTACATTTTAAAACGCGATAAATGCGCGATCCAAAATTAGACCATATTATCGACACCTTAATCCTTATCCAAATAAATCATTTTGTATTAATGCATGTTACAATATCAGTAGATTACTTTTTGAATTATTCAAATCGGACATTCCATTCAAAAAAAATTACGAATTTAAAGAGGACAAACTAAAGAAATAATAGCGCTGCTGAGTACTCGGTGGCCAATAAGCTTAGGGATTACGTGTGCAATCAAACGATTGTGGGTCCGAACCCCAGTTTCGCTAATATGTATCAATGTTTTTTTTTTCCGAAGAAGTTTGAAAAATTAACATTTTAACACATTATGGGTCCGTAACGTGACCTGAAATGATGGGAGAAAATTTCTTATGCATAGCATATTCATAGCAAGTTATTTATTTTTAAATTGTTTCTATATATTTTATTTATAATTTAATCTTTATACTGTTAGGAAAGGCATCTGACGCACCTTTGATTCCGCTAACTTCACATAATTGGCAATCTACTGCAGTTTTGAATGCTATGGTAGTAATTGTATTACAATTTATTTTATATGTTGATTTTAAATTTTCGTGATAAGTTTATTCATTTTTTTGATGAAATGTAAAAACTGGTATTAATTAATTTTATTTTATTGCAGATGCATAAAACCATTAATCTAACACATCACATCACTCAAAATATCTTCAATGTGTAAAAAAGAAGCAGAAAAATATCTCTTATCAGAATTTTTTGAAAAAAGCAGCTTCTAACTCAGAGCCTGGAAAACCTTTTATTTGTGAGTTATGCAAGAAATTCTGCCAAAGCAATCTTTTTTGTGTGAAGTATGTAACAAGAAATTCTCTCAAAAGGGCCCTTTAATCAGCCATCTGTTAATTCATACTGGTGAGAGACCTTTTGAATGTGAGGTATGCAATAAGAAATTCTCTCAAAAGAGCCATTTAAGCAGCCATCTGTTAACTCATAGTGGTGAGAAACCGTTTGCATGTGATATATGCAACAAGAATTTCTCTCGAAAGGGCCATTTAAGCAGCCATCTGTTTACGCATAGTGATGAGAAACCGTTTGTGTGTGATATATGCAACAAGAAATTCTCTCGAAAGACAGATTTAAGAAGACATCTGTTAACTCATACTGGTGAGAAACCTTTTGAATGTGAGGTATGCAACAAAAAATTCTCTGATAAGAGTTCTTTAAGAAAGCATCTGTTAATTCATACTGGTGAGAAACCTTTTGTATGTGAGTTATGCCAAAAGAAATTCTCTCAAAAGGGAGATTTAAACAGGCATCTGTTAACTCATAGTGGTGAGAAACCATTTGTTTGTGATATATGCAACAAGAAATTCTCTCGAACGAATCAACTAAGGAAGCATCTGTTAAAACATACTCGTGAGAAACCATTTGTGTGTGAGGTATGTAACAAGAAATTCTCTCAAAAGTGCCATTTAAGCAGGCATCTGTTAACTCATAGTGGTGAGAAACCGTTTGTGTGATATATGAAAGAAGAAATTTTCTCGAAAGGGAGATTTAAGCAGGCATATCCTAAAACACACTGGTGAAAAATATTTGTATGCGAGAAATGAAACAGTACGTTCTTTCAAATGTGTGATTCAAGCAAATATATGTTAATTCATACTGGTGAGAAACCTTTTGTGTGGGACATATACAACAAGAAATTTATTCAAATGTATGCTTTAAGCAAACATCAATTAATTCATATTGAAGAGAAACATTTTGTATGAAAGATATGCATAAAATATTTTTTCAAAAGATATGTTTAAGAAAGTACCTGTTAATGTCTTACTAACGAGAAATATTTTATGAAAGACTAGCTGGCGTCGCCCGATACGCTGGTCTGCCTATCCAGATAAATCTTTGATTTTTTTATAGTAGGTTTTGTTATAGAACGATATAGCCTTATGGAATTTACAAAAACTGTCATTGAAAATTTGTCTAACAATGTAAGTCTCATCAAAATCCGTCTATTAAGAAAGATATTTATAAAGACTATTATTATTATTTATAAAGACTAATATTTCATAATCGGATTTACGTGATTATAGAAATTCATTTCAAAATAACTGACTAACTCTATAATTCAGAATTTTAGAGCAATATACAAATATACTAAAACCACTCATGAAAAATTATCTAACTTATAATGCAAGTTCCTTCAAAATACGTGTAGTAGATTTTTTAAATGAATAATACCCCACAAATGAGTTTTACGGATTATTGAACTTTCTCCCATAATTCGATAAATAAGTGACATAAAATAATACGAAATATGCTAGATGCTTCCAAAAAATTATTCCATGAAAATACTTTGAGCAGGGCTCGGGTTATCAACAACCGGAACGATATACCAATTTGCATTTTATATTTAAAGTAAAAGTAGACAGTTGTAATGACATAATAATATTGATCATTAAAAATTTATGAAACAGAATGTTACTTTTAAATATCTCTGCTGAATAAAGGACATAATTAAGTCAGAATGACGTAATTTTAAAAAGGTTTCAGTTCACGAATGATGATTTACGATTATAGTTACAACAGTTGTAGTTAATTTTGTACCAAAGCAATCTAGCATAACTTAATTAGACTTGTCTTTCAATTATAGATTTTTTTTCATCTTAATTTTTAAATCATTTTAATAAAAGTGCTATGTTGAAGAGCACAGATGTCATATACGCACAGCATTGGCACAATCTTTTTGGACGCTAATTTGGCAAAAAATTTGTTTTCTAATACCAGTTACATACATATTTTTAAAAAGGGAATAATAACAATAAAAAAAGTTCAATTAATAACTGTAGAACAAAACAATTTATAATAACTAAACCACAACATCCGGGTTACCATATCAAGTAAAATAGTGAAACTTTGGCGCCAGTTAAGTACCCTGATGCATATATTACACTGGCGTAAAAAGAAATTTCGCGCCAATGTAATGCATATATGACATAACTGCCGCTTCAAGCTATGCATCAGTAGCTTGCAAGTAATTTTATAGTGTATTTTCCTCGCGCTACTATAAATGACATTATAAATGCTGGAATTTAAAAGTTCAGTACGTTTATGTTATATCACTCCATTGTTGCCAAGCGTAAAAGTTGGCGCCAAATGAAATATTCAAATTATTTATCATCATTAGGGCGAAAGTAATCATTTTTAAAATATAGCATCTCAAAATTATATAGTTTCGAGTACTATTTTATTAAACAATGAATATATAGAAAGTGGAAGAACAAACAAATATTTACAGTAAAATATCTTTTCAATATCTCCATCTACACTGCTGGCATGAAATTGCAACTGTCTCTTAGCACTGCAATAAACATCATCATTTTTGTATCGGGGGAAAATGTACGTTATAACTCAATAAAAAATATTTTTGATTCCAAAAATGGTGAATTTTACAGTTTTGCATGCTTACGGTTTAATAATAATTAAAGAGAAAAAAACGTTTTCAATGAAATTCGTTTGTAATAAAAATTATTTTCATATGTGACTTGAAATAAATAGCGGTTAATGGCATATTTCAATCCAAACTGATAAATTTATAATTTATTTATAAATTCCTTTTTGCTCTCTAACGCATCAAATTGCCAAATTCTCTCACTTAGAAATTGCGTAATGTACCGTGATTGTCAACTTTTTTTATAAATGCAGAGAATATTGCAAAAAAACTGTCAAAGATGGCGTTTTGAACCAAGTTTTCCAAAGCGAGATATCTAGGAACGAAAAAAGGGTCATACAGAGAAAATAATCGCTTATAAATAAAATTCTAATTAATTGAGCGAAAAATGAAATCACACGGCCTCTTATACATCTCTTCAAGAATCACCTGAAAAATTTTCATGTTTTTAATTTTAGAAATGAGTCTGAAAATGCCTTAAAAATTTTTGAGCTCTTCAAAATGGAAGAATATTTTTTCGAACACACCCTTAACATACATTTTGACACGATGCTGATATAGCAGAAAAGTATAAAAATGTAGCCAAAAAATTATGTATGTCCATGTATTTTCTGTTAACTGGATTGTGTAAGACGACGTGTATGTTAATTTAACCCTCTATTTTAAAGTTGAATATGCGCCAAACTATGCCAATCAACTTATGCCAATCTTCGGCGGAATAGATTCTTTATTTTTACCCCCTACCTTAATTAATACATATGTTATAAACTAAAACTATACTTTTAAATTTTGTTGATTTTATATTCAGTTGCTATAGCTAGCCGTAAAGACGCAGAGCTAGACATTTCCCGATTGAAATATATGCGTCATTGCGATGGTATTTTTGTTTGACTCGCGGAATAGTAGTATCATAATATTTAATATTAGCAATATTTCTGACATAATAAACAGTCCACGCAGCTGTTATTTTTGGTTACCAGCGTATTTTTTTTCATTATTCTTCGTGTAGGTTGCTACAAAAATTGTAACGAAAAGTAATCTTTTGTTAGCTAGATCTTTAAATTCCTTCTTAGAATAATCTTTTGTTAGCTAGGCGTATGTAATAAATTACCAAATGTTTACATATTTGTCATTCCTATTGCATTCAGCTCATGTGAAATATAAATCTTTCTCTCATTTCATTTAAAATACATACGTGTAAAATAGATATATTACATACATTTAAAATACACGCCTTTCACACATTTCATTAAAAATACAAAATAATAAGGGAAGAGTTCCACGTCTTCTTCTAATTCGCGCAATTGGCGAATAAATATAAATGGTCATTTTAATATCCTCTAATTTTTCACGGTATCGGAAAAACTTTGTTTTTAAATTTTGATAAACATATATTCTTATATTGTAAACGTTATATTTGTTTTCGATAATAAATAAATAAATAATTAAAAGTAGATAAACAGTTTATAATAAACTAACAACAATATCCAGGCTAGCTCGTCAGATGAAATTACGCCATTTTGACGATAATTAGGTATCCCGATGCATATATCCCATAAATATTCATATGAATAATCGTAATTTTTCTTATCTTTTTAATTGTATATTTATTTAAATAAAATTACTAACAGTTTTTTCTCTTTGATCATATTTTCCCCAACTACTATATCAGTGATAATTGTTTAATCAACAACAGCAACTTTCTTCTCATTCTATAAGTATCGATAACTGGATTAAAAATTTCACCTTGGCTGTTTACTGGTAATTGAAGTTTCGCCAATTCTAATTCATGTGCCAATTTTAACTTTTCACATTCAATCTTTAGTTGTAATTCTGCAGCTTCTTTCTTTGCTTGTATTCTGTAGCTTCTTTCTTTGCTTGTAATTCCATATTCAGCGCTTTAGCTTCTTTCTTTGTTTGCACTTCGAATTTTTCTTTTTCTTTCTTTCTGAAACTGCATTTTCTAAAACGTTTTGTACAAATTCTGGATCATTTTTGTATTCTTTACAATTCAAAATTAGATCCTTAAGCGTCGCAAGTGTAGCCGTTGGCATTTTTGCCGATCCCACTGAAGCTAGTATAGGGGAGAAAAATACGGGCTTCTGATTGGTCGAAAAATTGTTCGCAAATAGATCATCCTGAATGCCAATGTACGTATTAGGAGCGTGTATGGGTATATCATTAAAATAATAATAAGAAGAAGAAATTACATTTTTTTTAAAAGTAATATAGATCAATTGAGTTTGACGCCGTAAAATAAAGATACTGTTGTTTCTAAATAAATTGTTCTGATTATGTATATATGTGCATATCATACTAAAAAAAGCATAAAGAAGAAATGGAAATTCTATATTTTCTAAAAGTAATACAGAACAATTGTTAAAGATCATGATTAACTTCTTTAATTATAAATTCCAAATTATCTATTTCTTTATGTATTAATAAATATTTAAAAACAGAAGAAAAATCCAGGTTTCAAAAACTTTTCAAACAGAAATTGATTATTAAATAAACGTAACTCAAAAATGAAGGAAAGCAAAATTATTCAACCAATCACAAGCCCGTATTTTTCTCCCCTATGCTAGCTTCGGTGGGATCGGCAAAAATGCTAGCCGTTGACGATACTTTCTCACCTAATTGCTCAGCCAAAAAGATTAAATCTTCTCTTTTAAAATCTTTAACCGATTTAAACATCTTGGAAATATTAATTTGATTTAAACTTTATTAACACTTTTAAAATAAATATGATAAATATATTTGTTTAAACTCGGTCCTGTCGCGGACGCCACTAATTTATGTATGGACAATGCACTATACGTAACACGATAGTAATTGTTATCGATTCTAATTTTACGCTTAACTATCTTTTGATAAACTTTAAATTTTAGTAGAATATATTACTCACAATTAGTACCTTATGTACTCATATTGCTGCGACAAAATCACAACACCTACATTGAGATAAACACTAAATCTAAAACAATAAAACGTATATGAAAAAAACTAGCAACTTTTTTAATTTTTCTCTTCGAATACAAGAAAAAAGACTGTTGCCACACAATACATCAAAATTTGGTTTTTCTCAATTTCTTTTTACATGATACAATCACATACGAACGTGCAAATAAAACAAAGTATTAAAATGTCAATTCAACTCAATGTTTCTTTTCTCTTTTTTTCTACACTGTTCATTGCTAATCGCGTGATTCCCTAACAGGTATAACTCATGCCCATCTGACTATGACTTAACTCTTTCGAATAACACAGGTTACGATGTATTTACTGTGAAACACTGATGTTTACTATGCCACATTCGTTATTAAAAAAGAATTATTTGCAATCAATCGAGGTAACTTTGCTTCAATTTTACGAAACTCTGATCCATTATGTCATGGTGGAACCTTAACGAATTCTTTCCTATGAGCTACCAAAAACACATTAGTGCATCTGTCTACATTTTTTAGACCAAAACTTTGCTGTTAACTCAAGTGATGGAGCAGATTTCAAACTTTTTTTTCTCTTTGTGTCTAAAGTTACCCTGTTGACTGCAGCAATTGTTGTTTCCTCAAAAAGACGCTCATGTACAACTTGTTTATCTCGTCGACCAAAAACAAACTATCTCCAGACTATAAGATTACATGCCAATAATGGATGATTGTAAATGTCACATTCCTTGACATTAACTACGTTACCCTTGTTTGTTACGTCATCAAGAGATTTTTAATTCCATTGTGTTATTGATTATGTTTTATTTGTTCTTCCGTTTTTAAACGTAACAATTACATTAATCTATTTAATTTGGCGAAATGGGTCGATGGAATAAGAAAGAAGTACCGATGCTAAAATAATTCCAAGTTATAATGTGGTGTATGTGGAAAATCATTTTACTTTGCATTATTTGAAGAAATTAATCAATGAAACGAGTACGAGTATCTGAGAATACCTGAAACAAGCTTTCTGTAGAACAGGGTGTACAAAGTATTTGTTATATGTTTACATTTCGTATAGTGTTGATGGTAAGAATTCTCTTTTTGAAATGCAAATGAAGTTTAATTTTAAAGGGGAGCTTATAGTTTCAGCTAGGTGGGGAAGGTTTACCGAATGGCTTAAGCTCAACAAGTCCCACCTAAGGGGAGCTTATAATCGTGATTTAGAAAAAATATTCAAAAACCTTTTTTAACACTTTCCAATAAAGTTGAAAAGTGTTTATGATTTCGGTTTGTCTGGCGTCTTTCCTCGCTCTAACTCTCGTAAATATCAGTATTAGCATGAAATTTTTATCTATGAATCTATCTCGATATAGCTTGGATGAGCATGAAATTTTAAGACGTAATTGATGTTTACTCTTGCACGAACACTATTAAAATGAAGCTTCTGTCATATTTACTTTATTTACAGGGACAGTCAAACGTTTTCCGGTACATTACGGCCTATGGGGAAAAATTGTTTCAAATGAATTTTAAAGGTGTTACACCTGGTCAAATATATTCAAATTTATATGCAACTACACCACTAAAATATGTATTCTGTAAAATATGCAGTGAAAAGAGTAGTTATTCATTTACAGGGCCAGACAAAAGAATTCCATTACCTAATAAAGGGGGAATTGTTTGCAACATATTTGAATTAGGGTAAACGATTTCGCGTATAAACAAATTGATATACATCGCTGAGGCTTAATATGAGTTATTTCATAAATAATACGAAGCACGAAGTTAATTTAAGTGAATTTAAGTTAAAACAATATCACATCTTTATTTGAATGACAAAACAGTTACTATAATATAGATATTTCTATTACAAGGGGATAATTTACAAAAAAATAATTTTTTTATAAAAAAAATACCGATTTCGAGATAGAGCAATGAAAATATATTTAGATTGATACCACTGGACAAATGAAAATCTGCATAGATACCGCGAAACTGTCGGGGAGACTTTCACGGTGGGCGGTTCTGTCACCAAACGTCGCCAGCTTGGCGATATATCGTCATATCTGGCGATCAAAATTATTAGCCTAAAGTGATGCCAACTAATACTAATGTTAACTTAAATTTTTTAGTTGAAGTTTGTTCACCATTAAGTTCCGGAAAGGATCAGAAAAAGTTGAGAAATCACATGAAAAACTGGTGGAACCAGAGAGAAAAGTAGAGCTCGATTAAAAAAGATACAATAATAAACTGGCAAATATTTTAAATATAAAAAAGTGCGTAGAAAAAAATGGAATCAAATTATCTGTAAAGCGTTGGAATTTCTGAGGTCTCCTGAACCATGTTTTCTGTAGAATAGGGAGTGGAAAGTATTTGTTATAAGTTTACATTTCGTATAGTGTCGATGGTAAGAATTCTCTTTTACAAAAGCAATAAAGTTTAATTTTTAAGGGGAGCTTATAGTTTCAGCTAGGTGGGGAAGCCTACCGAATGACTTAAGCTCAACAAGCCCCACCTAACGGGAGCTTATAATCGAGATTTAGAAAAATTATCAAAAAATCCATTATAACACTTTCCAACAAAGTTGAGAAGTGTTTATGATTTCGGTTTGTCTGGTCGTCTGTCCACGCTCTAACTAAAGTAAATAAACTCGGATTAACATGAATTTTTTAGACATAATTGATATTTACTCTTGCACGAACACTATTGAAAATGAAGCTTCTGTCATAATTACTTTATTTACAGGGACAGTCAAAAGTTTTCCGGTACATTACGGCCTATGGGGAATAATTGTTTCAAATGAATTTTAAAGGTGTTACACCTGGTCAGATATATTCAAATTTATATGCAACTGCACAATTCACTAAAATATGTATTCTGTAAAATATGCAGTGAAAAGTGTAGTTATTCATTTACAAGGCCAGGCAAAAGAATTCCATTACCTAATAAAGGGGGAATTGTTTACGACATATTTGACATAGGGTAAACGATTTCGCGTATAAACAAATATATATACGTCGCTGAGGCTTAATATGAGTTATTTCAGGCATAATACGAAGCACGAAGCATTTGCAGAGACACACACAAAATATTTTAAATAGTATATTCTGTCCGAATTACTGTATATCATGATGATGGCTGTTGGATATATTAAGTGCATTTTTAATTATAATATGTGCTTTTAAGTTTCACTAAATGTATGTACATTATATGGTATGAATAAATGCCAGTAGTTACACATTTTGGTATACACGGTTACACAAAGAGTTCATAAATGTTTCTGTATATGAGCGTAATTTACTTAAAAGTGATTTTTTAAATAGATTATGCATAGCATGATGAACTGCATTTAATTTTTCTAAGAAATTTTTGTAGAATATAGATAAAATAATATACAGGGTCACACAAAGAACTGGATACAGGATCGCCTATGGATGATAATTTCTGGAAATGTGATTTAAGTAGTTTGAAGAGTATTTTTTAAAACTAAATTTTAGTAAAATACGTTCGAGTAATGAAGGTATTAGGTAAAGTACAGAGCTGAACAAAAAATATTCAAGTATATTTCCATCTATTAGTATAAATTGCCGAAAGAAACATTTCAACCAACTATGCGTTTTCTTGCTAAACTGAATTTCCTCATTACGCAATATATTTATATCAATCGACAGATCAAATACAGGGTTGTTCAAAAGTATTGGATTACATATTTGTTTATAGACAGTAACACCTTATTTCCCTAAATAATGAAGTGTTAAAGATTTCGGAAATTGTTTCATAATCAATGCTTAACGCAGGATTTTTCTTACTTGTTATCTGTAACGTAAAAGTAAAGAAGTTAAGGATGAGAATCTTCGGCTTTTCACCCGACCCCTGCATAAATCAAGTTGGAAATTGCACGTGAAGTGTAGCAAATGAGGCGCGTTCGTACTATAACAATGGTTTTTAATATATTCAGATTTTTGTGCAATAATATATATAGTACATTGGATATGGTACAGTGACCGAAATCTTTTGTGTGTTTTTGTAAATACTACCTGCTTTCAATTATACAGGAAGTAACAAATATTAAACCTCATTCCGTATATGAATTTCATAAAATCTGAAATAGCTTAAGGCTACAGTGGACTCTCAAAATTAATTTTTTTAATTTTCAATGAATTTTTTAAAAAATTTCTGGAAATAATCATAATATATATATATATGTATATCTTATTTCACAATTTAAAAAAAAATATATTCAATAGTTTTTGAGATACAGATTTTTCTTTTTTTAAATTAACAAAAAATGGCAATATTTCAAAATGGAAATTCTTTATGCCCAATTTTTCTGATTTTTTGTTTAAAATGCTCTCTATGTATGTGTTAACAAATGTTACTAAGCATTTTTAGCATATTACTTGTAAAACATTTTAAAAAATGATTTTAACTTAATTTTTTTGTATTTTCCGTTAAAAACTGAAATTTAAAAAATTTACATGCGTCTAAAAAAATTTATTTCTAGTAACATTTGTTAATACATACATAAAGAGGATTTTAAACAAAAAATGAGAAAAATTGGGCATAAAGAATTTCGCATGGAACATTTTGAAATCTTGAAAACGACGAAAATATTCATTCTGAGAAAAACAGGTTGTAGTAACTATAGTGGTTATAATTGCTTAATATTTCCTATTGATACAGTTTTAGCTATTAAAGGATATAATATCATTTCTAGCTTATATGTAAGTGCTTTATGTTTTTATGGTAAATTCACATAAAATATGTGGCTTCGACAGTAATTCATGCAAAGGACGTGAAGTATCTGAATTTTAAAAAAATCTTCTCAAAAGTAACATTTTGTATTTTCTAATGAATTTTTTTCAAATTTTACTAGAAATATTCATGGTATAAATACCTCTTATTGTACAAATTTCTGTTAAATATATTAAATATTTTAAATATATTAATATTTTTCAATTTACGCTAAAAAAGATTAGGGACAAAAAGTAATTCCTCTAAATAAATTATAAACAAACGCTTAAGGAAACAAAAGTACAGTTAAAGTATTGTTTTGCGAAATCACAAAATTAATAATTTCAGTGCAAAATAATAGCATTTTGTATGGTAAAACTAAAAACTAGGCTAAATTTTACGGATGTGAATTGGAAAAAAAATAAACAAAGGGGCGTGGTACAATCAGCTGATTGGACAAATGCTTGTAACTTTAGTAAAAATAGTCGAAATTGAAAAATTCTTTTTGTGTTCAATAGCAGGGAGTTCATATAATGTTATTATGCTAAAAATGAAAATTCGACAATTTGATCATTTTTTGCTATTCTGAAAGTCCACAGTAGCTTTAATATTATTAATACGCGCTCCAAACAGTGTCCCCCATACCATTTTGTAACAGAATATTTCTGTGTGGCCGTGTAAATTAATAACAAACATTCTTAGCACAACAGATTGTTTAGAATGTATTTTTAGTATATACTTCTTAGATAATATCAATTCTATTATGTTCGAAAGAGTATAAGATAATTAAAATTACCTTGAAGCTACTTTTTTTTTCACTGACCGTAATGTAACGGAATGCTTTTAATTGTCCTTGTCATTAATCTATGCATGCGATTTTTATGAAATTTAAAATTTCTCAATAAAATTATACAACAGTTATATATTTTAAACTTCAGGCGATTCGGGTTTGTTGTGTTTACTCTCTTATATGCGGGAAGATGGAACTGAACGACCACTATAAGTGCTATTTGTTTGTATAACTACGAACGCACCTAAAAAGGAATCATCCGAATTCTCTCCCTAAAATCCTGAATTCTTTAGCACACAAAGTTTTAAATCTTTTTTTTTAATTCGTTAAAAAAGATTTATCTATAAATAATCTCATCTAAATATTTCCTTTTGAAATTACTTTCAACTTATTTGTACCATCTGATAACAGTCAGGCTTTGTTTAATATTCATAATTCTTTATTTTTAAATTCATTTATTTTCTGACTTATTTAATGAATATATAATAATATGAAATAAATGAGCATATGTTTGTAAGAGTGTATATGTATATATGTAAGAACAAGCAAACATATTGACTAAATTTATCTCCTGTTGCCAAAATCTCTGTCTGTTAATTACCCCTTGTCCTTCTCTCATATCACGAAGATCTACTTATTCTACCAACAAAATTCATAAAATTTTAAAATTCATAAAATAGGTAAAAAAATATCTAGTATTAAAGAAATGGCATCCATTTAAAATTTATATAGCGCTATACTTTCTAAAATTTAATATTATAGAAATCTCCCCTTTTTAATTGCTAATTTAATCATTTCTTTCATGTTGCCATCAAATAAAAAACAGCATAATAATTAAAAAAATAATAACACGTGTTTTTTTTATAAATAAATAAAAATTCAGATTCTCCTGATAGATTTTTGCATTTTTAAAGTTGACGTCATTCGAAACAGAAAATGTATATCTTTCATAAACAAATATATAAACTGTAACTAAATTTATGTTAAAACAACATCACATCTGTATTTGAATGTTTCCGATGTCAAAACAGTTATTATAGTGCAGATATTTCCATTACAAAAGGATAATTTAGAAAAAATTAAAAAAATTTTAATAAAAAAAAATAACGATTTCGAAATAGCGCAATGAAAATATATGTAGATAGATACCAATGGACAAATGAAAATCTGCATAGATAGCGCGAAACTGTAGGGGGACTATTACGGTGGGCAGTTCCGTCACAAAGTTTGTCGCCAACTTGGCAATATATCATCATATCTGGCAATCAAAATTATTAGCCAAAAGTGACGCCAACTTGGCGCTATTTCCCGTATTTTTTCAAACTAATATGTCTACTAATAACTTTAACCTAATACTGATTTTAGTTTAAATTTGTTAGTTGAAGTTGGACCACCATGAAGCTCCTGAAAGGATCAGAAGATTTGTGATATCATATGAAAAACTTGAAGAAACTATGAAAAAAGTAGAGCTCGATCTAAAAAATGATGCAGTAACAAATTGGAAAATATTTTTAATATAAAAAAGTGTGTAGAAAAAAATGGAATCAAATTATTTGTAAAACACATAAAATTGCCCAAATTTTTGTTAGCTGAAAATGTGGACTGAGCTTTACTTATGCTTTATATTGGGAGTCATACTATTATCCATTCAAAATGATTACTGGACAAAATAGTTAATAAAATACATAGTTATGTTGGCCCAAATCAGCTAAGATCCACAACGCTAAACTAATATAAATCATGAAATAATAACTAACGCGTAACATAGTCAGGTTGTTGAGAAATTGATCTAGAAAAATATTTCTGAGCAAGAATAATTAGTATACGTTTGAATCATATAAGTTTAAGATTTTTGGTTTACTTGGAGCTTTCAGCTTCCACTGATCAAAAATCCCTGGAATTGAATTTTGTCCACACTTTGTACTAAATGGACCATCTAGGTTCTCATTCTTTAGTACATCAGCATGTAATTTATTGTTATGTACCCAAATTTTTAAATTGGTTAAAAATTATTGGGATATAGAGTGTGTTAAAAATGTTTTTTTTCCCATTATTGAGTTTAAAGACCATTAAAACTCAGTTCACATTTTCAGCTTACAAAAATTTGGGCAATTTCATGAGCTTTACAGATAATTTGATTCCATTTTTTTCTACGCACTTTTAAAAAAAATATTTGACAGTTTGTTACTGTACCATTTTTTAGATCCAGCTCTACTTTTCTCTCTCGTTCCACCAGTTTTTCATATGATTTTCAAGCATTTTATGCGTAAGAACATAATATTTGTATATATGTGCTCTAAAATTTTGAAATTGATATCTTAATTAGTTTCCTTTTTTTTCTGATTACTCGATATTCTTAATTTGTTTTATTTGGTCTGCGGAATCAAGTTCAAATGTGATTGCGATTTTGTCATTTTTGTAAAAAAATTGCATTATTTCATGAGTTTATAATTAATATTCTCGGCAATTTTTCAAAAATTTAAAAAATGAACCTCATGTACACCAGGATATGTTTTGGATTATCTCATCCAAATTTTCAGATTTGCATGTGTGGTAGAAATTTCCAGCCATCTCCATCACACATACTCGCACATAGATGGGATTTTCTCGCTGATTTTTGTGTCCTTAGTATTCCATATGAATATGTAATGAGGCCTTCTGTGAACCAATGCGAAATGGATTCAGCTGAAAGAACAAATAAAGAAATTGATAATTTTTTATTGGAAATTCCACTTTTCGTCGAATTGGCAATGAGAAAAGCTAAATAAAAAAATGTGGATGACTTACTGCTAAATTTTCTACTTAAATTGTATAAAAATCAAAGCAGGCGATTTTTTGGTCTTCTTAGTACAACCACTACAAATGTCCATTTTCGTCGTTTTAAAAGTTAAAAACATGCGCTAAAATCTCTTAGCATGTACTCAGTCACATGCACTTAAATTTCAACACATATGCATAAGCGAAAGTTATATCTACACTCAAGAGCCAAAACATTTTGACGACCCTCACATTTTGCAATGAACACGTTTGGATGACGTGGAAATGATATGATGTGATGGGAATGGTATTTAAAATGCTGCTAGGGAGTCTAAGGAATAATTTTTGCTTTTACGTCTGCTTGTGAGAGTAAAGGCTGCATATCTAAGCTACTTTGATTGGGGGAAGATTTCAGTCGCCTAACGATTCAGAATGTGTAACTTCGAAACAGCACGTCTCATGGGTTGTTCAGGGTTTTCACGCTTAACAAGCATTGCCCCCCGGAGCCACTGAAGTCTTTCCCGGAGAAAAGTGTCTGAATTCAACACTGTATTGACTTATGCGGACTATGGGTTGAGTTATGGGTCGCTTCTGTTATTTTTTATGCAGGAGGAGAAAAGGTAAATAGGGAATGGTATGGTCATTTGTTATAACTGAAAAAATATGAGGGATCGAAGGGGAGGGGACACCATTTTTATCAGAGCACATTTTGCGTGTCATTCAAGAGTAGCCCAGAGCTAAAAAGCAATCATTTTTGAGTGTCCCGAATATGCATGACCGCTGCTTGAACAACTAATACAATTTATCTTCGGTCATCTACATAGAAATTGTGTGCATCCATATCAAAGCGATTTGCAGTTATTCTTCGGATCAAAGTTGGGCTTTGGATGTTTTTAGGTAGGTGGTCATAATGTTTTGGTTCATAAGTGTATAAATGTATGTAGATGTTGTTTGCTAATTTCGTAATTAGACTCATTGCGAAGAGCCTGAGCTGTTTGAAAAAAGCTGGGCTAGTTGGAGAATCATCTTCCGTTTTCAATTAGCCTGACATTTTCCCGGAATTTTGCAAAGAGCCTGACGAGCATTGGGCTAATTGAAAACTGACCACCGGGATTCTCAACCAGTCTTGTATTTTTGAGGCTTACTTCAATCTGCCTTGACAAAATTAGGCTAATTTGGAAATAAACACTTATCTTCCAATTAGCGGGGATTATTTTAGGCTTATTGAACCATAACCCCACCCGAACCAGGAAAAAGTTACAACAGACCATACACCGATCCGAGCGCAACAAATTAATTTCAGTTTACACACAAACAAATTCCGTCTTGTTTATTGTTCTCCGGTAAGAATAAGGCCAGCCTGCAATCGGACAAGGACGTGTACTGTCAAACGCACGTGCTGCACTCAAGAGTCTGCCGAAGCAACATGAATCCCACCCGGCTCAGAGAGCCTTTCTCTCGATTCTCCACGACGAACTGCAGAAACTGGACACCTACAAATAACTTCCGAACCACTGCCGGGGATCTCTAAAGGGCAGTTGCGAGTATCTAACATCAACTACTATAACAGTAAAAACATTTTTAGAGAGAAACCGATGATCTCTTGCTGGATCCCGGGGAGACGAGGTAAACCTCCTCTGGTGGCTCCATCTCGCTTGTGGGCATGTGTCCTCTCCCTCGAAGGTTCTCGTGAGTTTGTACTTGCTATGTACCGCCCTGGAGCTCAAACAGTGAACCTCTGGTGGAGGCCGGAGAGCTTAAGAAAGACTCTCCTTGATGGCTCAGACATCATCCCACTCGGGACGAAGACATATATGTTCGGGGTGAAGGCAGGGATCGAAGTCGATAGCTTCAGAGCCCCACCCGCCTCTATCCGTATTTCAATGTCTTTAATTTGTATAATTTTTCCGTTAAATTTGTCCGGTTTCAATTTCTCTTATTTTTTTTTCCTTTTCTCTTTAGGGTCCAAGGCTATTTGGGTCGTAAATAAAGGGTTTTGGAACTATCTGTGGTCGCCTACCGACGACAGCGCTTCGCGCAAGAGACTAGGGTTTTTTTGGGTCGTGGGTAGGGGTCGCGGACGAAAATTGTCCGCTCACCGCGGCGGTATATGTTTTTTCCGCGGTGTACCGACTTACGGACAATCCTTAGGTTGCGCCTTCTATGTGATACCAATTCCGGTCGAGCCAGGAGCCTCAAGCGGAACGTGAAGAGCTGAGGAAAAAGTTCACCCACGCTTGCTTGCACAGGGGTTACGAGGTTGTGTCCAACACGTCCGTTGCGACCCCAGGCGTGTCTAGAAAGTTCCGTTTAGACATCATAGACACCGCCTCGAATAGTGGACGTTTCACTGTTAGGACAGACGAACAATTTGCATGTTCTAAGACGCATACACTCTTTTCAGGCTTAATCTCCACTTCGACAGAAATAGAACTGAACTTGTTACGGATGCTGAACTAGGGCAATAATGTTACCTGGTTTACAGATTTGAACTAGTACTGTCACGCCACCTGGTGTACAGTAAAATTTTGGATGTTTTGTGATTATTGTCATGTATCAATCATATTTGCAAGCATAATACTTTTAAATTAATCGGATTTTGAAAGTGAATGATGCTTCTTTTATTGTAACCCTGTATACTTTAGATTTTACAATAGTATACCGAAACCTCTGTACAAAATATATTATCATGGGTGACAATAAATAAATAATACAAGATTAAAATTTTTTCACCCCTGCCTCTTAAGGTGCTATTACACGTGTCGTGCTACAGACGTCAAATTGCAGACGTCTCCATGTTATCCTATGGCACCAGGAGAATCGCTTGGTTAGCGCGCGATTCTCTTGTGTCGGAGCGTCTTTCACGTCTGGAACGAAGCGAGTCGCCAGTAAGAGCCAATCAAATGCTTGGAAATCCAAATGATGGTAAAGACTCTTTTCGAACAGCCAATGAAATGCTAAGAAAACGAAAAAACGCAGGCGATTTTTGCCGCTTGCAATTTTTACGTGTAATAGCACTTTTAGTCCAAGAACCGACCGCACAAAACCCTGAGTCATCGAGCACAAGAAAAAACCTTTTATTTTTTATGAAAGAGTAGTCCTAGAGGAATTTAATGATCCATGACTGACGGAAGCGAAGTGGTGCATAAGCCAAAAATTAATACCACTAGTGGTTGATTCATAGGTGTAGCATTATGTTTTCCTGCACCCAGTTGTCCATGAATTCTTACTTTTGATTGTACGGCAAACACAGTGCTAAGCCTACGAGTTAACCACTAGTGGTATTAATATTTGGCTTGTGCACTTCTTCGCTTCCGGCAGACATGGATCATTAGATTCTTTTATTACTACTCTTCCATAAAATAAAGGATTTTTTTGTGCTCGATGACTTAGGGTTTTGTGCGGTCGGCTCTTGGACTATCTCATGTCTAGAAATTCATCCATTTTTCTAGTATTTGAAAAATGAAAATTTAATAGGAGCGTTAGATCATTATTTATTTATTGTTGGTACAAAGTAGCAATATAGTATAAAAATCTTTAAAAAATAATTTTAAAGTTTGTATGTTTGAGAAATAGAATTTTTTTTTGGATGGGATAGGTAACTAAAATGATCCTTTTATTATTGTAAAAAAACAGTTAAAATAAAGCATATAAAGAAAGAAAAAAAGATTTTAAACCATGTTTATTAAGAGAAGGAGAAAAAAAGACTTTTTTGAGGAGTTACGGGAGAGATTGTAGATTGTCGATTAGATATCATTACTACAAATTCACAAATAGAGCAGAAAAAATAAAGAAATTTTAATATTTTATTAAATTTGATGGTAGTTGAAACAGATCTTCATGATACTGGGGAAGGGCAAGAGAAGACAACAGACAAGCAGAGATTTTGACAGCAGGGGATAATTTTGGGTAAGATATTTATTTATTGTTAGATATATACATATACACTGTTACAAATATATACTTATTTATTTCATATAATTTTTTTTAAATAAATCAGAAAACAAGTGAATTTAAAAATAAAGAGTTATAATGAAAAACAAATTGTGTTTGTTATTAGACGGGACAAAGAATTTGAAAGAAATTTAAAGCGGAAGTATTTAGATGATAGATTTATTATAGGGTAACATCCCCAGTAATTGGCACATTTAGAAATTGTCTTTAAATTTACTTAAATTTTCATTAGAAAGAAATAAGATATTTACTTGAAAATATTTTTAAATCAAAGAATGCATATCTGTGCATCTATTTTCCCCACTAAAAGCAAAAAAAAAAAAAAAAAAAAAAAAAAAAAAAAATTGAAAAAGTATTTTTATAAAAATATATTTATAAAAAGTTGCTGTAGTCACCAGTAATTGGCACCTAGAGCACCAATGTATGGCACCTTGTGATCCAGTATTTGGCACATGTTTATATATAAAAAAAAAACTTTATATTTTGAAGTGGGTTTAATCGCTTTAAATGAATTTACTGTAGATGAAGATGCCACATTTCATGTTTTTGAGAGTAAGAAATCAGCATGTCAGTCTGAAATGTGAACACTTTAAAACAATACAATATATTTATATTAATACCCAGTAATTCTCATGCTGTCCCCAGTAATTGTCATATGAAGTTTAATGGATTCCAATTACTAATAATATTTCATATTTTCAAATAAAAACAACTGATAAACAAAATTAGTCTATAACTTTAAAATACTTCCAAAATAAGTAATTTAATCTCAAATTCCTTGCGAATATCTTGTAATTGGAATAGGTGCCAATTACTTGGAAGTAGCAAAATTGAAGCATCATTAATTGGCATCTATCATTAATTCAGAAATCCAAATATTTGTGTCAAAAATACTTTTACACAATTAAAGTAACCCTTTGTAAGTAAACAAAACTGTCGTCAATTAAAATTTAAAATATATTATAAATCAGATAATAATGAATTTAAAAGCATGTCCAAAAGAAGAAGCATTTGCAACAAAAATGGATAATTTGATACAAGCCATAATTGTTTCACTTTCCTGGACACTATTGTCATTTAGTAGCATAAATCAAAGTTATAATCTTTAACGTAAATGAACACATAACTGGTATATGGTCTTGCATTTTGAAAAGACTGGATATAAATCTTATTTTAGGACATGTTTCTAGGATGTGCCAATCATTGGTGCATGCCAATTACTGGGGATGTTACCCTAATTAAAATATTTTCAAAGAATTAAGAAAAGATTTTTAAATTCTGTGTGCTAGAAAATGAAGTATTTTAGGGGGAGATTTCAGAAGATTCCTTTTTTAAGCAGGGATCGGGTGAAAAGTCGAAGATTCTCATATTTCTATTCGCCATCTTTCCTTGTACATTAAAGTTAAAAATATGGATTTTTAATTGATTTTTCTATATCTGGATTATAAGCTCCCCATTAAAAATTAAACTTTTTCTGCTTCTGAAAAAAAGGATTCTTACAATCGACACTATACGAAATGTAAACATATAATAAATACTTTGCACTCCCTGTTCTACAGAAAACATGTTTTAGGAAATTTCAGAAATTCGTACACGGTTCATTTACCTTATTTACTCGTGTATAACGCGCAATTTAAAAAAAATTTAAGGCCAATTGTCTAGGTGCGCGTTATACACGGAAAACTTTTTTATGCTGGATGTAATCACACGATATGCATTATGAATACAAGAAATGTGTTCATAAAAGACATTTAACATGGAAAATCTTACTTAAAAATGTATTACTGCAACTTTATTTCATTCTATACATTTTTAATACAAAAAACGATGATACCGATCAAATAATGTTAACATTATTATTTGAACGGTAATTACCTATTCTTTTTGCTGTCACTCACTGCTACCCTCCCGTCAATTACTTCCTACCTGAAGTCTAAAAATGTATTTTCGCCATGTTTCTTGGCCCAACGTAATTTTGCTTTGAATTTCTTTACATAGATTTATTTGGTCATTACTTTCCTTGCATATCAAATTTATGGTGAGCGTTATATACGAAATTTAAAAAATTGTAATTTTTTTTTTCTTAAAATAAGGGGTTCGCGGTATACACGAGTAAATAGGTAACAATTTCTTCAAATAATGCAAAATAAAATCACAAACGATTTTCCACATACATCATATTGTAGCATGAAATTTTTTGGAGAATCGGTACTTCATGATTATCGACCCATTTCGCCAAATTATATAAATTGATGTATTGTTATGTTAACTAACGAAGAAGAAATAAATTAGCAACACATAATCAAAAATACAAATAAAAAATTGAATTAAAAATCCATTGATGACATAACAAACACGTGTAACGTAGTTAATGCCAAGTGAATGTGACATTTACAATCATCCATTATTGGCATGTAATCTTATAGTTTGACGACAGTGTTTTGGTCGATGGAATAAACAAGTAGTAACAGAGCATCTTTCTGAAGAAATTACCAATGCTACAGTCATCAGGTTAACTTTGGTCCAAGAGAGAAAAAAAGATTAAATTTGCTACATCATTTGAGTTAATGGCAAAATTTTGATCACAAAAATATAGACAGATGCACTAGGGTGTGTTTAGCAGTTCATCGCAAAGAATTCGTGAAAGTTCCACTGTGACATAATGGAACAAGATTTCGTAAAAGTGGAGCAAAGTTACCTTGATTGACTGTACATAAATCATATTCATTAAACAAAGTGGTTCCACCACGGCAGAATGGATCAAAGTTTCGTAAAAATGGAGCAAATTTACCTGATTTGGCGCAAAGTTACCCTGATTGACTGTATATAATTCCTTTTCAATAACAAATGTGGCACAGTAAACCTCAGTATCTTATATCAGTTACATGGTAATACGCGTAACTCGAAAGAGTTCATTCATAGCAGATGGGAATGAGCTATATCGAAGTCATAATTTTTGTTTTCAATACGATGGAAAATTTTAGAGATACAAATGGCTGTGGTAAGCAAATATTTTATTCTTTTTTCCAATATTTATTGACATTTAAAAATCTCATCAGCCTGTTATTCACTTACGAAAACACTAATCAGAACAGGCGATTTTGAAATTAAGGAACTTAAAAGATTACATAAGGTATCAATAATGACATGACGATTAAATTGGGATACTTTCTTTTAATTTAAACCTGATGAGAAAAGCGTAATTTCAAAATACTTTTACCATCTTTTACTTATATTTAAAATATCATCAGACGGTTTTTACCTTTCAAAATAACAAACAGTGTATCAAACACCTTAACACATTTTTTCAATATTATGGGTAAGTCTCGGGGACATACCTATTTCAAAAATAATATTTTCAGCTTAAACATTGACAATAAAATCAATTTTAAAATCAAAGAACTTAAATGTGAAAAACCAGGATTAAAAAAGTTTTTTTAATTTAAATTCTATCAATCACAATAAAATCTTACAGACTTGTAAGTGTAAAAATGTAGAGATTTGTAATAAAAATAAAATGATGCTTGCTAGGACTCATGGTTATGTCTCCTGATCTGGAAATTTAATGGTTTAAATAGACAAATTTTTGTTGTTCACTGTTTTTTGTGTGCACTGTAACAAACAGAAAGAAATATTTCTTTACATCTGGAATATGCTACCATTAGTTAACTTCAATAAACAAATTAGAGGAACAAAATATAGCACAAATAACTTTTTGGAATTTTTTTTTTTTATCATTCATAAAATATTTTTCGTTAGTATGACATTAACAGATGCTTCCTTAAACAAAGCTTTTGAAAAAATCTTGTAAAACATATCTCTAGCACAAAATGTTTCTCTTCAATATGAATTAAGGCATACCTCTGAGAAAAATTTTAGCTGCATATCAAACTCACAAAAGGTTTCTTACCATAATGAGTTGACAGATGCTTGCTTGAATTACACATTTGAGAAAATTTATGCTTTAACATCTCGCATACAAGATTCCTCATCAGTATGATTTAACAAATGTCTGCTTAAATAGCCCTTTTGAGAGAATTTCTTGTTGCATATATCACACACAAAAGATTTCTTACCATAATGAATTGACAGATGCTTGCTTGAATTACACACTCGAAAAAAATTATTCTTTCATATCCTGCATACAAGACTCCTCACCAGTATGATTTAACAAATGTCTGCTTAAATAGCCCTTTTGAGAGAATTTCTTCTTGCATAGCTCACACACAAACGGTTTCTCACCAGTATGAGTTAACAGATGCTTGCTTAAATCTCCCTTTTGAGAAAATTTCTTGTTGCATATATCACACACAAACGGTTTCTCACCAGTATGAGTTAAGAGATGGCTGTTTAAACTACTCTTTTGAGAGAATTTCTTCTTGCATAGCTCACACACAAACGGTTTCTCACCACTATGAGTTAACAGATGCTTGCTTAAATATCCCTTTTGAAAGAATTTTTTGTTGCATATCTCACATTCAAATGGTTTCTCACCAGTATGAGTTAACAGATGCCTGCTTAAACTCTCGTTTCGAGAGAATTTCTTATTGCATATATCACACGCAAACGGTTTCTCACCTGTATGAGTTAACAGATGGCTGCTTAAATGGCCCTTTCGAGAGAATTTCTTGTTGCATAATTCACATTCAAAAGGTTTCTCGCCAGTATGAGTTAACAGATGGTTGCATAAATTGCTCTTACGTGAGAATTCTTTGTTGCATACCTCACACAAAAAAGACTGTTTTGACAGAAAACCTTCCATAGCTCACTAAAAAGTTTTCTTGGTTGTGAGTTAGAAGCTGCTTTTTTCAAAAAGTTCTGATAAGAAATATTTTGCTGCATTTGCTTTAAACATCGAAGATATTTTGTGTGATGTGATGCGCTAGATTAATGGTTTTATGCATCTGCAATAAAATAAAATAAATTAATATCAATTTTTACATTTCCTTAAAAAATTTAAATAAACTTTTCACGAAAATTTATTATCAACGAAGAAAATAGTTGTAATGAAATTCTCACCATATTATTAAAAACTGCAGTAGAATCCCAATTATCTGAAGTTAGCGGAATCAAAGGTGTGTCAGATGCCTTTCCTAACAGTATAAAGATTAAATATTGAATAAAATAAATAGCAACATTTTACAAATAAATAACTTATTATAAATACAATATAAGGAAAACTTAAGGAGGTAATTCCATCTAATGATCTTCTATAACTAGTTCTATTATAATATATAAGGGAATGAAGTTACATTTTACAAAGATAAGAGAGAAAATATTTTTTTTTTGTGGCGATCGAGTTTTAGAATGCAAATGTGTTTAGTAAGAACTTCTCCGGATTACAAATTTTATTTAATCTAATGTTAATGCTTATTGTTGAAACATTCTCCGTCATTTAATATAATTTATAATATATATAAATAATGTAAACAGTGGCATTGCCAAGTTGATACCGTGGACACCCCCCCCCTCTTCAACGGAGTATCTAGACTTATGAATTGCACAATCAACAACATTCAAATCTACTAAATTGGAATCACAAAGAACCCACGAAAAATTCTATTTTAGACAGTTGTTGAATGGTATAATCTTAAACGGAATAATTCAAATTTACATCTTTTGCCTAGGCTATAAACTTTTTTGTTGAAGGCATATTTCCATCATAAACATATTCCGTTTTAACTGTATCACCTGAAACTATTATAAAGTTTTCACTGGGTAGTGTACCTGTGAAGAATTTAAATTTATTACAGTGGAATGTGGAGCCTAATAGAAAGAGCAAAGAACGTAGCAGAATATTTTTAGCCAATTTCATTTACACGTGTGTTGCTGAGAGTAAATCGCAGTTATCCATTTACAACCTTCAGAATGAAATCAGATCACTTCTTAGGTTTCCATTTGTGTAGCAAAAAAAATTGCTTATAATCTCGTTCTATAGACCAAGGTGGTACAATTATGATTCACACAATTTTTTTATAATATTGAGTTTAAGATAAGCAACTGCTGTGAAAAGAATTTCAAAGAATTTGCAAAGTTGAATTTGCAAAGAAGCACCTTTCAAACGACAAGGAGTATCAACATCATTTCCCCAAAGGACTCCATCAAATCCTAAATTAACACAAAGAAAGAAGGACTGCATTAAAAAAGGTAAAATAAAAGACCTCCAGAGCATGCTAAAGTAATTTCCGAGAGATGAAACGTTCTATTTTGAAAATATGTTTAAGAGAAATTAGCCTAACTGTAATATAAAATAAAGCATGCTTTATGGAGAATTCCAAAATTTCGACTAATAAAGGATTATCAAAGTTATTCTGTTGCTTTAAAAAGAACAAGAAAGTTTTTTCCTAAGAGATATAAAATCTTTTCTTCAGATCAGGAGTATACCTGACTGTTTTAAGAAAATTTTTATATATAATTCATTTCAATTTCATTTATTAATGTAATTAAAATTTTTTGTATTAATTTTCATACTCCCCCACTGAAATAGTTCGCTAAAAAAGGAAAACTGTTAGGTTCCTGTTTAATAAAATTAAATATTTAAGCTATTTTATTTCAGTTAAATAATATATTTAACTTACGTAAAAACATTAGTTTTGTGAAGATGGTTTAATTAGTATGAAAATGTGGAAGCGGCAATTTGCTGTTATAATGTTATAAATATTTTTCTATCAACTGAAGTTTACTCAAATTAATCGATGAAATTTCATATTGTTATACAATAAAAAATTACACAAATTAAGAAAAAATATGGTTTTTTCATGACAGAACCATCTTATTCTAAGGATAACACGACGTATGAGTATAATATAGTTCTATCAAAATTTTTAAATGTGAAAAAACCCATGAAGATGTTATTTAAAAACTTTGATTTTGTAGAATTACTGTCTATACCTACATATGAACCTATTAGTGCCAGAAATTTTTTGCAAACTTTAATAGCTGCACGTACACAGCATGCTGATTTTCAAGTCTTTTAACTCGAAATAGATTTTTGACCAGATAGAACCATCTTATTCTCAGCTGACGAAGTGTTTGCTTTAAATGGATACCCATTTAAAACAAACACTTCGTTCAAACCCTTCAATTCGAATTCATCTCTTTTGTCAGGGCCATGAACTTTTCTGTTTTAGGCAAATATTCAACGTACACATGTTCCGTTTTGAATGTATCCTCTAAAACTATTATAATGTTTTCACTCGGTAGAGTACCCGCGAACTGTATAAATATATTACAAAGAATTCTGTGAAGGTGACCTATCTTAAAATTATCGAAAAGTACTTAAAAGGTAAAGAAAATTAGGATTTAACGAAAACAACACTATGTATTGAAAGTTCATAAAACTTTAATCCTATCTAAAGTGGAAAATTTTGCAATTGTGTTTTATATTTGGCCGGTTTTTGGTGAACACGGGATCATTCCGCAAATCGAAACATTTGACGGTCTCGAAGAATAAGTAGGCAAGTACCGTAAAATCCCGTTAATCCGCCCTTCCCGATCAGACACCCCCTCCCCACTTTATAAAGAATTTGAAATTTTCAAAAAATCCCGAGAAAGCGCCCTCCCTCCTGATTCTCAAAGGCGATTGAGAGTGGGTTCAATCATTTTGAAATGAATGAATCATGAATCTTTGATGAAATGCGCGTTTTTTCAAGATTTTTTAATTGATTTCATGCTTGTTTTGGCTTTTTTTACTAATTTCTCCTTTTTCCTGCGTTTTTTTGACAGAATTTACGTTTTTAAAAAAAAAAAACAAATTTTTTCAAGTATAAAAATTCATGATTCATTCAACGATTCATTCATTTCATGATGATTCATTCCTGTAAATTTTGTTGAAGGATCACGAAAAAAATCCCGTGTAAGCGCCCTCCCCTAACTATTGTACGATTTTTCTTTTCGTTTGGGGGGGCGGATTAACGGTATTTTACGGTATACACCTGGTAAGATGGAAATGGGTTTTGAGGGGGCCAACTGCTGCTGAGAGTTAAGGGAATAAAACAGTTTATACAAATGCTATAACTGTGCATTGATTGAGTTTCGAGACATTATCTTTGTTTATTTAGCAATTTTGTATCAAACACTATTATAATGTATCCTCAGGGCCGTAGCTAGAAGTGAATTATAGGGGGGGTCAATAAAATGTAGGGGAGGCTCATATTTTCTGTGAGGCAGAAAGATAAATTAGTGCATATTCACACTATAATTACTATGTTTCTCATTAAACTGTTGTATGTAATAACTTCGTTTTATGCTAAGAAAAGAAAAGGATGATTAAAAATTCGAGTGCATGACGAGTGCAGTATAAAACATCCTGTTAGCTTCTTATGTGCAAACAGAATGAATGAGCGTTGAAGCACTTATTTTAGTTACAATTTAGCATCTTCGCAAAACTGTGAAAGGTCCTCAAAATTAAATTAGATTTTAGAACAGAATATCATTTGGATTTTCGGAACATCAATTCATTGAGTAATCTTGGAATCTTTTCCAGGGGAGCTCAAAATATTTTTCTTTTGGGGGAGGGGGTGGGGGAGCTGAGCCACCTGTAGCACTCCCTTATCTACAGTCTACCTGGAATTTATAAAAGCGACTCTATTCTTGAACTGATTATTTGTGAATTTTTATTGCCACTTTTAAAGTACCTTATGAAATCTGAATATGATTTAGTATTTTCTTTTCTAAAACATACTAATGATGTCTTTTCAGCTTGTTCAGCTGTCTTGTCTTTCATTAAATTTTTTCCACTGGAGCCATTTTTAAATAAATAAATGGATTTTGAAGGATAGATTTTTTATGCATTTATTTAGTATTGTAATTTTGCTTTTATTCATTAATGCAGTTACAGAAATATGGGAAAATTACAATACAAATCAATATCAAAATGATACAATAATCAAAATGGTACAATAATGGTACAATATCAAAATGATAAGAAATACATCAGAAATGGTTTTTACAATAATTAAACTACAGCGTCAAATTTAGTGGATACACCCTCAAGGCATGAAAATGTCTCTCCAGATCGTTTGGGATTTTATACTTATGAATCGTCTAGAAGTGCTACCCCTCTCCAGAATTTCAAAGTGTTCTTTCCAAAATTGCAAAAAATCCCACCTGCACAAAAATGTCTCAGTCATCTGAAATGACCACAATTGTGACTTGTGAATGACCAGTTTACCCTTTCTAATGCGAATTTGTTTTTTCAATTTTTAGAAAAAATTACTTTTAGGTTAATAACATTAACACTAGCTATCCAAAAAGATTAACTATTATTCAAAGAGTATCTCACTATGTGAAAGATAACAAATGTTGTTGTTTTGCACACTATTCAATTGACATTCATACGACAGTAGCCTGAGGAAGAATTTGTGGAGATGTTTCGCAAACAGCGAAAAGAGAATAAAGAAAATAATAATTATTATTATTACTAAATGCCTAAAATAAATGATGTCATATAATAAATGCATAGACATATACTGACATTACTTCATGTATTTCTTAAAACAGAATAATACTCCATTAAAAGACATGTACTATTCATAGTACACCAGACCCGAAAGGGTTAATATTGCTTACAGAAACTTCACGGATGAAAGGTGAGTTGTGCATGAAGAGGGTGGTGATGAGGTTCTGTTTTTTAACAATGAGAAATGGAGGATATTCCATTTACGTTTTGATCACGTGGTCAAGGCAAAAGCTTCTAGTGTAAAGAAGAGAAAGCGTTAGATGCAATGTAAATCCCCACCAGCCAATGAAACAGTTCATAGGGAAAGCAGTAGCAGCCTCCCTGCTTATCAATTAGAAGTTCTTTGGGTAAATTACCGGTACCACGTGACCTTTTATAGCCTCGAATGCAGATTTGGAATATCCTTCATACAAAGCTTAAATTGAACCTAATTCACATACTAACCACTTAAAACTGTTTTGATCCACCTAAAGAAAATTGCATTTGAAGTAAAATAGCATAAACATACATTATTTTTTACACAACCCAATGTTTCTAAAAAAGTGTTAATCAATAACAAATAAAATGTTTTTAAAAGAATTAGCATCCTTGAAGTTCACAACCAGCTATTGAAAGAAACTATTGAAGTCAAATAGGGTACCAAAAACAGCAAAACATGAAACTGAGAAACCCAGAAGAAATATGGCTGTGTTAGACAACTGTAACAAGACTATTTTTTCCAACATAAAGTATATTTGTTCATGCTTGTAATATCACTATAGTTTCTTTAGCCAAAATAGAATGTTTATTCTCTTAAATATTAATCAGATAATAATTAAATATAAATCAGAAATTTCTTTGAAATAAACTAAACTTATAAAACAGCTAGAAATAAGTTAAAGAGTTTTAAATAAAAATTCTGATGTAGAATATTTTAATAAGACTAGAGTAACATTTTCTATAATTCTAAAGTTAAATTTTACCATTTAATTTTAATTTCTATGCAAGCAAATGTTCATGTTGAGCTAAACTACACTAAAATACATTTAACATTTCAGTATCAGCTAAGTTTTTTAGTTCATAGTTTTTGTAAAATCTTTGATGTATCATAATGTAGCTCCATTGTATTACTAGCTATAATTAGGGAGATAAATCCAACTTTATTTTATGTATGCTATATTTTAAATAAAAAAATTAAATAAAGATATTTTTAAATTCTTAAAAGTATTCAAAATACTTAAGGTTTCAAAAGGCTGGATAAAATTTTATAAAGCCAGGTCGGTGTCTTTAGTTTTTTATTGGTTTTCACCGGCCCTTTTTTTGTACAAAACTTAACTTTTTGGTCAAAACGGGTTACAATGATGCAATTTAATCACAAAGTATACATTTTTTTTAAGTTTTAAAGACATTTAATTGATTTAGAACTCAATATAACACAATCTCTCAACAATGAAGACATTAATATTCGAATGATACATACGGATCTGCTAGTGATTTATAGTCAGCATTGAAAAAATGTCAACTAAGTTTTAAAAGGTCAAACCAATTGTTTTCTCTGATTTTTACAGATCTTAACACCCCTCTCCCCCTTTTTTTTCACTTTTACAGCTTTATATAATTAAAAAGAACAATAATTGCTTAGTCATAAAATTTATTGCTCAACTAATTTTAAATCTTATTAATATGCAAATCTTATTTTACTGTTCAGAAACATTTATGTAAAATCACATTTAAAACAATAGTTCTTTCTTAAAAAAGTGTTATGAATAACTTATGCCATTATTAGAGCATCAATATGCACTCTTTTAAATAGCAATAAGCTTTTCAAAATTCTAATTCTAATTCAATTTTTATTTTTTTTCTATTTTAATTGTTCTCTTTTTTTCATATCCTTACATGTATTAAAGTCTCTTCAAATGTTATATTCTTCCTAACTTTACTCTCAACATGATTCATTCTAGGATCTTAATCAGTCCTTTTTACACAGTAATTATTTTCTTATAAATTATCAGAATATAGATTCTTTATTACTGGGTGTTCTGAAGTATTATATAAGATAATTTCAATTATAATATATACATAATCTATTGGTACTACTTGGTTATCCAAATTGCGAAAAATTTATATAAATCGCCAAACTTACAGCCAAATTATACATATTGAAATAACTTTTTATTTTAAATGACGAAAAAAGAAATATTTAGAAGAATATTAATAAAAATAAAAGATAGAAATAAAAATCACCTAATGACATTTTAAACAAATGTATGGTATTTCATGTCATTGAATGTGACATTCCCAATCATCCATTATTGGCACATACTCCCATAGATTGGCGATATTTTTTTGGGTTGACGCGTCGACCCAAAAAATTGGTATAACCAAGTAGTACCAATCTATTTAGATCTACTCAATATCAAAAGTAAATATTAATATGCAATGAAATATTTATTTCGATGTTGATATTTTCATGGTACTTTCATATAATCTTTGAAATTCCTGGTACATGTAGTGATGTATGTATACAACAAAGAATTCCAAACCATGACTTTAAAGTCTTCTGAATATTTATAGTTTCTTTTCAGGCATAATGTTTTCACATATGTATTTATAAGTTATAAAGACTTCTGATTTTGATAAAATTTAATATAAATTTATATTTTTTAGTAGAGAAATATTTATAAGTGTATTAAAAATAAATTAATTTTGGCCTGGCTAAACACAGTCAATAGTTGTTAAGATGCGATTGGAAGGAGCTGGCAAAAAAGTATCATTTTAGACAGGATTATGCTATAGAAAGATTCCACTTTTACAGGTTTCACTGAGTTTATAAGTATTTGTTAAAAATCTTTTACAATGAAAAAGGTAATAAGTGATGAAAATTTACTTATAGCCAGCTTTTCAGCAAATTTAATTGTATGGAAATCCATATAAGGACAATGCAATGCTTCTGTTTAAGGCAGGTTTCTGTTAAAGATAATCACCATTTTGACAGATTTTACTATAGGGGAAACTGGTACACAGTCGACAACTTTTGCAGTTTACATTTTTTCTCTCTCTTAAATGGAGTCTAATATCCCTAAAAATGTTCTTGAACATTCCTTAAGTAATTTTACATGCCTCAGAATTTTTTCAGAATATAATTCCAAATTCCTTTTTTTTTTTTTTTTTTTTTTTTCTTTTTTAACTGTATTACATAGATATATAAAAAGACTGTCAGATCAGCAATATCTTTTCAGAAATAAATTTTTCTAGCTTCATAAAACAGAATGAATTCAGTCATATTATTAAGTTGCTACTATATGTATCCATATAATTCATTATTATTGTACTTATTTCAACAACAGCAGAATAAAAAATTCATGAAATATTTTAATCTCATGAATGAAAATGCATGTTTTCTTTTTAACCCATAAAAGGTACGGTGAAATTTTGGTACATTACAAGTACAGCACGGTCTCCCAAACCATGCTTTATTTTGTTGTTGTTTTTAATGTTATAATTAAAATATCCACAACAAAATAAAATCTACATATCTATGAGAATGTGTATTTTTTTAATACAAGTTAACTTTATATCATTTATAAAAATATGAATGCAGCATAGAGTAATCAATATCACGCAATCAATATTACAAATTTTTGACCAAAAACCATTTAAATTGCACTATATTCCTAATGAATGAATAATATCGTGTTTTACTTTATTTTTATAGGTTATCCTGTCACACTATGATGAATTAATTAGATAAACATTTAAAGGTTGGATGAATCACATAAAAAAATTTATGCAACTATGAGTCATCATAAAATTGATGCAATAAAATATATATATATATTCACGTTACATTCAATACTGAAGTTATTTAAAAATTTCTTACCATATTCATGGCAAAATTTTCAGATGCATTCAAAGCATACAGGTTTTTGACAACAAACAACATAAATAAACTAACATTTAAAACGATTTTTTCCATAGTACAACCGTATGCACAATCTACTATACATAACATGATAGTAATTGTTATTGACTTTAATTTTACGATTAAATATCTTTAAATTTTTTATAAAAAAGAATAATTGCAATTAGTACATTTGCACATTGCTGAAGTAAGATCACAACACCTGCGACGAGTTATACACTAACACACGAGTTAAACAATAAAGACACATAATACAAGCATAACACAAGCTACCAGCATTTTTAATTTTCTATCTTCGAATACAAGAAAAAAGACTGTTTCCACAAAATACATCAAAACTTATTTTTTCTCATTTTCTTTTTACTACAAGACAATCACATACGAACATGCAAATAAAACAGAATATTAAAATGTCAATTTAACTCAATGTTTTCTTTTTTACACTGTTCATTGCTGATTGTGTAATTTTGAGCAAAAATAATGAATAAAGAATGTTGATTCCCTAACAAATACTTAGAGCAACTACTTTTTGAACCATCAGTCACATTGCTGTTCAATCCAGAAATTTCACTCTCAGTGGAATGCGAACTTTCATAACAGTATTATTTATCACACTCATCTTCATCCAAAAATATTCACTTCCCACTTTGTCTGGAAGTCTTTGAATTGTTTCTGCATGGCATGCATCAGAGAAATTTAAAATATTTCGTACTACTTGGTTATCTTGTCGAGCTTAAAACTATCGCCAAACTACAGGATTAAATGCCATAATAGATGATTGTACATGTCACATTCAGTATTTTAAACACGAAATGTGTGTATAAAAGTCTTCAAGTGATTTTTATTTAAATTTTTTATATGTATTTTTATTAATTCTTACTAATTTATTTATTCTTTAGTTATTTAAAATAAAAAACATGTCAATATGTATAATTTGGTGAAATTGATCGATGGGATAAACCAAATATTAGTATCAATATTTCTTAATCCGAGTTTCTTGACATTCTCTGACACGGCAAAAATGTTCTATGTTAAAGGTGCATGACAGTCTGTTAGACCTCTCTCATAAAAATAAAATCATGTGTGAAAACTTTCAGCTATTAAGGGAGATCACAAAAGATACCAGAAGAATTCATTCAATCGATCAAAAGGAAAAAAGAACGGCAATTGATTGAATATTACTAAAGGTCTATGAGACCAGCAATACCTGTTATGGGTTAAGAATATCTGCAACATTAATCGAAAAAGTATAAAATTGCCATATTAAAGATGAAACTCAGCTATCATATACAAAAAATTAATTAAAAACATTCATATATAAAGGAGAAATTTGAAAACAACCTGCCCATAGGATTAACATTGAGAAAAGGGTGATGAAAGTATTTTCAAGTGACTGATGAAAACCCCTTAAGAATGTCTTATATGTAAATTTTGTTAACAACGTAAAGGTACTTTGGTACAACTTAGTTATTCCGTCAACCAAAAAAAATTATCGCCAATAATGGATTATTGTAAATGTCATATTTACTTGACATTAACTACGATACACTTGTCTGTTACGCCATCAAGTGATTTTTAATTCAACTTTTTATTTGTATTTTTGATTATGTTTAAAAGAAGTTTTGTTCTTCTGTCACTTAAGATAACAATTATCTCAATTTATATAAATTTGTCGAACAGTTTGGCGACATTGGTCGACGGGATAGTCAAATAGTACTGGTACTTCATGGGTTAGTGATGATAAGACAAAAGATGAATTGTTTAAGTATTTAGTATCAATTGAACAGAATATAATCAAATTCATTTTATAAGCAATAAATGTTTAATAAGTAAACGTAAAAAAAATATTCAAACCAATCTGCTGTCTCTAAATTGAAATCTGAATAATATTAAACTAAACTATTTAAAAATTAATAATAATAAGCAGAATTATCTGTTATGAATGAAACAATTTAAAAATGAGTAGATGACAGAACGGCAAATATGAAAGTTGCATCACATTACATTTCGTGCCATCAATATCAAAAAGTAAATTAAAATTTTTTGAGTTGAATAGAAACATAAGAACACCCTACCTTAGCATTAACAAGAAGTTGAAAAGAATTTTAAAAATTCCTAACATTACAAACAACTGAAGAGACAACGACGTGACATAATGACTCATTAAAAGAGGCTATTTCAGCCATCGTGAATCATTCACAGCATTGGCGTCTCTTTGCGTAAAGAAAAAATGTACATAGTAATAATTAACGCCTATCATCTGATTTTAATAATGGCTACTTTTTAAAACATACACGTGGTGATCCATTCTCTTTGCTAAAGTAAGTGAATGGTAGGATGTGTTTCTTCTTTTAACTATTCATTAAAAATTCTCCAAATTGTTACTTCATCGCATAATAGTAACAAAATTTCATGTATCGCAATTTTTATTTTTGCTGATATTTCACCATTTAAAATATTCTGAAAACGTTTTTACTTGCAGACATTTTCCCTTATCTATTTATTTAAATATAATCTAAGTTACGATTTTTGTGTTAAACACGAGGAATTCATTTGAATTATGATAAAGAGTTTGATTTAAATGTTTTTTTTAGATCATTGTATTCCTCATAAAATGAATAGGTCTGCATTGAAATAAGTTAAATAAGAATATTTTTTAAATGAATAACTCTAAAATATTTGTTCCTAACAGTAATTAATCGCATAATATAATACATATGAAGGTTATAAAATTTACCCAAAATATTAGAACAGCTTTAAAAAATAGCAAGGGTTTTAAGAATCTGAAATATTGAAATTCCGTTGTCTTCATGATGTAGTTTAGGTTGCAAGTAAGTGTTGTGGCTGCTTTGATAAAAAATATTTTCTATTGTTTCTTTACATTTGGCAAAAATGTTCCTATTTTACCTTCACCAACAGTGATGCCAGAATCACAAATTCAGGATTCCTGCTGGTCATGCAGTTAAAAAATTTGGGCAAAACATCGGGGCATTTTTTTAATAATTGAAGTGGTGGGGGAATTTTGATGTGCTACTTTCCATCAGCATCTCGACTGTGGTTGTAAATAAATAAAAAAATTGTATTAATTATTAATCCAATCTAAAATTTGTAAACAAAATGTACAAAAACTACAGAACTCTAACATCGCATGAAAATAATTAAAAATTGAAAATTCTTTCATTGAATACTTTTTTTTTTTTTTTTTTTTTTTTTTTAGCATTTATCTGATTTAAAATTGTCCATTGTGTTGAGTTTTACAACAATATACAGTGAAACCTCCAAATAAGGGATACCTATGGGACCACAACTTTTGTCCCTTAAGTAGAGGTGTCCCTTATTCGGAGTTTCTTACACAGTGAAACAAACCTCCAAATAAGGGACATCTATGGGACTGCAACTTTTGTCCCTTAAATAGAGGTGTCCCTTATTTGGAGGTTTCACTGTATAAGATGGATTTTAACTGAGAAAGGTCAGGTAATTTTTTTCTACCAGGAATGTGTACGAACCATGTAAATACAGTAACCATTACTATATCTATACAGTAGAGGACCTATTATACAGAATTCCGAAATCCGGAAGGATCCAAAATCCGGAAATGAAGAAGATTGAGAACGAGGTGAATCATGATTAAATGAACGAATCATCAATCTTTGATCAAATGTGCATTTTTTCGAAATTTTTTAAGATTTCATGCTTTTTTGGCTTTTTTTTCAAAATTCACCTTTTCTCTGTGTTTTTTCCACAGACTTTACGTTTAAAAAAAAAACGAAATTTTTTTTAAAGTATTCCTTCAAGTATCAAAATTCATAAGTCATTCAAAGATTCATAATTCATTCATGTCATCATGATTTATGCCCATAAAAAACGCAAATTTTTTCAAGTATAGCGAAAAAACTCTGCAAATTTGTCAAATATCGCTATAAAACTCTGCAAATTTCGTCAAATATCGCGATAAAACCCTGCAAATCTCGTCAAATATCGCAAAAAAATCCTGCAGATATCTCGCAAAAAATTCAAATTTTGTGAAACGATCGCGGAAAAATCCCGTGTAAGCGCCCCCTCTAATTATTTTACGATTTTTCGTCACCTTCCTGAGGGGGGGTGGATTAACGGTATTTTACGATATATATATATATATATATAAAGCCGGTTGGTAAAACGTCCAGATTTTGAAGAGCTCTGAATTTTGGATGTCCAGATTTGAGACTTTGTACTATAGTACAAGAGTCAAAATTGTAGCTTAGTGTTTTTTCCAAAGACTTCTCATACAACACAATTTTCATTCATATTCTAGATAGTAGTGCTATATTCCTTTTTTTTTTAGGGGTGGGGGGGTGTCGAGTTTCGGACGGACCCAAAATCTGGAAAGCCCTCAGTCCCAACGATTCCAGATAATAGGTCCTCTACTGTACTAGTATGAATGAAGTACATTCAAATTTCTATAATCTGCAGAAGTTGGGATCAAAGGTTGTGTGAATTATAGATTTTTATGTATTATGTGTCATTTTGTTATTCCTAGACAACATTTTAATTTTATAAACTGTATAATATGAAAAGATAAATATGAAATCTAATAAATTTAATATGCTATCTCAATATATCATTTTATTAAAAAATTGATTATGTGCGCTTAAATAAAAATAGTTACATATACATATGTTCTGTAATACAGTTTGTTTTTTTAATTTTTATAAAATATAAGAGTTATATTGAAAAAATATTTGATTTATTATGATTTCTTTTGTCAAATTCTTTATTACTTGCTTTAAAAAATCAATCTTGGACCACAAATTTGTAAAATTTTTTAACTGTGTACATTTGTAAAGTAACGCAAAATACAGAAAATTGCAGATTATGGGTGTGCAGATATCGATCCTTGACAATATATGATATTACAATATTTTTTTTGATATTTCATGTACAATATTAAGTACAATGGAAGCAGACTCCCTCAAATCTGCAACTCTAAACTCTGCATATAATTTATGGATGTAAACAAAGAAACATTAAGTTTAGATACAGGGACAAAATTGGACTTTTTTACTTTTATATAAATTCCATTTTTATTTTAAATTGTAATTTTTTTTTAATATTACTAAATTTATGGGGTTTTTTTCCATGATGAAAGAATAAATTTATTTCTGAAAAAAAAATTCAACATATTGATTATTTCAATCTTTTTACCAAATATATTTATGTATTTATCAAACTTTTTTGGTTATGAAGTCTGGCTAAACCTGGAATAAAGCATCCTTATTTCATGATTTTGATGTGAATTAGAAATGTACCTTTATGTGGCATGTTTCAGTGAATAATTTCGGAAAATACATTTCATCTTTATAATGAATATTTAATCATACATTATTGATTATTAACTTGACCTTTGCTTTTAAAATTTTAATCATTTTAAAAATGATTATTTTTTGTTTATTACTTATTTTAATATTTTATTATATTGTAAGAATTTTTTATAGTTTCAATTGCATTAAGTATCACATTCAGATTACTGTTTAAAAATTGTAAACAGTGCAATGACCAGAAATCCGCAAAATTCTAAAATTCACACAATCTCTGGTACCAAGTTTTATGGATTTGAGGGATCCTAGTATATTTAGATGAGCAAAATTCACCAAGTTTATGATCTAAACGTGGCATTAGCATTTACAATACTTCTGGGTAATCCACACTTTTCGGCTGATACAGTAGACTCCCAGAAATCTGCACACTTTCAGGTCAGAGGATGTGTGAATTTCTGGTCATTGCTTTGTTTACATTTTTTAAACAATGATTTGAATGTAATTAATAACCCAATCAAAATTATAATGAATAAAAATAAGCCTTTGGAAAAAACAAAAATAACTGTTTTTTTTTCAACTTTTCCGGGTTCTTTCTGAGCACTCCCATCTCTATTCATGCGTTAAATTGTAAGAGTATCTGTCTTATCCCATCCCACAACATAATTTTTAGTAATAAACACATTTTGAACATAACTAATGGTACTACTAAGTTATCCCATCGACCCAAAAATTATCGCCAAACTATAAGATGAAATGCCAATAATGGATGATTGTGTATGTCACATTCAATGACATTAAATACAATTCACATGTTTAAAATGTCATTAAGCAGTTTTTATTTCGACTTTTTATTTGTATTTTTATTAATATTCTACTAATTATTTGTTTTTTCATTATTTAAAATAAAAATTATGTCAAGATGTAAAATTTGGCTATTAGTTTGGTGATTTGTATAATTTGGCAAAATTAGTCAATGGGATAACAGACTTAACTAATTTATTTAAAAGGTTTTTTTTTCTTTTTTTCAATGTTTAAAACAAAATATATTTCAGCATAAGAAAAAGCTATTGTCCAAATAGCATTAATAAAATTTTTAAATTCCCACAGATTTGCTGTTTAAATTCTGGATATTTAATAATACTGAGGAGAAAATCAAGGTTATCATATGATTGTTTAAAAATTACTGAATGAACTATAGGAATTGACGGTAGAACATTATCATCATTAAGTAAGACACCTGTTTAACTTCTTTTATTAGAATCAATAAATAGTCTCTACTGAGATTGTTCATGATCTGGGGTGGAAAATAAATGAGTCATAAGCCCAGGAATATCTGTACTGTATACAAGTGTGCTTTCTTGGGAAAAATATTTGGTAAATTCTTTTTCTTGATTTCTATAGCAAGAATACATTGTTCCTGAAGCAAGTAATTTTTAATCTTATGAAAACGACAATACTAATGCAAGATATCAATAAACGATCGAAATAATAGTATGTTCTCACTACAAATGCACAGGAGAAAACTGCACTTTCTCAGGCTATTATCAACGCATAACGAGATGCAATTTAGTTTTACATTTCACATTCTTTAGTGCATTATTGTATTATTGCATTTATTAATGTCGTTTTACAACAAAATTTATTTTTGTTTTCATTAAGATGGTTTTACTATTCAAGAAATATTACACAATAATTTTATTAAAAGGCACCCCATCTTTTTTGGTTTTGTGAAAAAAATAATGTAGATGATATCAAAAAACTAATGTTATGTCTGTGATTAGCGTGTCTGATTTACTAAGAAAAAAGCACTATTCTGTAAATCCCAGATCTGTGTTGACCTGTGTTAAATAACATTTACTTTCAAATTTCCAGAGTATATAAGCAATATATTGTTTTAAATTTAAAAACAAAAACAATTTGTTGTTTTCAAATTTAAATTGGAATACTATTTGCCGAACTAATTATAAATAAATAAATAAACAAAATTATCTGTCATAAATAAAGTGTTTTCATAATGCTTGAAATTACTAATTATCGGCAAACAGAAGATCAAATCATGGTTTTTAGAAATTTTTGCAGAAGCGTGATCAAAGAAACTATTTTAGCATAATTTTATTTTAGTAAAGAGGGTGAGATAAATAAACTGATTCTTTAAATGTTACCTGATAAAACAAAAGAGGCAAAACACAATATGCCAAATGCACAAATGAATCACAGAAGATTTACATCACGACTTATTGAAAAGGATTCATTGTTTAAATGGAGAAACTCCCATTTAGTTAACTAATTAATGATTAAGCTGCTATTTATTTATAAAAATGTTGCAATGACAGAGAGGTATAAAAAAAAGCATAAATATTACTTTTTTTATCCATGTTTATAATGTTAGTTATCAGACCAGACATTATCAGAAACATGCTTTACACATAAATTTTCCTGTTAGTTTTTCAAATTCAAATTGTGTCAAAATTTAAGCCCGATACCTTTCATAAGTGCTTTATTCACGGATTTCGACTTTATAAATAGATGTTTTTGAACATTTCTGTTGCAGAGATTTATTGAATAGTTCACTATGTCTGAATGAATTCTTTTGAGTCCTTCATTTCCTCCGATTCTTTCATCGTGTTAGCATCGCTTTACTCTTGTGATAACATCTAGGAAATAAGTGTGTTCTGATATTAACAATAGCTAATTTTTTAAACCAATATTCTGACCCATACTTTTTATTAAAATAAATTAATAGTAAGCAATTTTTATTTATTCATTTATTTTTTTGTTACTCTTCTGAAAAATTCTGCAACTTCTGAGTTGAAGGTATGATGGCACAGAATTTTAAGTGTCGCGACTTTAAATTTTTCTTACATTTAAAATATTCGGCACACAGATAAACTAAATATTTGACAAGCAGAATAGTAAATATCAAGCCCTGTACTTTAAGGTGGTAAATTTTTAAACAATTTTGCATAATATTTGAAACAGATTCTTTCCTTTTGATAAGCATGTTTCTTTTTCCTTTTTTTAAAGTAAATTTAACATTAATAAAATTATAATTTGAGTTATTACTTAACAAAACGTATTTAATTTTAAATTTCTTGGCAGTGAATGTAATTTTCTTTATTTTAAAACAGATATTTTAAAAAGAAAGGATTTCTTTGGTAGAGAAATTTTACTATCGTATAGGTACTACATTTTACTTGTCAGAAATTTATTAAAGTATAGAAAAGTACTAAGGTTTAGCAAGATATTTAACTATCATTAGTACAAAAGATGAATCTATGAGTTAAAATTGTTGAGAATGTAATCTCGCATTAACTGTACTTAATACTTTATAGTAAATTATATTTTTATAAGTGCCAAAAGTATTATTGTTGTTAGTTTGATTTTGTGGAAGTATCTATGTTATGTTACGTTACTATATGTGTGTTCTATGCGTAGTCTTTAGAAATAAAGGCTTGTGATGTTTTTCATTGGACTCTTATTAATTATTATACCTCAAAAAAATTCAAATAAAAGATTTTGCTGAAATTAATGACAGACGATGGATTTCCTTTAACTGGGTTGAATATTTGTCCTAAATAATGTTTTTTTCATCTTGCAGAATTTGAATAGGGCAATATCGAATATTCGATATCTATTTGGTGTTTGGTTATACTACTGAATATCAAATTACAGTCAGGGATCAATAATCTGTGCAACCATAATCAGCAATTTTCTATAAACCACATTACTTTACAAATGTAGACAGTTAAGAAAATTTACAAATTTGTGATCCAAAAATTATTTTCTTAAAGCAACTAAAAAAAGAAAAAAAAATCTTTGAAAAAAAAATCATAATAAAGCAGATATTTTTTAAATATAACTCTTATATTTTATAGAAAGTAAAAAACAAACTGTATTACAGAACATATGTATATGTAATTATTTTTATTTTAATGCACATAATATCAATTTTTTAATAAAATAATTTTAGAAAGGCATTTTTTGAGATAGCATATTAAATTAATTATTAGATTTCATATATATATTTTCACATTATACTGTTTGAAAAATTAAAATGATGTCTAGGTATAATAAAATGACACATAACAGTTTATAATCTGCAATATTCCATAATCCACACAATCTTTGGCCCCAACTTCTGTGGATTATAGAACTTTGACTGTATTCAGTCTGCCGAACTGAAAACTATGCAGCCAAACTGAATGCTTAGAAAACTTCTTTAAAATAATTTTAAACATTATACCAGTTCTACTCTTATTTAAAAATAATTAATTTACTCAGAATAATTCTGCAGGATCATCTTTAAACTAAACAGAATGCATTTATATTTATTTGCTGTTTTAAAAGTATCACAATAGACTCCCTCAAATCCACACAGCTTGGGACCAGAGGTCATGCAGATTTTAGAATTTTGCTAATTTCTGGTCATTGCTTTGTTTACAATTTTTAAACAATAATTTCAATGTAATTAGTAATGCAATTGAGACTATAATGAATACTTACAATATAATAAAATATTAAAATAAGTTATAACTAAAATAAGAAAAATTTAGATAATTTTAATGTACATAACATTAGGGATGCAACGGATGTCAATTTGGCCGGATACCGGATATCCGGCCGCAATTTAGGCCGGATATCCGGTTATCTGGCCGCAGTATGTTTACTTTTCTACCCCTTCCTCCTAACTTTTTTTTAAAAGTTATTACTTTTAGTTAAACAATTAAAAACTTATTATAATTTCTTATTTTATAGAAAACATAAATATTGAATTTTTAATGATAATTAAATTCACTATCATTAATTATTTAATTAGTAATATTTTAATTAAATAGTAATAAATAACGATAATAATAGTAAAATAACAGAAAAAGAAAATGTAAATCATATAGGATAGATGTAACAGTAATGGACACTCTTGAATGTTTTTGGTTTATAAAAAAATGACCAATAAAAATTTAGCTTTTATTATTTTTTTCATAACTTTACCATTTATGGTTTTATAATCTGTATTATTATTCACACTTTTAATCAAACCAGTCAGGTAGCAAAAAATGTTTCGAAGTTCCACTATTTTCAGTGAAAATCTTAATGAACATACTAAGAGGCATTTAATAAATTTATATATTTATTATTTTTTTACAAAATTTGTATATTTTTGTTTTGATTGTAATTTGTAATAGAAAACATTGAATTTCATATACTAATTTGGTTACTTACAAAATTTCCTTTATTTCTAAGGTTTTAAGAGTTCATTACTGGAATGCTTAATTAGTTGATTACCAGTAATGGACATCCTCATGTAGATCAATTTCAGTAATGTTCATAGTGAATAAAAACTTTTGACTTAACTGAATAGCTAATTAATCAAATTTCATTTTTAAATTCCATTTATCAGAACGTAATAACAAAATTTTTATAAATACCTGCTTTTAATTAATTTCGTATGATTAATATAATTTTCAATATTTAATCAAAATTTTTTAACTCTGCATTGCATATGTTATACATCTGCCAATCAATAAAACAAATCAGCAGAGAAATTGTTTAAGTGCATAGGGGAAAGAGGGGCTCATAGAACTCCAATTCCCCCACCCTCTCCCATTAAAAATAATTGAGTTGCAGAAATTCTTAAAAAATTATTATTATTTTCTGTCTAAATGTTTGCTTATTCATTTCTGACAAAATAATAATAATAAATAAATAAATTTGCATTAGTAATGAAACTAGTAAATCTGTAGATCAGTGGCCTCAAACATCAGTTCTACAGTTTTATTTTGAAATTATTTTATTTAGTATTTAAAACATACAACAGCAATAACAATTCCTTTCGTATTTGTAATGCTAATTACTACAAATAGTTTTGAGGCGTTTGACTTTTAAAAATTGTGGGAAATATATGAATCAATACACTGTCGTTAATATAGATTTTTTTATTATCTCTCTATATCCACCACTGTTCCAATTTGATAACTGAAATTCCCATTGACATTTAGTGTATTTTAATATGACATTTAGTATTTTAAAACAGATATATAAAATAATTAAAATATTGATTGTGTAGTGATTATCACAATAATTAATTTTCACAAATATTTTATTAATTATTGATATCCTATTTGTTAAATTTATTTGAAAATAATTATTTTGTTTTATTAGTATATTTTCTTTAAATTCTGGTTTTAAAACTAAAACTTTTTAAAACTACTTTTAAAAACTAAAAACAATTATATTTGTTACTTCTTGCAGGTATACATTACTAGAATTTTAGATGTTTTGATATACTTTTGTTATTTACAAGTAAATTTTGATTAACATTGGCAAAGAAGACTATGAGAATGGTTAATATTGTTGATAGATTAATATTATGTTGAAAAAAAAACTGGAATATAAGAATAACTATTAATTAAAAAATATTTTTAAAGGAATTCCTTAAGAATGTCCATTACAGGCACATTTACCCTATATTATTCTTTCCTTGTTCTTTTATTTTCATCTAATACTATTTTTAAATTACAGAGTCCAATTTCGAATGGAAAGGATATACATTTTTTTAAAAGGTAGTTTTAAAATTATTACACTGATTTAGTACAGTAGTTTTATTAAACCTCATGATTTATTTCATATTTTACAGAAAACTTGATTAAATATTGAAAATCATAAATATTTTTAATTTCTGCATTACAGTTAATTATAATAATTAATCATCATTTTAAAAATTATAATTTTAACTGAATACTAATACTTAATAACTCAGTAAAACTCTCACCCTCCCTTTTTCTTTAAATAGACTCAACATTCCTTTTCATTTTCACCCACTGCTTGTAATCACTAAGCTTATTCTTATTTTATCAAGTTTGACAAGTTTAACAAAAGAGACATTCTCCCTGATCTATTATCTATGTTACTATTAACAGTGTGTCTTTTTGTGTCGGAAGTGCAGCTTATTCTTATCTTATCAAGTTTGACAAGTGAGACAAGTTTAACAAGATAAGAGACATTCTCCCTGATCTGTTATCTATGTTACCATTAACAGTGTGTCTTTTTGTGTTGGAAGTGCAGTTGTTCCCTTGCTGTGTCTTGTATGTGTTAGTTAATATTTATATATAAATTAGAAAATACTAATATGAGTTCAATGAACAATAAAAGTGGTGTGTGGAATTTTTTTAAATATGAGGATACAGTAAAAGTAAAATGCAATTTATGTGCCTCTTGGATCTCAAGAGGTGGAACTGGTAAAAAAGCATCCACTACTCCATTGTTGAATCATCTCAGGGCCAAGCACAAAGAAGATTATGACAAAATTAAATCTTCTGAATTTGCTGATTTGGATTCAGAAGTGGGTGACCCAAACTTGAAAAGAAGAAAATTTAATCAACAAACTTTAGAGACTGTTTTGGAGAAGAAAAAAGTTTGGGATATAAATCATCCTCTAAATCTGTGGAATTGCATTATGCAATTGCACAAATGATTGCTGTTGATAACCAGACATATTTATTCGTTGAAGATGAAGGTTTTCGAAATTTGATGTTAAAAGCACAACCCCAGTACAAAGTTCCTAGTCGAGAATATTTTAAGCAGACAATTGTACCCAAAATGTATGCAGAATGTAAAGAAGAAATTCAATCGATGCTTTTATCATCTGAATATATATCTTTAACGTCTGATATGTGGACCAATTCAGTCAACAAAGACAGTTTTATCAGCTTTACTGCTCATTGGATTGACAATGATTTTAATTATAGGCATGTTGTGTTAAATGCAAGACATTTTCCTGGAAGTCACAATAGTGAGAATATAAGCCGAATGTTAAATAGTATGATGATTGAATGGAATGTAAAAAATAAAATATATCTTGTTATTCGTGACAGTGGATCAAATATAGTAAAAGGTGTGAAAGACGTGAATTTGAAGAGTGAATCTTGCTTTTCTGCACAACTTGCATCTCATTGTAACCGATGCACTCAATTCTCAAAGAGCAGTGAAAGATATCATAGCCATAGGAAGACGAATCGTAGGGCATTTTAATCATTCTTCTTTAGCATGCTCTCGATTTAAACAAATCCAAGAAGAACAGCTCCATGTAACACCTAAAAAGTTATTGCAGGATATTTCAACACGATGGAATAGCACATATTATATGTTGAATCGCTTACTTGAATTAAAAAATGCTATATCATTATATGTCAATGAAAATAATGAAATTCCAAACTTTTCATTGTATCAGTGGACACTAATTCAAAATTGTTTGAATTTACTGCAACCATTTGAAGAAATTACTAAACAAATAAGTTCTTCAAAATCATTGATTTCAGAAGTGATTCCAATGGTCGTAACATTGAATGCATATTTGTCAAAATTTTCCCCTTCAGAAACATCTGGTGTTGGGACAATGAAGGATACATTAAAAGCAAATACAAATCAGCGCTTTTCAATGGTACAACTAAATGAAAATTTTTCAGTAGCAACTATTCTGGATCCAAGATTCAAAATACATTTTTTTGATAAAAATCAAGGTTATGATGAAGTTGTTAAAACTTCCGTATTAGCAATTATGAAAAAAGAATTTCAAATTCTGAATACTCCCAATGAAAATGAAATAGCTCCAACAGAATCACAGCGCAACAATCCTCAGCATGTAAACAATCATAAATCTTTCTGGGATTGCTTTGCTGAAATTAGCACTGCCAATACTACAACTACAATGAATGTTCATGGAGGTGATTCACCGATTGATAAATCAGCATCAGCTTACCTTCGTGAGTTGAATAATTACCTTTCGCAGCCAATTACTGAACGAAAAGCTTCACCATTCAACTGGTGGAAAATGAATGCAAGTAATTTTCCCTTTTAATCAAAATTAGTGAAAAAATATCTTTCTCCACCAGCAAGCAGCATTTATAGTGAAAGACTGTTTTCAGAAGCAGGCATCATTTATGAGACCAGGCGTAATAGACTTTTACCGAAAAATGCAGAACAATTGCTGTTTTTACACCACAACTTGCCAATCATTAAAAACAGCAAAAATGATGCCCAATGAATATTTTTGTTTGTTATATATCCTTTAAGTATGTGTGTAGTGTAACTTAAGAAATTATAAAATGGTTTAAAAAATTATAATTCAATCTTCTTTGCAGTCATTCATTAGTCTTGTCTTTCTATCTATAGCCAAAAGTCGATACAGTTTTTTTTTCTTGGGACCCATATTGTGAAAAATAGTTATTTTTGTGAAATTTCTTATTGTTTTAAAAAATAACATGTTGTCATGAAAAATGAAATACAGTTTCTGAAATTCAAACCAAATGTTTATAACTTCTTTAAATCCTACAGCTAAAGTTTTTCTTTCAGGTGAGCTTATTTTGTTTAATTATTAAACATTTTAATAAAAATAATGAATAAAGTGTATGTTTTTATAGAATGGAATTTTGTGAAAGGGCTCTAAATAGGATCCAAATTTTCTTTGGATAGCTGTTAAAAAATGCTATTGAAGCAAAATATATTTGAAATAAATATTTTTAAAAATTAAATTTAGTTAAAAAAATAAAATAAAATAATTTTTTTAAATAATATCATTAGTTATTCATTTATTAAAACCATGTCTTTCATCACTTGGAACGTTTCTTTTAAGCCGGATATTCGGCCGGATAATTATAATATCCGGCTACTGCCAAATATCCGGCAGGTTGACCGGATACCGGATGTTCACCGGATATCCGTTACATCACTATATAACATATTAAAAGCAAAGATCAAGTTAATGATCAATAATGTTTGATTAAATATTCATTACAAAGATGAAATGTATTTTTCCTAAATTATTTAATGAAACTTGTCTCACAAAGGTACATTACTGATTCATATCAAAATCATAAAAGAAGGAAGTTTTATTTTAGGTTTAACCAGACTTAATATCCAAGTAAGTTTGCAAATGTATTTGGTAACAAGATTACGACTACCAATGATATCAGCACTATCTTGATTTTTTTTTTTCTTTCAGAAATCAGTTTATTCTTCCTTTATGAAAAAAACCTGAATTCAGTAATATTAATAAAAGTTACAAATTAAAATACATATGGAATTCCTATAAATCTAAAAAAAAAGTAAATATTGTCCCTTTATTTTATCTGAATGTTTCATTGTTTATATCCATAAATTATGTACCGATTTGAGGGAATCTAGAGTAACCTTTAATGATGATGATCTTTGTAAGAGTTAATAATGTAAAAATGCAAACATTTCCTGTTAAAATAATCAGTTTCTTTCTTTTTCACAAACCGATTGTTTCGAAATGAAAAAAAAAAATAAAAAGCTGTCAGTGTTCATACCCCTTTTTCCCCCAAAAGTCCTCTTTTTAGAAAAAAGTCCTCTTTAGTCTCCTTTTTTTTTTATTTTGGTCCCCCAAGTCCCTTTTTCTGTGTCTAAAAAAATTGCCAAAAAAAAAAAAAAAAAAAAAAAAACTGAAAATCACTAAAAGCTTAAAAATTCAAGAAGACAAAATTTATTAAAATGGGCATAAAAAAGCATTATAATGGGTATAAAAACATTGTAACTGAAATTCTTTCATGAAACTAAATGTTAAAAAATCACCACAGAACACAGGCAAATTTTAAGAATCTCATTAAAATTCCTAAAAATAAAAAAATTGCAGAACACGAAAGTTACTATATTAAGGTACTGCTTGACCAGTCTTCAATAAAGGGCCTTGGCATGCTTCAATCCCCTCCCCCTAAAAAAATAAAGATCTCAAGAACTAATGCATAGATAATGCACAAAACTTTGAAGAGCTAATACACAAAATTTCATATCTTTAAAATTCTCATGATGAGAATATGTTGCAATTTAATTTTGGGACTGTGATAGTGAATTTTGAAGTACTAACATGTATGAGGTAGAAGAAAGTTTCGGGATTGCCACATCCAATTAGTTTGACACTGTTCCTGGGGGTACATGTACTGCATTTATAGATTTTAAACTTGTGCATATATGCCTATTTTTTTACACTAATTCTGAATGTGTAATTTTTTTAAGAATTGATTAAGATTTTATTTTATTCAAATATTACTTTGTAAAAAGTAAAAGAAATGCTTTTGTATGATATGTTATTTAAATCTAAGCGTTTCTCCACTAATTATCATTATTTTATTTCTGATTTGTAATTATAGGCAATATAAAATGAACTTATTGGCCCCTTTTTTATGAGTGGTAGTAGTTAACACTTATCCAAACATTAATTTTAGCCCCCCCCCCAAAAAAAAAAAAAAATTAAGAAAAGTAACCAAGTTATCGATTTTAAAATCTCAGATTTTTTTTAACACACAAAAAATTTTAAGAAGTGTGTGTGGGGGCAGTGGGATTAAATTTCCAAGTTTCTTTTTTTCTTCTCCAGTCTTAACTTAAGTATTTTAAGCAATTTTCTCACTCAACCCCTAATTAAACTACAGCGAGATTCAATCTCATTTGTAGAGTTGACCATACAAGGTATCTCATCCAGCCCAACATTATTCTAAGGTCTATTTTGACCCCAGACAATTGGGGGCATTTCTTCATGTGCACATGTGTGGGGGGTGGGGAATCATAAAATTGATTTTTTCCAGATATCCTTTTAAAACTCTTGGCCTAAGCACCCATTTCCCACAGTCTTAACTCATATTTTTACCACTAGTAGATAGTTTAATGTTTAACTGCGTTCATTACCACTCCATAAATTTTCTAAAAATTTAAGAAAAAAAATCTGCTCAATATATCTCAATGGTTAGCATCTTTTTATCCCTTTCTGTCACCAGGGGAGGCTATTGAAATAAATTCTGAAAAAATTTAATCTACAATATGTCATGTAATATCTTAAATGAAAGGCCAGGTTATGAATTATATTATTCTTCACTCTCTCTCTACCTCCCCATCTATGTAAGGATTTAATCATTATAAACAATTATTAATTTTTAAAAAATTTAATTATTAACAATTTAGATTTATTAATTAAAGTTCAGAATGTTTTGAAAGGAATACTAAATAAAACCATCGAGTGATCTTTGATCATACTTAACCACTTACTTGTTTTTATTAACTGATCACAATTATTTTTTACCTGTAATGAGAATTATCACGGTGAATGCTAAAATATTGAGTGCTTTATATACTTTTAGTGTAGGATATTTAAATGTGCTTAAATAAAATTGAATACATTGTTTAATGAAATCTTATAAAAGATAACTATCTAACATATTTTCTGGGGTAATTTTTAAAATTAACTTTCTTATTTAGGAAAATTTATGCTATAATTTTACACATCTATGATCTGTTTTTGGTTTCCGTTTCCCAAAGTCCTTTTTTTAAGCAGAAATGGTCCCCCAAAGTCCGTTTTTTAAATAAAAATGGTCCCCCAAAGTCCGCTTTTTAAATAAAAATGGTCCCCCAAAGTCCCTTTTTTAAATAAAAATCATTCCCTTTCCCCCTTTTTGAGGACTAAAATGTGTTGGGAGCCCTGTAATAGCCATCCCAAATAAATCATTGTTAAAAAACATCACCACCCTCATTCATTACTGTCCATCCATCCTTCAAGTTTCTGTGAGCAATATTAAGTTTAACAAATCACAATTGTGGTCATTTCAGATGACTGAGACATTTTACTGCAGGAGGGATTTTGGAAATTCCAGAGAGAGGTAGCAATTCTAGGTGATTAATAAGCATAAAATCTTAAATGTTCTGGGAAGACATTTTGTCGCTAATCAGTGTAAAAACCATATCCGACGTTTTTAGTATTATTTTAAATTCATACAGAAATTATGAATTTCCCAATAGTTTTCTAGATGTAATAATTAATAAAACCAAAATTACAACGCTAAATAAACACATAAACAATCTGCCCTTCAAAATTCATTAATTTATTTTAAAATGGCTCCGTTTGAAAAATTCAATGACAAAATTCGCAAATATTTTATAAACACCCGGTTGAACGTCGAAACCTTCCAATGTCTCTCTGCTCTTTCCCTGAATATCAACGAGGCTCGAAATAAAACAATTCCAATGAGAAAAAACCTTTTATCACTGGAAATATTCTTCATATTTATCATGAGATGTATTGTCGCTCTAGATTGAATAGCTAACCTTGAGAAGGAATCTGCAGGGGCGTGCAAAAAAACTGCGCCCGGGGCAAAAACCTCAATTTGCCCTCCCCCCCCTCCCAGAACTTTTTTTTGTGACAAGCTAAAAATGACATAATGACACTAGTAGTATAAATTTGGCGCTCCCTGAATTTCCGCGACCGGGGCGACCGCCCCTTTGCCCCCCCCCACCCCCCACTTTCGCGCGGTGCTGGAAATCTGTATGAATAAAAAAATATACGTATCAAAGTTTTCTGTAGCAAAGAATTCTGATCTTTTGAATTGGTCAACAAAATTTTATGCGCCAGTTTCTTATTTCTTGCTCAATAATTGACGAAATTTTTTTTAGAGCTGAAAAGACATCATTAGCATGTTTTAGAAAAGAAGATACTAAATCATATTCAGATTTCTTAAGTAATTTAAAAGGGACAATAAAAGTTCACAAATAACCAGTTCATGAATACCCTTACGAAAATCGCTTTTAGAGTTCTATAGAATAATTATTATAGAATTATGGCTTGTTTTTCTATGTGTTAGATTAAAAGATATAGAAATGTCTGTAGAGCATAAAAATCTATTAAACATTTTTTCTCTACCGATATTTCGATTAAACTGCTACAGATTTTAAACTAGCTTATAGAAAAACGGGCCATAATTCTATACGATTCTATAAAGCTTTTTCTATAGAATTCTAAAAGACATTTTCGCGTAAGTAGAGTTATTATTATTAATTCCAGCCAGCACCTTACGTTATAATATTGTTTGGCATAAAATTATAAAATGAACAAAGATAAAGTCTCGAAACTCAGTCAGTGTGTCATTATTGCATTTGCATAAACTGGTCTTTTCCCTTAACTGTCAGCGCCAGTTGTACCCATCAAAACCCATTTCAATCTCAGCAGGTATACCTGTATATTTATTCTTCAGAACAGTCAAATGTTTCCATTTGAGGGATGATTCCGTGTTCATCAAAAACTTGCCAAGAAGTAAACACAATTCCAAAATGTTCTATTTTAGATAGATTTCAAGTTTTAGGAATTATAAATATGTAGTACTAGCAATTTTCGCCCTCTATGGTGGTTAGTTTCGGTAAAGAAATCTTGAATCAGACGAAGTACATCTTGCAAAAATTAGAAAAAATAAACTTAATATCTAATCAAACATCTATAATTGTTGTCTTATTAATATAATCTTACATTATCCTGTTGAAAGTCAATGTTGACGACATAATTAGGCAAAATAGCTCTAAATGACTGAAGTACCTATGTTAAAGTATATTTTAGTAGGTGTGCTATCTTGAATTTCTCGCTTCTACCTAAACTTGCTGCTGAGAAATGGAGAAATGCCTCTGAGATGCTTGAGGGATATAATTTGAAATAATGATCAGAGAACTTTTAAGTAATATATCACATGAGGAATGAAGGCCTAATTTAGAAAATTTCCCCTTCCCCGCCAGAGTTCCAACTATCATGTCTACTGGTATAAAACATTACACTCTCTTTAAAATTTTCAAATATTATGACTGACATTCATAAGGGGGCACCATTACAAAATAATCTGATCTGTACTGATAATACAATGAAAAAAAAAAAAAACTTAAATTGCCGTTTGGGGGGGGGGGGGGAGGAACTGAAGAGATGGAAGAAAAGTTCATAATATGAAAGAGCAGACCGAGTGCTTTCGGATTATTTTCGAGTAATATTGATTTTCTTTAGATCATTAGATGGGTTACCTTCACAGATTCGATTCTAATAAATTTAAATTCTTCACAGGTATACTACCGAGTGAAAACGTTATAATAGTTTTTTGAGGATACAGTTAAAAACGAAACATGTTTATGACGGAAATATGCCTTCAACAGAAAAGTTTATAGCCTTGGCAAAAGACGTAACTTTGAATTATTCCGTTTAAGATTATACCATTTAACACCTGTCTGAAATGGAATTTTTCATGGATTCTTTGTGATTCCGTTTTATTAGTTTTGAGTGTTGTTCATTGCGCGATTCAGAAACCCAGGTACTCCGTTTGAGGGGGGATATTCATGGCATCCACTTGGCTATGCTACTGATTACATTATTTAATTGCAGTGTAAAATATATGGAATTACGCAGAATGTTTCAACAATAAGCATTCACATTTCTACAAAAAAAAGAAAAAAAATGAAATCAGAAGAATTTCTTACTGAACAAGTTTGCATGTTAAAATTCCATAGCTAAAAAAAATTATTTTCTCTGTATTCTTTGTAAAATGTATCATCGTTCCTTTAGATGATATTAAGTTATAGAATTTTCTCCTTAAATTTATTTTATATTTTATTTATAATGAGTTATTTATTTTTAAATTGTTGGTATTTATTTTACTTATAAACTTTATACTGTCAGTAAAGGCATCTGACGCACATTGGATTCTGCTAACTTCAGTTAATTGGCAGTCTATTGTAGTTTTTAATACAAAGGTAAGAATTTCATTACTGTTTTTTTTCTACATTGATTTTAAATTTTCGTGAAAAGTTTATTTATTTATTTATTTAAAATGAAATTTAAAAACTACTATTAATTATTTTTCTTATTGCAGATGCATAAAACCATTAATCTATCACATCACATCACTCAAAATATCTTCAATGTATAAAACAAATGCAGCAAAATATTTCTTATCAGAACTTTTTGAAAAAAGCAGCTTCTAACACATAGCCAGGAAAACCTTTTATTTCTGAGTTATGCAAGAATTTCTCCCAAAACAGTCTTTTTTGTGTGAAGTCTGCAACAAAGAATTCTCTCACAAGAGCCATTTAAGCAGGCATCTGTTAACTCATAGTGGTGAGAAACCTTTTGAATGTGATATATGCAACAAGAAATTCTCTGATAAGAGTGCTTTAATGAAGCATCTGTTAATTCATTCTGGTGACAAACCTTTTGTATGTGAGATATGCAACAAGAAATTCGCTCTAAAAAGCAGTTTAAGCAGGCATCTCTTAATTCATACTGGTGAGAAACCTTTTGAATGTGAGGTATGCAACAAGAAATTACCTCGAAAGGGAGATTTAAGCAGGCATCTGTTAACTCATACTGGTGAGAAACCTTTTGTATGTGAGATATGCAACAAGAATATTGCTCATAAGGGAGACTTAAGCAAGCATCTATTAATTCATACTGGTGAAAAACCTTTTGAATGTGAAGTATGCAACAAGAAATTCTCTCAAAAGGGCAATTTAAGCAGCCATCTGTTAATTCATACTGGCGAGAAACCTTTTGAATGTGATGTATGCAACAAGAAATTTACTCGGAAGTATGTTTTAAGCAAACATCTTTCAATTCATTCAAAATAGAAATCTTTTGTGTGAGAGATGTATGTCAAGATGATTCTTTCAAATGATTTGTTAACGAAGCATCTATTAATTTATACTGTCGAGAAATTTCTGATATGTGACCAAAAAAAAAATAAACTCCAAAAAAAAAACTATCTAAATATTATATTTTTCTCCTAAAATTTTTTATTGCAAATAAATAATCGTAGCATAATCTATAAAAAATAATTTTTTCCCTTTATTTCAATGCACAAAAAGAACATGACACACAAAAAATTGCCTATTAAACCAGTAAATCAGCACATCAGGAACTATACCATGAGCCATGGCAAACACAGTTTTATTTTTGTCATTCTTTATATTATCTGAAAAATATTACATATCTGTTTTTTTACACTTATAAGCTTGTAAGATTTTATAATGATTGATAGCATTCAAGTGAAAAAAAACACATTTGTTAAACCTGATTTCTCACAATAAAGTTCTTTGGTGGTAAAATTGATTTTCTTATCAATATATAACCTGAAATTACTAGTTTTGTAAGGGAATGGTCCCCTGACTTACCCATAATATTGAAAAAAAATGAGTGTGTAAGTGTATTTCATACATTATTCGTTAATTTAAAAATTAATAACTGTCTGATGACATTTGAAATACAAGTAAAGGTTGGTAAAAGTGTTTTAAAAATTTGCTTTTCTCATCAGGATTTTAATAAAACAATTATCATTATATAATTGTTATGTCATTACTGACAGCATAAGTAATTTTTTTCAGTTTCTTAATCGCCTATTCTGATTGTTATTTCATAAAGGAAAGCAGTGTGGTGTGTTTTTAAATGGCAATAAATGCGGTAGACTCCCTTAAGCCTTTATCTACTGACGGTACTTATAAGTACCATTAGAATAACTTATTATAAATTCTTGGTACTACTTGGTTATCCCGTCGACCAATTTCGCGAAACTGTACAAATCGCCAAATTACACATATTGACGTAACTCTTATTTTAAATAACGAAAAAAACAAATAATTAGTAAAATATAATAAAAATACAAATAAAAGTCGAAATAAAAAAATCTTTAATGATGTTTTAAACACGATCCCATTTAATGTTATTATATGTGACATTCACGATCATCCATTTTTGGCATTTAATTTTATAGTTTGGCGATAGATTTGTGGTTGACCGGATAATCAAGTAGTATCATTTCCTTTAATACGTCAGTTAGTTGTAATACTATTTAGAATGAGTTAGAGTTACATTACTTTGTCTTGTTCCAAAAGCATTATTAGTTACACAAAACAAAAATATTTTTAAAAGGATGATTTTTTTTGCCTTTGCATCTTTTCAGCATCTTGGCACAGAGGGAGGGGGATAGGGATTTTTCAATGCGGAGATATTTCTATATTTATATTGTAAGAACATTATATTTGTACATTTTATATTTCTACAAAATACTAAGAAAATAATTAAAAATAAATGATTTGAGGGAGGGGATATAAAAATTGCACAAAATCCCTGTAAATTCAAATTTAATTAATCCTTCTAAATCCTTCAAATATTTATTAAAGGATTATGTAAACCTTTTAATTTAAATAATTTGCGTAAAATGTTATAGGATGTAAAATTTTCATGAATATGTACTATGTATGATAAAGGGTTAATTCTGCAACTCTGTAAAATCCACACGTAATTTAAAAATGTAAGAAATGAAACCTTCAGCTCAGATGCTGGTAGAAAATGTGAGATTTTTTATATAAATTCTACATTTGTTTTATTCTGTAATTTTCATTAATATTACTGATATCATGCTTCTTCATGAAGGAAGAATAAAATTATTTCTCAAAAAATTCAAGATATTGCTGATATTGGTAATCACAATCTTTTTACCAAAGGTATGTATACATTAATCACACATTTTTGGTTATTAAGTCTGGTTAAACCTGAAATAAAACTTTCCTATTTTACATTTTTTATGAGAATAAATAATGCAACTTTATGAGGAAAGTTTCATTGAATAATTTTTTAAAAATGCATCTCATCTTTATAATGAATATATTATTCATTTTTAATTATTTACTTGGACTTTGCTTTTAATATTAAAAAAATATATCTAAACTTTTATTATTTTCGTTTATTACTTAATTTAATTATTTTAATATTTTCCTATATTGTAAGCATTTTTATAGTCTCCATTGCATTATTTAACTTTAAATATCTCTCAAACTAACTTGTTTATTTATAAGTTGTCTGCCTTAGCGTGTTTATCAAACGTTTCTCTTTAATACTATTAATCTTCATATTTTTGTATACAGTATTTTTCTTAATAGTAACGAAGAAAGAACAGTAAGTCACTAAAAATTCCTTATTATCGGCGGTGACAGTGTTAGTTACATTTTTTAGAATTGAGAGATACTAAAAACATTTTTATTCCATTTTAGCTTATTAGAACACTAAAAATTCATTACATGTGAAGTATCAATCATTGCTTACAAGGAGAGGGCCAACTTTCGTAACCACAGATTTTGAAGTTTTTTTTTTTTTTTTTGGTATTACTTAGTTATCCCGCCGACCCATTTCGCCGAATTATACAAATCGCCAAACTAATAGCCAAATTATACATATTGACATAATTTTTATTTTAAATAAAGAAAAAACAAATAATAAGTCGAATATTAACAAAAATAAAAATAAAATTCGAGATAAAAATCACTTAATGACGATTTAACTACGTATTTTGTATTTAATATCATCGAATGTGATATTCACGATCATTCACTATTGGCATTTAACCATATAGTTTGGCGATCGTTTTCCGCACTTTAAACATTTTGACCCTTTTGCTGTATCATCACTCCATCGCTTTTATAGGAAACGATTACTTCGCTGTATTATGGAGCATTCTCATTGTTCAAAACAGAAATATTCTATAGAAGCGGTGGAGTAAGGATGCAACAAAAGAGAAAAGCATTTTACAGTGTGGTCTACGGGTTAACCAAGTAGTACCATTTTTTAATATATGTTGTAGGATAGAGATCTCTTGGTCTCATATTTAATGGATTTTATGCTACGTTTCTTATTTCTTAAAAAATCAGGGAGAAGGGGTCTAATATATTTTGAAGCAACTAAAATGCTTTATAAGAAAAGAATAGCATTGATCGTAACTCACTTGGTACGGTGTTGCTCTTTGTTGAAAACGAAAAGCACACGGAGTATAGCAAGCAATTCGCACAAGCGTAGTTAGTTGATATGAAAACAAATGCTTCAAATCTGCTTATGCTTTAGATGTGGAATGGGCTAGATAACGAATCCCTTTGCTCTCTTCGCAGATTCTTGAGACCCCCGAGATTTCATCGCCAAAAGGGATCTTTTTTTGCCAGTGATCCCTTCTTAGCAATTTCCTGCTCTTATTCTTATAACAAAAGAAGCGTAACGCAGACGAAATAGATCTTGGTGGCTGGTGGGATCAGCGGGAGAAACCGTTTGGCGTGCATGTTGTCACCGTCACGTAATGGTGGAACGGTGGGTCGATGACTCAAGACAAGGTTGCTATTTCTGAGTCCAGTTATATGAGAAGTCTATGGCTCCTGCATAGGTCCGTTTCTCTGAATGACATCTCAATAACGAAAAGCTAGTAGGTGGCGGCAAAAGATAATTTTGGAGCAATTTTTGAAGGGGGGGGGGAAGCTGTTATTCCATTTCTTCTACAGTGTCTTATTTGCAAGTAGAGATTCTTTAATTCAACGCAACCTGTTGCAGAAGTACGCTCCACCTCTTATTACTACAAATATTAATTATGACGCTGTAAATGAAGAACAATTGTTAACTAAAATTAGCAGCTAGATGTAAGTACGGTCATGTACTTATATATTTCGCAGTACTATATCTCCTCTAAGATCATGTTGAAAAAAAAGCTCCTCTTTTAAATATTTTTAATCATTTCCGTTTCCATTCAGATTAATGTTTGATTGTTAATATATTGCTCATTGTGATTTTTGAGCTAAATACTAAGGTAAATTAAAATATGCATGTAACAATATAGCGTTTTTTCCTTCTTTATCATTGTGAGCAGAAAATTCAATGCCAAATTTTCTTGAAATATCGATTATAATTTTAAAATAGAATGAAAAGCCGGTGTAAAGTTTCTCTTGGACTCATTTTGTAAAAAAAAAGCTCTTTTTGGTTAAATCTATTGTACATTTTAGGTAATACATTTTCTTTATAAAAAAATTGGTTGCCTGTAAAGTCGGTATACGGGCGAAAGTTTTACGTGACAACGACTTTGAGTTGTAAAATAATTTTAATGTGAATATTCATTCGTATAGTAGGAAGAAGGATGAAATAATAGTAACAATTTAAAACATTTATTTATACAAAGAATTATATTTAAAACATTAATTTATACAAAGAATCTCGCACTGAATTTCATATTAACAAAATTTTATTTTTACCTTTACACATACATACGTATTTATATACAAATATACATACAATAACTTGCAATACACTGTGTTTGTTAAACACATTTTACTTCATGTTTATTGATGTCAAATGTTGAATTTTGTAAACAGCATATTAAAGAATTTTTCAATGAGCAGAATATAACTAAAGTAAAATGGCTTTCACTAATCACATATCATTAGTTTTCCATAATATACCACCGAATTACGAAATAAACTACACTTATTTTCTTTGTACTTTATACTAATAACTAATACATAACGTATTTCGTCTTAGTTTGATACTATCTAAAATTCCTATTAAGCACCGCCCCTTCCTTGCAGCGAATTCACATTCACGTTCAGAAAATGGTCCCACAAGTGACCGGAAAAAGTTAAGAGAAAAGTGAGCGCGTATCGTGAGCGGAGCGTAACGTAACGTAACGCAGTTTCTTGAAGTGTCTCCCGGCAAACCAATTTATAAGACGTTGTCACGTCAAAAAAGACATTTGATAATATTTCTATGTCAAATTTTGTGAAACACTGATTAGGTTTTTGTAACATTGCAGTTCCATGCGAATGCAATTTAGTGAGAAACATTGGTGTTACATTAGTACCAAAACACACACAGCAGGGATGTAGTGGTGGGTATACGCCGTGTACCCTGTGTATTTTTTAAGAAGCTCCGTATACCCTCTGTTTTACAAATAAAGCATTAGCGTATACCTTATCTTTGAACATTCATGGCGTCAGCGTATATTTTCTGCTGATACCGTATACTGTCTGCTATTTTTACGACTACAACACTGGTACACAATGCTCTAAATAGAAATATTCACGAATCCGACCTCTCTTTCAAAATTATTCATTGGCTAAAAACTTTTTGAATTCTAAAAAGTCAAACTTGAACTTTTCTTCATCCACCCACACCTTAATTCTTCAAAAAGTAGTTACAATTGTTAATACTTCAATTTTATTAGCTCTTTTACTATACTAAGTTTGATTTTCATCTTAAATTTCTGCTTTTTTTTCAAGTAATCTGAATAAAAACGAGCTAGTATCGATCATGATATTTCGTAAGACACATTTTTCATTATTCTTATTATACATCAAGAGAGAGATCACAATAAGCTAAATACATAAAACCGTAATGATAATTTTTAAAAACTGCACGAACCGAATAATATTTTCCTTAATTTAGCAAACTGGAACAATATTGGTCATAATTTCGCAAACCAAAACAATGTTCTGATTTGTTCCGGTATTTTTCGAGTCCTGCCAAAACATCAATAGCGTAGAAAAACTTGCACATTAGTGTGAATATTTTAAAGTAAATAATAATCATGTTGTGAGTCGACATGTAACATGGAACATACAGTGACTGGGCATACTGTTTAGTGCATGAATAATCTTTAAATTTTTGCCTTTTATAACGCCTGAAATTTTGCCTTCTATAGCGGATAAAAATTTCAGAGATTTTGGACTATGAAAACATTTTCTTATTAAAGAGAACATCGGAAATATAAAGTGAAGTGAAACAATCTTTCTTTTAGAAGAAGATATCATTATTTTTAAACTATTTTACTTTAAATGGATTGCACAACCTCCATATTTATAATTCATAAAAAATTCATAGTACTGATAAGAAGAAGTATTGTTTTTAATGTTAAATTAAATGAAATAAAAAAGAAGTTTTTTACTGGTGATGCGATAAGATATATATTCAGCCACTATTTAATATTTGACTTTTTTACTGAATATTAGTTGGCCGAATACTACTGATATCTCCATAAATATAACAAGATATCTTATATCAAGACAACTATCTGTCTTGTAATATATTTATATTACAAGACATTATAAAGAATTCAATTTGATCGCGATCGATTTTAATGAGTTTGTTTTATATTAGTAATTGTTTGATTTGTTATTTTTTAACAAATTAGATAATTGTTATTAATTTTAAATTATTTTAATTATTGATAAAACTTTTAATCATTTTTAATAAAATTTAAATGTTTATTTAATATTTCAGTTAATTTATATTTTAAATATTATTACTATTTTATATCTTTTAAATCGAAATTTGTTCATTTATCAATATTTTATTAATTTTTAAAAGTAATATAATGCGTTTTTCTTTTTTATTATAATTACTTCTTTATTAATTAAGGACTTAATTTAACTTGTTTAAATTAAGTAAATAATAAGTTTTTGAATAATACACTAAAGTCTTCAAATAGAAGACAATTCTGGTCCAAATATATTTTTTTATATATTTAGAGGTAAAGGTATCTAAATACAAAGAAAAAAAAAGATATCCTTACCGTAAGTTTGTTTTGTAATTGTTGAGAATGTAATCGCACATTAACTGTATTATATAACCTTATTGTAAATTATGCTATTGTAATTGGCAACAGTATTATGGTCGTTAGTTTGATTTTCTGGAAGTTTCTATGTTATTCTATGTTATGTTACCGTTTGTGTGTTCTATGTGTAGTCTTTAGAAATAAAGGCTTGTGATGTTATTCATCGGACTCTGATTAATTATCATATCTTTACAGCAGTGCGTGGCTGAGATATTTTAAATATAGAACACACGGTAACTTAGTTGCTCACGGTAGTTAATATTTATTACTGTTTTGAAATTTGTGAGCATGGCGGCAATTGAAGCCGGGATTAAATATGGAGTTGAGCCTTTCAACGGAAAGAATTTTTCTTTGTGGCGTAGACGTGTTGAAGCTATATTTGAAGCAAAAGGATTGCAGATATATTTAGGACGGGAAGCAGATGATACAAAACCAGAAGATGTATTGGAGGCAAAGAAAGCTTACGCTTTTCTACTTACCTTATTAGATGATGCTGTTCTAGTTTCTATGGGTAGCGAGGTAACTGCGCATCAGATTTGGAAGAAATTAAAATTAACTTATGCGAAAACTAGTGCAGTTAATCAAATTCTCGCACGAAAAAGGCTTTCTACTATGAAAAAACGACGAGATTGTTCCATGCAACAACATATTGATGAACTGATGGGTGTCGTGAACGATTTGCGACTAGCCGAAGTAGAAATTAAAGATATGGATGTCGTCGTATACCTGTTAATGTCTCTTCCCCCTGAATTTGATGTCATTAAAGCTGCCATTGAAAATCAACCAAATGAGAATTTAAGTTTGGAATTTGTTACTCAGAGACTTATAAACGCAGAAGCTCTAATGCAAGATAAGAATAGTCTTAATCGAGATATTGCAGGTAAGAATGTTTCTGTTACTTATGATAATACTGTTTTTAAAGCGTCTAAATGTGATATTATTTGCCACCTATGTAAACGTAAAGGTCATTATTCCAAGGATTGTAAGAACAAAGTTGTTTGTTATCAGTGTGGACGTAGTGGTCATGTTAAAAGAAATTGTAGGGCTAAACAGAAAACGCATTCAAAGACCGAATCAGCTGCTGTTACTTTTGCTGCCGGTAAACTTGGAGGAAATAATTTTCTGTTAGATTCTGGAGCTACGTCACATATGTGTAGTAAACGTGAGTGGTTCAGTGATTTAAAACCTTTTTCTGGAACGGTGGCATGTGCATCTAAAAATGATAAATTAACCATAACTGGTATAGGGACTATTTCTGGAACATTGAATGGAAGAGAAATTATTCTAAAAGATGTTTTGTTGGCCCCAAATCTGAATGGCGAATTGATATCTGTCAAAAATATTCAACTTGCTGGCTATAGTGTTACTTTTAAAAACAACGAAGCTATTGTTAGAAAGGGTCAAGATTGTTTTGTAATTGCTAAATTAAATGATAAAGGTCAGTATGTTAGCGAATTTTTGCCTGTTAAGGCTGTAGCACTTTCTGTTAATGAAGATGCAGGTTTATGGCATCGTCGGTTAGGACATTCATCAAATAAGGTCCTTCGGGAAATGGGTTTTCCAATATCTGAAGACTTTTGTGAGGAGTGCGTTGCAGCTAAACAATCAAATGAGCCCATAGGCAAAGGTCCCAGAGAACGGGAAGTTACACCAATGAGGATGATTCATACTGATATCTGTGGTCCTATAAATCCCCCGACTATTACAGGAGAAAAATACTTTGTGACATTAATAGATGATTGCTCTCGATTTTGTGAAGTGCATGTACTGAAAAACAACAGTGACATAGTAGAAATCTTAAACTTTTTCTTTAAGCAAAATCCTGGAATACGCAAAGTCAGATGCGATAACGCTAAAGAATACGTTTCTGGTGAACTTGTACGTTGCTGTAGAAAAGCTGGAATTCTGTTAGATCCAGCACCACCTTATACTCCTTCTCTGAATGGAATTGCCGAAAGAGCAAATAGGTATTTGCTGGAGAAAGCCCGTGCTCTAATATATGATGCCAAACTTCCCAAAACCTTTTGGGGTTATGCTGTTCAAACTGCTGCCTATTTAAAGAATCGGATACCTTGCCAGAGTATACAGAACTGTATTCCATTTGAATTGAAATATGGAAAATTACCTGATCTTGATGTCATCAAAGTTTTTGGATGCGATGCTTACATCAGGATTCCCGATAGTCAGAGAAAGAAACTTGATCCAAAATCTAAAAGAATGATTTTTGTTGGATACTCCAGTATGGGTTATCGTCTTTTTGATCCAACTACTAAACGTGTTGTAATTTCTCGTAATGTGAAATTTAATGAAGAAAAGAAAGTGTACATTAGAGATACAGTTCAGAGTGAAACTAATATAGATGAAGATGATGATGAGAAAGATGAGTCTGAAGTGCATGAAATTAATACTTCAACAGGAACAGAAGCAGAAAATGTAAGACCAAAGAGAAATATAAAATTACCTGCTAAAATGGATGATTATTATGTTTATGAAGCCTTTACAGCAAGTTTGAGTTCAATCTCTTATGAAGATTTAGAAAAATTGACTGCGGAAGAGCAAAAATCTTGGAAGAAGGCAATGGATGATGAAATCGACTCGATGAAGAAAAATAAAGTTTGGGAAATGGTAGACTTGCCAGAAAATGAAAAGGCAATATCCTGCAAGTGGATATTAAGAAGAAAAAGAGATGGTACTTATAAAGCACGACTAGTGGCTAGAGGTTTTCTTCAAAGAGAAGGTATTGACTATAGTGAAACCTATGCACCTGTCATAAACATGCCATCACTTCGATTAGTACTTGCTGTTATTGTTCAGAAAGAGTTGAAAATTTTTGCATTAGATGTGAAAACTGCTTTTTTAAATGGCGAGTTGGATGAAACTATTTTTATGGAACAACCAATAGGATATAACGATAATAGTGGTAAAGTTTGTAAACTTCTTAAAAGTTTATATGGGCTAAAACAAGCTCCTAGACAATGGTTTCGAAGATTTAGCGAGTTTCTGTTTAAACTTAAATTTCATCAACTTGGTAATGAAAATTGTATTTTTCGCAGACATACTAACAATAGGGAAATAATATTGGTGTTATATGTTGATGATCTACTAATTGCAGGCAATGATCAATCAGAAGTAAATATTGTAATTAATCTTCTCAGAAGTCAATTTGAAATGTCCAAAGCAGAAGTTGCCACTGAATTTCTTGGAATATGCTTAGATTATTTACCTGATCATTTACTAATTTAATGTAGTTTACCAAATTATTTCTTTGAAAATGGTAATTTAATGTGTCAATCCTAATAAACTATAATCCTAAATAATTAATTTAATGCAACTTAAATGAACTTAATTTGCATTTTGATTCATTAATTTCTGTCCATCTCTGACAGATATTTCTGATGAAAAATTAAACCTATGTTAATTAATAAAGAATAAACAAAACTTCAAAAAATTCTTGAAAAGAAATAAAATGAATGGGAAAAATAATTTTCAGGAAGTGAGTGTTAAAAATAAAATGTTCAGTTTTCACCTTAAAAACAATTAATTATGAAATAAATTTGGCATACTTCAGTTCATAAAAATTATATAAATATAAATTTTCCAATTTTTTGATTAAGATGGATTGGATTAGATTTCAGTAGTACATAGCAATTCAATTAAAAAAATAAATGTGCTACAAGGATGTTAGTTTTTACTGTATTTGTTACAGATATCATGGCATTTCATTTATTTTTTAATAAACTAAGTTTTTGAAAATCTGTTCCTTACTGTCTTATGGAGTGTGTAACAATACTATAAAGTAAGGGGCATTATATCATGAGTTAGTAGCTTTGAGTAACTGTCTTGCCCTTTGTTCAATAGTAATGTGCTTGTCGACTGGCAGTGAGGTCCTTGGATCAAATCCCAACCAATATCCAAATATGCACCTCATTCTTACATTGATGCCCCTTACAGAATGAGCAACCATTTTGTCCCAAGACCAAGATATGGCAGCATCACTGAAAATTATCCCCAGCAAGGAAAGACTATAACTCCCATAGCACATAAGCTTGTCATACACCTGTAACACATGACATCACAACCTCATGCCTTCATTATGTTACAAAGCACACAGCAATGACAGTACCTGCTTTATAAATGCACATTGCTTGTCCAACATCAATAAGATATCTTTCTGACTGAGGATGGAATGGTGTAGTATGAAATCAAATTAGGAACAATAATCAATATATTAGCTGAGAATAACTGGGTTAGCCTTTTGCTCAATGGTAGTGTGCTTGTATACTGTTCCGGGACCAAAATTGAACCAACAACTTTCAACAGGCACACACCTTATTTTTATGGAAGACACTTTCAAAAGAGAATGCAACAAAGCTGTTTCCAAAGGTTCAAATTTTAGAAGTTAGGTTTTGAAATTTTCTTAATTTTTATAACTTAAAAATTTTAACTCTTAATGGAAAAAAATTGCATTTTCTTTGTGAAATCTTTTTTTTTTCCTTTTCTTTCTTTCTTTTTTTTTTTTTTTTTTTTTTTTTTTTAATAAAAACACACAATAGTATGTCAATAAGGCACAGTATATTCCTTCAAATCCATACAGCTTGGGACCAGAGATTTTGCAGATTTCTGGTTATTACTTTGTTTACCTCTTTTAAATAGTAATTTTAATGTAATTAATCATGCATTTGAGATTATAATGAATGCTTACAATATAGGGTAAAATATCAAAATAATTAAGTAAAGTAATAAATTGAAATAATAAAAATTCAGATATATTTTTTTAAGATTAAAGTTTTAAAAGCAAATAGCAGGTAAGTAATCAATAACATGTAGTTAAATATTTATTATAAACATGATATGCATTTTTCCTAAATTATTCAATGACACTTGCCTCATAAAGATGCACAACTAATTCCCATCAAAATCATAAAATAATGGAGTTTTACTTCAGATTCAGCCAGACTTAATAATCTTAAAAGCTTGATTAATGCATAAATCCATTTGGTAAAAAGATTGTGATATCAGTAATATCTTCAATTTATTCAGAAATAAATTTATTCTTCCTTCATGAAAAAAGCATGAATTCAGTAATATTACTAATGAAAATTAGATTAAAATATATATAGAATTGATATAAAAATAAAATAGTAAAATTTTATCCCTACATCTGAACCAACAGTTTCATTGTTTACATCTGCAAATTATGTGTGGATTTTAGAGAGTTGTTGATTTAAGGGAGTCTACTGTATTGTAAAATACAAAAAAAAAAAAAAGAAAGAAAAAAAAAGAAAGAAAGAAAGAAATCAAATGATTTTGAGTTTTTTTACACAAATTTACTGACTAAAAAGTTTATTTTTTTTTTACTAATGTATGCATTAAAAATATATAAAAATTATTTTTGAACATATCCTGGATAAATATGTAACTAATTAACTCCTTGTATCTAATCATTCTTTCTAGTTGCTAAAAAAGGTGTAAGAATAAGATTTTAAAAACAGAAAAATAGTTAAATTTAACTGTTGACTTGTTTCAATTCATCACCGAGTTATTTTTAAAACAAATAAAAAGTGTTATTCCAAAGTTCAACAGTCTATGGTACATTAAATTGAAAACACTATTATTCAGTTTTTCCTGTATCACACATTATTATCTTTTTTTTTTACTTGGATTTATATTTTTGAAACCATTGAGTAACTTGTGCCGTAGTTTTGTTGCATTGAATGATTTTTGTATTGTTACATATGAAATGTTTACATTGTAAAATCTCTATTGATTCTCTCACCATGGCTAGATAATATTGTTTGAAAAGAAAAAATATTTTACTTTCGTTGAAGTTTATATCGATAGTTTTTTCTTGATAGAATTTTGCCAGGACTGTTGTCTTTCATTTTTAATATCAGCGACATGTTTTTTTTTTTAGTCTATAAATTTTCTGCCTGTTCTTCCAATATATTAATTATTTAATCCGTCAGCTCTAATTAATTTCATAAAGTTCTGAACCTTTTTAGCAATTAAAAAGAATGTATAGCTTGAGTAGTCACTTTGAGAATAAAACACTGAACCAACAATTAAATAATCCAAAGTGATACAAATTCCATCTTCTTTAATGAGATTGTTCTTTGTTTCAATTTTAGTAACTGTGTTACAATTTTAGTAGTAACAATTATAGTTAAATGAAGAATTATTATTTTTCAAATGAACCAATACAAAATATTTTTCAGTGGGTCTTTAAAAAATTGCTAAACTCCTTACAATCTTATTTTGATAAATAAGAGAGGATTCAAAGATTGTGTGCAAACTATTTTAGTAGCATGCTTTGTTTTATGTTTTAATAATTTTAATGTTTAGCAAAAGGTAAAACAAATAAATATCAAAGGGATTGTTTGTGGTTACACATCTCTTTTTATAATGATTTTCAGTTTATTCTGTGTGTCTCAATCCCAGTATGATTTTTATTATTTAAAAGATACATTTTTGAATATTAAATTCTTTCAAAGGGTGCTCAGGCTTTTGTGAAAGGGAAAAGGCAGCTTTCCTTCTATAAATTTTAAGTAATATGCATTATACAACCCACAGGTTGCTGAAATTTTTCATACACCAATAGATGGCACCATGGAGAATATCTATCCGATCATAAATCGAAACGTTTTCCGTATCGCGTCCATAGAAAATGTAATCGCAAAATGGCGTTTCTGCGCTCGTAATTTTTTTTTTTCTGTTCATTTACTCTTCTTGTATTTCTTGCAACTATCACGTGGTATGGTATGTATATCAATTATTATTTTTTTAAATATATTGTAATTCTATATTACTTTTTTTTCATTCCCAAAATATAATAAAGTGAGTCCAGAAATATTGTAATTTAAAGTTATTTTGCCACTGGCTGTGTTGTTCAGTTAGGCCTAAGAGTCAAATTTTGAGGCATGTTTCGTTACAAGTTAACTTATTTTAAGGTATGATATTTATGTAATCCATTTAATTTGTTTTCTTACTATTGTTTTAAATGCAACATTTCTCTCAATCTCTGTTTCACTCTGTAGTAATTTCGACATATCAATTCTATGTCTTAAGATGCATTATTTCAATTTTTTTGCGGTCAGTGACTTTTATAGATATTTTCGTTGTATAAATTACATTTTTTAATAGGATTTTTTAAAATTAGTCGTATCTTTTTTTTCTGCTAGATGATGTAATGTGAGATGAAATACTTCATTGAAATCCTCGAAAAGGATTTCACACACATAAATATTGAACATACATGCGTGTCATTCCATGTCAATTCAACCAATTTTTCCCCCATTTGTAACCCGACCAACAGGGATTTGGATGAAACTTTGTGTACACACTAATTCTATCATGAAATGATTCCATCAGAAATTTTTCCTTCCTAGACCTCATGGTTTGTGAGATATGAGGGGTCCAATTCTTGGAAGTTTCTCAAATCTTACATTTCTCAGTCTGTATTATGAGATTGCAGTTCCATCTTCAAAAAATTGTTTCTCTGGATCTAAAACATGAATCATTCTAAAAATATCACTGTAAGAAGATAAAAAGATGCAGATTTTAATAAAAATTATTTAAAAAATTTACTTGTGATATTTAGGATAAAAAAAGTCAGCCAAAGTTGAGAGTTATGGTTATTTTTCCAAATTTTTGTGACTTTACGAAAAAGGCTGTACACAAAAAGGCAAATTAAATTTCCAATTTCTTTTTATTTTAAATAAAAGTTTACACTTTGGGCTTTCTATCTATGAAATAAAAATGATGTGTTTCGCATGGCTTATGCAAAAATTTTGGATACTTTCCAATTAGCCGTATGCATGTTTTATTTTTACATATTACATATGCAAACAAAAAGGCAAATGAAATTTCCAATTTCTTTTTGTTTTAAATAAAAGTTTACACTTTGGGCTTTCTATTTGTGAAATAAAAATGATGTCTTTCGCATGGCTTATGCAAAAATTTTGGGTACTTTCCAATTAGCCGGATAAGTGCTTTATTTTTATATATTACATATGCACACAAAAAAGCAAATGAAATTTCACATTTCTTTTTGTTTTAAATAAAAGTTTACACTTTGGGCTTTCTATCTATGAAATAAAAATGATGTCTTTCGCATGGCTTATGCAAAAATTTTGGGTACTTTCCAATTAGCCGGATAAGTGATTTATTTTTACATATTACATATGCACACAAAAAAGCAAATGAAATTTCCAATTTCTTTTTGTTTTAAATAAAAGTTTATGCTTTGGGCTTTCTATCTGTGAAATAAAAATGATGTCTTTCACATGGCTTATACAAAAATTTTGGGTACTTTCCAATTAGCCGGATGCGTGTTTTATTTTTACATATGTACATATGTATATATCTATATAAATACAGATGTATTATACATGTACATATGTATGTATATAAACAGTATATTGATATATATATGTATAACACTGGTGCCCGTCTAACCGAAAAGTACCAAATTTTACCTTGTTTTGAAAATCTGCACTAATTAAGCGGAAAAAAATCTGACTAAGTTTAGCTGTGGTACTTAAATAATTACTGGAGTTTCTATATGAGTTACTGAATGTTATTTGATACAAAAACAAATTGGAAATTTCATTTGCCTTTTTGTGTAGAGACTTTTTTATAAAGTCACAAAATTTCGGAAAAATAATCATAACTTTCAACTTTGGTTTACTTTTTCGGCCGTATATAAATCTCTATTAACTGCCCTAATTGCTTTTTTCACTTGCTTTTTATGCCGCTTAAATGGATCTCCACATTTATATACCGTAATTTCGGGTGTATAAGCCGCAGATCAAACAACTCTTTCTGGACCCAGAAATCTTATTTAGTGATTGAAGACAAATATTAACTGACTAGTTATATTTGTTTTAAAAAAAAAATTCTGGGTCGAAAAAGAATTGTTTGAGCTGCGGCTTATACACCCGAAATTACGGTAATTCATATTTCATTAAGAGCGAAATTCTGTGATGCTCACATATATTAATCAAACGGTTTTCATTTAATTTTTGTTTTATAAATGCAATAGTCCTAACTAATAAAAGTTCTTTTTCTGAATCACAGAGATTATCAATTTATTATTTTATACAATTATCTATTTCTCTGTTATTTCTATAGCTGGTTTTGTGACATTCTAAACCAGTTAATATTACAATACCGCAAGCCTGAAGACTAGTAGAAGGTTTAATAGTCTCCAAGGTCTCCATATTAAAACAATAAAGCAAAAAATATTTATACATATTATAAACTATAAAGTATGTAACAATCAGATTATATTTTTAGTAGCACAGTAAAAGTTAGATCATTCTTCTATGATAAGAAACAACAGAATGACTATTTTATTAAATTGATTTCAAAACATCTGCTTTCATACTAACGAACATTACCCTGCCTTTATCAGAAGGTGTTTATACAAGGCAGGTGCACTTAAATCTTTCAGACTATAGAAACAAATTTAAGTTCTGTTAAACATTTGTGTATTTAAACTTGCCAATATAAATATTTAAACTGAATAAATTAACCAAGGACAAGAAATACAAGGTTTTGAACATTTTTTAAACACAAATAATTAATATATAAGCATTTGAAAGAAAGAATGGAAATGTGAGGAGAAAAAATTATCTATTTTATACTGTACAAAAAAAAAAAAAAATCTGTTTTGAGTTTAATTATTGAAAATAAAAGTAAGAGATTCTTTAGATTAGCAAAAAATGCCCATTATTAAATAACTAAATGAAATATATGGACCATTCACTAAATTTAATGGGGAAACATATTACAGTCAGATTTTTTTTTTTAATCAGAAAAAACAAAGCCTATATTTTACTTTGCAAATTAAAAAAACATGCATCAAATAACATTAAATTCAATAACTAATAGAAATTCCAGTAATTATTTAAGTACCACAGCTAAACTTAGTCAGATTTTTTTTTCCTCTTAATTCGTACAGATTCTCAAAACAAGGCAAAATTTGGTACTTTTCGGTTAGACGGGCACCAGTGTTATACATATATATATCAATATACTGCATATATACATACATATGTACATGTATACTACATCTGCATTTATATAGATCTATACATATGTGCACATGTAAAAATAAAACATGCAACCGGCTAAGTGGAAAGTACCCAAAATTGTTGCATAAGCCATGCGAAAGACATCATTTTTATTTCACAAATAGAAAGCCCAAAGTGTAAACTTTTATTTAAAACAAAAAGAAATTGGAAATTTCATTTGCCTTTTTGTTTGCATATGTAATATGTAAAAATAAAACATGCATACGGCTAATTGGAAAGTATCAAAAATTTTTGCATAAGCCATGCGAAACACATCATTTTTATTTCATAGATAGAAAGCCCAAAGTATAAACTTTTATTTAAAACAAAAAGAAATTGAAAATTTAATTTGCCTTTTTGTGTACAGCCTTTTTGGTGAAGTCACAAAAAATATGAAAAATAACCATAACTCTCAACTTTGGCTAATTTTTTTATCCTAAATATTACAAGTAAATTTTTTAAATATTTTTTTATTAAAATCTGCATCTTTTTATATTCTTACAGTGATATTTTTAAGATGATTCACGTTTTAGATCCAGAGAAACAATTTTTTGAAGATGGAACTGCAATCTTAAAATACAGACTCAGAAATGTGCGATTTGAGAAACCCCCAAGAATTGGACCCCCCATATCTCACAAAGTATGAGGTCTAGGAAGGAAAAATTTCTGTTGGAATCATTTTATGATAAAATTAGTGTATACACAAAGTTTCATCAAAATCCCTGTGGGTCGGGTTACAAGGTCTGGTTGAATTGACATGGAATGACTCATGCATCAGGAACAGTATATTTTCTTTCATTTCAAAAAATCAAACAAAATATTTTGTATTTAACAGAAGCTTATGCAAACTTCTTTTTTCATTTAAAGGTTTTTTTTTTTTTTTGGGAACATGATTCATTGATTAAATCAGATTGATTTTAAATATGATTTAAATCAACTCTATTTGTTTAATCATTGATTTAAATCAACAGATATTTTTAAAAATCATTAACTTAACTCAACTGGTATTCTTTTAAATATTTGATTTAAATTAATTATAATTTTTTAATGTCAAATTCAATTATTTTTATTAAGTATTGTGTTTTGCCTTAAACATGTAAATTTAAGCAGTAGGAGAAGCTGAGAAACCAAAATTCATGCTTTTTTATTTAAAAAAAAATAATACTACAAATTTAAAATTCTAATTTAGATATAAAGAATCACAGCTATTATGTCATCAGTACTTACGTAGAGACAGTGTTTACACTAATTTTCTATTTCAACAAATTCCTACAGTGTATAACTGTTTTATATGCGCACAGAATATTTGATATCAGAAATAACATACAAGATAAGTGTTTGATTTATATAATTTATTTATTATATTGTCAGTGGAAAGATTCAGAATCATTCACAGTTGTCTTCCGCACCGGCTGGGGAACCTCTTCTTTGTGAGGACAATGGCTCAAGACAGAGTTCATAACATCAGTTTATGCAATCTCTGCCATCCCAGAGAGTTGAGAGAGGACTTCCTGAAGAACAATGAGAGAAATACGATTTTTCTCAGTTGATTAGTTTCGGGCTTGGAAAACATGATCTTACATTATAAACTCCATTCTAAGCTGCTGTCTTCACAAACAACTCCTCAGCAGTTATTAAATCCAGGGGGTGAACATTTCCAAAAGGAGCAATGAAATGTTGGTACTACTTGGTTATCTTGTCGACCAAATCATACAAATCACCAAACTCATTGTCAAACTATACATATTGGCATAATTTTTATTTTAAATAACAAAAGAAACAAATAATTAGTAGAATATTAATAAAAATAAAGATAAAAAGTCAAAATAAAAACCACTTAATGGCATTTTAAAAACATGTATCGCATTTAATGTCATTGAATGCAACATTCGGGATCATCCATTATTGGCATTTAATCTTATAGTTTGGTGATAGATTTTTTGTTGACAGAATAAACAAGTAGCACGAATAAGTCCTCACCTGAACATTTTGAGATTTTGTTAGTTTCAATGGTCAAAGAATGTAATTCCCCCCCTCTCCCCCTCAAACTCTATAATGTCCATTTAAGAGCTTCAGAAGTCTTCCATGGAAGAAAATGACTAAAGTCAACACTGCTTCTCAGCCAGTTCTCATTGCTTGATCATTGCCTTATACAGTAGAAACCCTCAAGCTCAAATCTGCATAGCTTAAGACTGTAGTTTTTTTTTTGTTTTTTTTTTAAACTTTTCTTTTGCGAGTCTTGTAATAAGTAAGATGTAGCTGCAATTCTTTAGTAGCTTCATCACCCCAGCCCCACTCTTCCTGATTTCAGTGTCTTTAATTTGTGTAATTTTGTTTTGTTTTTAAAAGTGTCCAGTATCATTTTTTGATTTTTTTTCCCCCATTTTGGTAGAAAGTTGGATATTTGAGTCAAAGATCGGGTCATAGGCAAAAAGAGGCCGCTCACCATGGCAGTTGACTCTCCTAACTGCCTCCCAGACAATAAATAAGATGTAACCGTGGTTGTTTGGCAGCTTCATTGCTCCGGGTCTACCGTTTCCACTTTTCAGTGTCTTTAATTTGTGTAATTTTGCTTTTAAATATGTCCAGTATCAATTTTTTAATTCTTTTCAGTATCTTTTCCATATTTTTGTATGAAATAGATACCATATTTTTTTAAACCTTTCATTCCTTTTTACTTTTATTGTTTTTTCAGAAAATGTTCTATGCTGTTCAGTTAGATTCTGATATTTTCAAAGAGAAAATAGTCGTCCCATCTATATGGCTGGACAAGTACAATACTCTCTGCTTGCTTCCACCTGTTATGGATCTCACAGAAATTGAAGCACTTGCTGAAGCCCAGTCTACACCGAAACATGGATGGCAGATGCATAGTGTATCTTTAATACAGAATTTTTGTAAGAATGATCTTTCTTGATATATTAATAAAAGAAGGGTTAACTACTGCTTGCCAAATAGAAAAAAAAAGTTTCTGTTAAATACAGATTTTTTGGCATATTTTATTATTTACAATTATTTTCCTCATTTTAGCTTTTAAAATGTTCTTTTGTTGCAGTTTTTGAACCATTTGTTCTATTTGGTGACTGTCTATTGGTGCATTATTAAATCCTTTGTTTTTTAGAATTTATATATAAATTTATAAGCATTTTAGTGAATGTTGATCTCATATTTAAGGCTAATTGTGAAGTGACTTAAAATTAGTGTATTAATTTATGAACTTGATCTTGTTTACAATAAACTTCTAAGAATATCTTTTTTAATATAAAATATACCTTTTGAACAAACGCAATTTTTTAAAACAAATCTGTCATCATCTGTAATTGAAACTATATTAAATATTTTACAATTATATGTTAAGAAATCAATTGAGAAATTTTCAAAAAAGCTTAAATAATAATGTTTTTATTAAAAGAAAAAGAGTAAAAATTATATAATTTTTCAAAAATTTATTACTTTTGTTATCTGTCAAACGCAAAAAAAAAAAAAAAAAAAAAAAAAAAAAAAAAAAAAGTGAATGTTTTATAATTTATTCAAGTTTTTTTCCCTTTAAAATAATTATAAAATATATTAATAATTTTTAATTATTCTGAAAAGTACATCAGAAATAAAAAAAAATTTGCAAAAGCTGTGAAAAGTTCGTCAAAAAAATACTTGTTCAGTGTATCTTCAGAAGAATAGTATATATTAAAATGTATTTAAAAAGTTGTTGTGCAAAATATTTTCTTAATTACATTTAATAAACAAGTTAGAAATTGCACGTCAAACATAGCAAATTCTCCTACTATAATGAAATTTAAAAAATATTCACATTTTGGTGAAACAGTACATAGTACTCTAAGAGTGCATAAATAGGCAAAATCTTTTGTGTGTCCCTGTAAATAATATCTGCTTTCCATTATACAGCAAGTAACCTTTAGTACCGTATTTCCCTGCGTATAATCCGCGGGCGTAAATTTTAGCCTTTTTAAAAAAATTTCAGCAGATAATCCGCACTGGCATATAATCCGCGGATTATACGATGCTCATTGTTTTCAACATTCCAAAATACTAATAAATAAAGTTTCTACTGATTTAGTTATCCTATTTCAATGATAATTGTAAATAAAATAAATAATGATAGGATTACTGCAAGTTAAAATAATAAGCATTATTAGTAATAATATTTGACAATAGTTTAATCATTTTTTCCTTGTTCTTCGGCTATAATGGAAATTCGATTATGGTGATCGATTATATTCGATCTATTACCAATAATATTTGACAATTGTTTAATAATAGCAGGTAATATTATATAATAATTATAATTTTTAGTATTTAATAATAAGTAAGAGACTCTTATTCCGTGAATAATAATTATCTCCTTTTTCTTTTGCCCTAATCGAACATTCTCGATTATGGCAAACGATTATATTTGATCTATTACGACTTCTTCTGCCTTTTCTATGACATCCAGCTTAATTCAGCTGTGTAACTTAAGCATTTTCTTTTTCCACCTGACAAATAAAAGAAGATTCAGCTAACAAATGATTAGATTGCAACTTTTGATTGATATGACCTGAGAAACTCTGTATTCTTCATAGAGGCATGTTGCTAAACGACTAGACAAATATTCTTTAAAAATCGGAGGCCACTCCCACTAGAACGGACACGTCATATTTGAACCAATCACAAGCAGCTCCGCGAGCGGTTTCCCAAACAGAAAATCATTTGATACATTTACATTTTATAATTGCCGGAGAAAAAATGGGAGATCAGTTCTGCTTGAAAAAATTTCCAGATTATCCGCAGCGGTAGATAATCCGCACTTGAAAATTTCGAAGTTTTTTAACAGATAATCCGCGGATTATACGCCGGAAAATACGGTAAATCTCAGTAATGTATATCAATTTCAGAAAATGTGAAATTGTTTATTATAATTAAAATGTGCCTGAAACAATGTTTCCTTCTATACCATTATATAATTGAATACTTTTATGTGGCCCTGTAAATTAATAAAAAATATTTTTTGCCCTACAGTATGTACAGAATGTACATTTTAGTGTATATTTCATAGATGCATATTAATTTTATTTTGTTTGAAAGAGTTTAATATTATTAAAATGCACTAGATGAGAACCCTAGATGAAATTGTTTTGTGCTTGAATTCTGGATTGCTTCATTAATTCTTATTTTCTATGCATTCAATTTTTAGATTTCAACATGCCAAAATTTTTGATCCACTTTACTTTTTAAAATGTTATTATTTGTTATAAATTTTCTTTAAGTTTCAAACAGATTGTCATTTGCCAAACTAAACTGTATCTTGTTAGTACCGCATTCTAGAGGTCTGCACGGGCCAGGCTTGGGCCTTACTTCTGAAGACTCGGGCCGGGCCGGGTCTAGTTACTAATCCTTTCGGGCCGGGCCGGGCCTAGTCACTAATCTTTTCGGGCCGGGCTGGGCTCGGGCTTTAATTTTTTTGCTGGAGTATCAGGCCGGGCCTAACTTTCTTTTCCGTACAAAGCCGAGATTGATTCCATTCTTCCTAGTTTTCATGGACCAAAATAATCAGTTCCTATTGAATCTTCCTATATGAAAATCCTTTTCTCGACTTTTTATAAATCAGTAATATTTGGCTTTGTCCAAAAAGTTCTGCAAAAAAAGCATATACTTTTAAGCCATCATTATTCTACAATTAAACATTAGAATTTATTCCTTTTAAAGAATCGTAGATTACTAGGCGTTTTAAAATAGAATTAAACACACACACACACAAAAAAAAGAAAAAGAAAGGAAAAAAAAAATGATTATGACGGAATTTTTTTAAAAACTGAAAATTGAAAGTTTCTTTTAAAATGTTCATCCATGCAAAATGAATACAACAATAGAAAGAAATGGGAGTAAAAATAAATTATGGGAGAAAAAAATATATTAAACATTTACATCTGTTAATAAGGGAATGCATTTTTTTTTCATTCCAAAGCGATTTCATCTTTGGAAATTTTATTATATACCGCTTTTTCGATTTTTTGTCTCCATTACAGGGAATATGGATTAATAATACTAGTGATAACTGAAACATTTACATACAACAAACAAAGATTCATTTAAAAGCATAAACATTGCAGCCTACGGCACTTCTGCATAAATGGAGATTATAAACATGGAAAAAAAAAATAAAGACTAATATAATTTTTTTTGGTCAGAACTCTTCCATAAGATTAAAGATCAATGTTCTGTAGAAATTCACTCGAGTCGTTCTGGGTCTGAGCCGAATTTTAAACTTTTTCCTGGGCCGGGCCGAGCTCGGGCCAAAATTTTAACTTTCAGGCCGGGTCGGGTCGGGCCATTATTTTTTTCATTCGGGCCGGGCCGGGCCGGGCTCGGGTCAATATTTCTTTCATTCGGGCCGGGCCTGGAAATTTCGGCCCGTGCAGACCTCTATTGCATTTTACTACCATAGCACACTATATTCTTAACAAAACTCTGTTAAAAAATAATCAATAGATATATTACTTAAGGTGGGTGGCCATCTTGATCAAAAATTTTAATTATCTATCAAAAGTAGTATTCGAAAATAGTGGTAACTAAGTTTTTGACATACGATAGTAGATTTCATAATAAATACTACCTATTACATTCTCTCCCTTATTAGAATTTTTGAAAAATTTTTGCAAAACTACACCGATTATGACTCCTAGACTCCAGTTTAAAACTTTATCTTTCTATACATATCATTCTTTTATGGGCCTAATAAATTCCAATATTCTGCATAAATCTTTTCCAAACTGATACATAAAATCAAGAGGCTGAAATTCTCAACCATGTTCGTAAATGGGTAAAATGGAATGGGAGAGTATCGTAATGGGAGAGATGTTTTGTGAAAATTCAAAGATCCCTATAACTTCCAATAATAATATGTATCAAATCAGTTTAAAGATCTATTTCTTCTAGAAAAAAGTCCAAAAATTTATGTATGATAGAATTTGGATAAAATAAAATAATGGGATGGGGCACAAAAATAATTCATTTTAGGATTAAAAAAATCTTATTTCGTCAGTTCTCAAGATATCGAACACAATGAAATTTATTAAAAATCTTCTTAATATTATCTATACTTTTATACTGATAAGTTTTTAACAGGATAAACTCTTGCTCCTCAAAAAAATAAAAAATGAAAAGAAAATGGGACCCCATGGGATTACCTTGAGAGTCTATGGAGATTTGGCAAAATATCAGAAATAGCATCAAGTTGGCATCTCCTTCTTGTGTAATTTTGGTTGTCAAATTTGGCAATGTTTAGGCAAGTTGGGAACAAACTTGACGGTATTGGGCAACAGAACCTTCTCCCCCCTGTGGTTTTGTAGTTTCTATGCAGGTTTTTATTGGTCCATTTTCAAATCCTGACTTTTATATATAGCTATACTAATAAAATAACAAATCGCTCTGTGTGTGTGTGTGTGTGTGTGTCTGTGATGGTTAGAGAAAACTACAGCATGCAAGAGGTTAAAAATTTTTCTGAAGATTGTCCAAGGCCTTTCCTAATGTACCTGACCCTCAGAATTTTAAAATTCTAATAATTAGTTGAGAAATTAATTAAAATCCCTAAATTTAAAAAAAGTAAAAGTACTCATAATTCAATAAGAGCATAGATTTTTATCAAACTGCTGAATATTTTTTCGAAAACTCAAGGAAAAGAGTTAATATTAATAATGGTTGCCATGGCGATGAATGTACTATGCTTTTTTATAAAGGGCTGTATTTTAAATTCTTCTGGGCCTACTCAAAATTTAAACAGCTACATGCAGAAAAAATTCCCCTTTAAGAAATTCTAAAATTTATTTTCATACTCATGTAAATAGTTGAAAAATCCATTTATAAAGTATCATTTTATTTCTATTCAAAGAAACATTTTTGAAAAATCTTTCAGAAAGAGAGCTGGTGTTTTGGAACTCAGACAGCTGGGCGCTGGCGATTAGTGGCATTTTTAGATGATCTGTAAATATTTTCGAATATTAAATTTGTAAATTTCATTCTTATTAATTCAGATGCAGAATTTTTCGCTGTTTTCAAATGTGTAAATTTCTTCACAGTCGCTCCATTACAACCTTAGATGTTAATTATTAATTCGTTACTTGGATGACTTGCTCTATTTAAAAGCAAGTTTTTCGAAAACACAAATGATTTTTATGTTAGAATTCTTTCGTATGCTGCCAAATTTTTAAAACTGCACCATTTAGAGATTTTAAAGTTATGCATCGAACAATATCTTTAAACGCTGTTTAACAATATCTAAATTTATAAGAATCCAAGTTTTTGTTTAAATGAAAAAGACGATTTTTAAAAAAGGAAAGGAAAGGATGAATTGTGAATAAATTACAATTAAAAAAATCTTCACAAAACGATCGTTTTGGAGTTTTCAGATAAATTATAACATATTGTAAACATTTTAAAAAGTAGTGAGCATAAAATATAGGGCAGGAGGATTTTTTCGGGGAAGCAGTCAAATATTTAAAATTGTACCATTTTCTACCATTTCAAATGCAGACTTTTCACTAAGCTTTGTGATAAATATTACTGATTAAATATAAAACTTGCAGATAGTTTAAAACACATAATATAGATTTTGAAGAGTAGGAGATGTCAAATTATGTGGGGGCAATAATTATTTTAGGGAGGGCATGATCTAATATTTAAAACCATTCCGTTTTATGTACATTTTTCAGAGCCCTGGGATAAGTATCACTTAATCAATATGAAATTTTAAAAGTGTACTTACCCCTTATAATTATTATTTTACCTTGAAATTATTATTTTTGAGTAATAATTTCATCAAATATTTTTCTTAAGTTTACAAACAGTTTTGTTAAGAAAAGTGTTCGCCCCCTGTTTCTGGAATATGAAACTAAATAATTCCCGACCCCACCCCCCTTTTTTCCCCATGTGTGAATAGCACTTCTGCTAAACTGCACTGTATGCAGCAAGGATTCGTTTTGAGATTTCACAGTTCAAATTTCATGTTTATTTAAGAATATTATAACGGACCTGGACAATGGCAGGTGGCTCAGTTAGTATATATATAAGGATACATTTTTTAAGAAAAATGAATTTTTTGGGTGGAGAAATTGTGCAAAGAGGGGTGGGGGGATGGATAGAACCTATCAAGAAAAAAATGCCTCCACCACAATAAGCAAATAAGGTTTATGTAACATTATATAAAGAATGTATTTTTGGTACTTTTAAAATTTAAAAATCTGTCTTCAATGTAGGATATGCATGAAAAAAAATTACTCAAAGTTATAAATTTCTATTTTAATTCTGATTTAAGCTAATCTATTTTAATTAGTAATTATTGTTATTACCAAACTATACAATCAAGGAATATTTTCCACTTTTTGGTGAACGTAAGTGATGTTTCAGAAAATACCATCAAATTTGGTATTTTGAATCGAATTTGCAAATGAAAAAAGATAAACTAGTCAGACAGAAAAGATAAACCTGTTCTCACATATTAAAAATTGTTTTTAACTGGATAAACTATTTATCAGGAAACAGAAAATTCATTTAAATTCCAAATTGCTTTTATAGTCAGACATGACAATTTTATACATTTACAACTAAACATGAGTTAGTAAATGTGTCAAAAAGTTTTGCACTTTTTGAGCGTATAGAATACTTAGGTTTAAATTGGGGTGTAAAATTTTATCCAGTTTCATTTTATTACGTATAAAAGAAACATATAGTTACATGTTTGTGTTATTTAAATATAATTTTGGAAATAAATCACAAGTACATAATAACTACTTACTGTATTTTCCTGCATATAATCCGCAGATTATCTGTTAAAAAAACTTCGAAAATTTCAAGTGTAGATTATATGATGAAATTCTTTTCAATTGATTTCCCATTTCTACCGGCAATTATAAAACGCAAGCATATCAAATGTTTGTCTGTTTGGGAGACTGCTCGCGGAGCTCCTTGTGATTGGTTCACATATGATGTGTACTTTCTAGTGAGAGTGTCCTCTCAATTTTAAAGAATATTTCTCTATTCTTTTAGCAACATGCTTGTATGAAGAATAGGGAGTTTCCCAACTTATCTCAATCAAAAATTTTAATCTAATCATTTGTTAGCTGAATCTTCTTTTATTTGTCATGTGAAATACATAACATATAAGTTAAAGAATCATGCCTAAAAGAAAATGAGTAAGTTACACAGCTGAATTTAAGCTAGTTGTAATAGAAAAAGCAGAAATTGTAATAGATTGAATATAATCGAATGTTCAATTATGGCAAAAGAACAAGGAAAAATTATTCTTCACGGAGTCTCTTAACTCCCTGTTATTATTAAGCTATTGTCAAATGTTATTGGTAATAGAATGAATATAAGTGATTGAAAATAAGTGTAATAAATTGAATATAAGCATAATAGATTAAATATCAGCAATCACCATAATTGAATGTTTGATTATAGCAGAAGAACAAGGAAAAAATAATTAAACTAATGTCAAATATTATTGATACTATCGATTATTATTTTAACTTGCAGTTATCCTATAATTATTTATTTTATTTACAATTATCACTTAAATAGGACAACTAAATCAATAGAAACTTTATTTATTAGTATTTTGGAATGTTGTAAACAATGAGCAATCATCGTTTAACCCATGGATTATATGCCAGTTTGGGGTATCTGCTGAAATTTTTTTAAAGGCTAAAACTTATGGCTGCAGATTATATGTAAGAAAAAACGGTAATCATTTATTGTTAATTTGGCATAAAAATTAATTTAATCTAAATAATAATTGAGACTATTGAATTAAAAGTTATTTTTTGCAAAGACTTAAATTATTTAAAGTTAGAAGCTATATTTTTTATTGAGTTTTCATGTTAATGAATATGTTTTTTAGTTTCTCATTTATATTGCATTTGAAAATATTTATTATCAGCAATATGCTGATTCTTTTGTAAAATCAGTATATTTTATGCAGTAGACATCCTCAAATCCACAGCCCTAAAACCCACAACTCTCTAAAATCCATGCATAATTTATAGATGTAAATAATGAAACATTCAGTTTAGATGTAGGGACAAAATTTGACTTTTTTATCTTTATATCAATTCTATATATATTCTAATTTGTAATTTTTATTAATATTACTGAATTCATGTGTTTTTATGAAGGAAGAATAAATTTATTTTGAAATAAATTAAGATATTGCTAATATCACTGGTAATCACAATCTTTTTGCCAAATATATTTATGTATTAACAAAACTTTTTTTTTTGGTTATTAAGTCTGTCTAAACTGGATATAAAACTTTCTTATTTTATGATTTTCATGTGAATTAGTAATGTATCTTTATAAAGCTTATTTCGAATGAAAAATGCATCTTATTTTTATAATAAATATTTAATCATACATTATTGATTATTAACTTGACCTATACTTTTAATATTTTAATATTAAAAATTATCTAATTTTTTATTATTTTATTTATTATTTATTTTAATGTTATGTTATATTGTAAGCCTTCATAGTAGCTTCAATTTCATTGTTATTTCACACATTCAAGTTACTGTTTGTAAACAAAGCAATGACCAGAAATCCACAAAATTCTAAAATCTGCAAAACCTCTGGTCCCAAGCTGTGCGGATTTGAGGGAGTCTACCATATTTTCGAAAATATCATTACACTTACAAACCCTATCTTTTAGACCAAGAGGCAGCAGCACAGACAATCATCTCATCAAGTTCACAGCTACAGCTGAAATTCTAGAATGAATTAAAACTCAATTTGCTCATTAAAATGCAATTGGTCTGCCAAGTCACTTAAAAAGCCTATTTCAGCAGTTGATGCATAGGTTTGCCATTCTGTTTTCCTGCACCCAAAAATATGAAAATATGGAGAACTGGGAGCAGGAAAACAAAAAGGTAAACCTACAAGTCACCTGCTAAAATTGGTTTTCCACCAAAATATGACTTGTCAGACTGATTGTATTTTTACATGCAATTCAAGTTTTAAATAATTCTGTAATTTCAGCTGTGAACTCGATGTGGTGATTGTCTACATTACCACCCTCCCTTCCACTCGGTCTATTTATTATATTTTCTTAGTAATAGTTTGGTCAAATAATGTAGTTCTACCAAAAAGAATATTTCAATTTCCATTTGTATTAATGTTTCAGACACCTATTCCCAAGCAAAAGAGAGTATCAGAAAAGCTAAACCAGTAATGATTGAGTTGCAGAGGGAGGAACAGAAACAGCATTGTAGAGAAATGAGAGAAAAAAGAAAGCTTTGTCGATTTCGCAAACAGTATTCTACCGACTCTGATCATGACAAAGAAAAAGACTGCAATTCAACTTTAGACAACAGTTCCTCTGTAGATAGAGTAGTTCCAGACCCACAAATTGTAAAGATAGAAACAATGCAAGATTCCAATATATCAGATAGTCACCAGCAGCAACAACTAAACACCACTCATAATGAAAGTTTCAGCTCAGTCCATTCCAGTTTACAGCATGCCTGCGAATTCCAAGTTGCAGCAAACAGTTCACCAGCAATAGGGTAAACACTTTAATCTTTTATGCGTGAGTTTTTCTTTTCTCAAATTTTCTGGCAAAGTGAACTAAAAAAAATAGTTTTTTTTTTTTTTTGTTTAATTGATTAAATCTGAAGGTTCTAAGTATGGGAACATGTATAATCTATCTATTTTATAAATGGCAAACATATCTGTGTGTAACACATACATCATTTTGCGAACGGCAATGCATTCAAATTTGAAAGAAAATCTCAGTTTTAATATTTTTGCTGCTGAAAATTTTTTAACTTCTAAACATCATATATTTTCAATTTTTTTAACTGTTGCATTGACAAAAAAATGTGCTTTTAAATGAAATTTGTTTGAAAGCAGTATATCAATTTATTTTTGAGATATTATTATTATGATTATTATTATTATTATTATTTTGTAGTTTTTAATATATTTTTGTAATTATGGCAACTGAAGTATTCCATTTCTATTAAAAGCAAAAGTAAAATAAGTATTATGGTATCTTTTCATTGCCATTTTTTCATAAAAACAAAAAAAAATTAATTTAAAATACATCCTATATCAAGAACATTATCTGTTATAAAACCCAGTGAATTTTCTTTTTATTTTCTTTCTATTTATTAATTAAATGATTTTTGTTGTATTGAAACTTAATTTAAAAATGATACAGTCATTCAGAGTAACTTTGATCCATAGGGGTAACATTGCACCACATCCTAATTTTCAGTGCAATAAAACCCAGATATTTCGGATTAATTGGGACCAGACACAATCCGAATTATCGAAAATCTGGAATACCCGGAGAATTAGAAAAAAATGAAATAAAATAAAACATACTTACAGAAAATCACTTTTTGTTAAACTTATTGAATATTCACAGACATGTCCCTTCCAGTAATAAGTGTGAATTCAATGCTGCATCTTTATAAATATAAATAATTTTCTGCAAGTGATATAGTAGAAGTGTTTTGTCACTATAACACGGAAACAGATCTATGGGCTGACAAATATCGGAAAGCGATCCTTATCAAACAATGGGTCTTAAGGGACTATTTTACCTTGCTTTCTTGCAATGCTCTAAGTAAAAATTTATTGTGCAGTGACCTTCTTATGACATTTCTAAATGGTTTAAATAGAAAATTGGAATTGCCAAACTTAGAGATAAATTGCTGTTTCTTTGAAAAATAACATCAAAGAGTTTAAATAAGACAGCTTAAGGTATTCTTCCGAGAAGATTTCAGAAAAAAGTTTTTTTATTCAAAATACGATGATGAAACAAGTTAATGCTATAGAAATAAGACAATCGCTTCTCAAACTAGAAAAATAATTGACCAAAGCGATCCGGATTAACAGGGTCCGAATTAGCGGGGTTCTATTGTATGTTTGACTAGAAATGACTGGATAAACTCCAGTACTGCACTCTGCTAATAAATTTCTAAACTAAATTTTGTATTCTTTTGTTTCGAATATAAATTAGCAATATTATACACAATTAATTGCACCATTCAACTATTATTGTGAAGTACTGTTTTCAATTAATTTTAAATGCTGATTTGAATTTGTTGTAATCTAATTAAATTTTCTTAGCAAGTAGCATTATATTCATTTATCAGGCATATTATTGTTTTCATATTTCAAATCCGTCAATATTTTGTGATTATTTATTTAGTAATATTAATAAAATGTAATATGGGTATGATCATTTTACCCATTTTCAGCATAACTTTCAGCCAGCTCAAAGTTATCCGTAGATTTATAATTTACTAATTATAGGTACTACTTACAAATTATATGCAGAATAAAAATGTAAGTTAATGTAGGTATTTAACTAAAGTATACACAGCTAATAAAGGGCATATCAGATAAGCATTGGAAGCATGCCTTCAATCAAATTTCTTAATATTCCCCCCCCCCCCTGCAACCAATTGATTTTTTTTTTTTTTTTTTTTTTTTTTTTTTTTTTTTTACATGGGGAATTTGTTTTTCTTTAGATCAATTGTCAAAATTCGTGGAATTTTTCATATGTGGTCAATGGACGAATTTCACCGATCTTTTTTGCACCATATCAATGAATTTCATTATTTCTTGTTATATACAACTTGTGATTTTTTGGATTGTTCTCTGCAACTTCTTGATGAAACTCATAAGGTTTTTCTTCATTCATACATTGGTGATTTTTTCCTGTGATCAACTGAAAATTTTTTGCATATTTTTCATAACCAGTTTGAAAATTTATCGATCTTTTTATGTGACAGATTGACAAATCGATACAATATTTCCCCATGACAAAATTTATTATTTATACTTTACAAATAATAGATGAATATTGTGAGTTTTTATTGCTCTCACAATCATAAAAATTAATGAATCGAAAAGGAATACGAAAAATAGCAGCAAACACCATTTGGTACATAAACAATTAAAAAAGGCCTGTCACATGTATAAAGTTGTTTTAAAATACCACAGGTCTCATAAAGTAGTTTAAAAAGATTGCTGCATCCTGAGCCTTGCCAAATTGGCCTAGAGTCAATAATATTTTAATAAAATAAATGATGATGAATGAAGTGTACCACTGAATGGGTGCAATCATAATTGACATTTTGTGCTTGAGCACTCAATTGAAGTTTTCTAAAATTAACTATATTGTGAAATGTCAAACTTGAATCTTCAAAAGCATAACATTCCTTTGCACAAGTGTATATAAAATTGATTTCATTTTATCCTAGCTGAATTTTTTGGGTGTGTGTGTGTTTAAATGTGATATAAATGCAATTATGAATGACTGCCAAAATGTATTAAATGAGGTACTGGAATGTACATATAAATGTATGGTACTTTTCTAGCATAAGAGCTTTGGCATTTTTTCAAAATGTTTGGCACAGTTCATGTTTCAGAAATTGAGATTTGTTGTGAACATTGTCAGTTTGTTACATACAGTTTATTTTTCTTTGTATATAAATTTAGATAAATGACCTTGTTTATTATAAATATATTGTAGAAATGTTGAAAAAATTACTTTCATGTGAAATAGTCAATAGTTTGCTGTAAAACAATGCATGAAAATTTTTTCCTTCTTTCATCAAACCCATATTTTGAATCTTGCCAAAACCAATATACTGGAAAAGTACCAAAATATAAAGCAGTTCAAACTTAGTTAATATGTACTTGCTAAAAATGATAAAAATTGACTTCCAAGGCAAATAAATGATTTTTTTCAATTTGTCATATTTCACAGCTGAGACACTGACATTTTCTATATATATATACAGTGGAACCTGTCTAAAGTGACCATCTTCGGGACAGACTAAATCAGATCACTATATAGAGGTGGTCACTTTTTGAAGAGTCCTTCAAAATAGCTCATTAAAATGTTGTTATCTCAAAAAATATAATATAAATAAGGAAAAATGCACTATATTAAGTAATGAACTGATTAATTAACAATAATAACTGAATAACTAATTTAAAATGTACTATATAGAAGATAATTTACTTAAAACTTACAATATTTCTTTTGAATACAGTTGAAATTCTGTAGTGATTGATTTAAATAATACATAACAATACAAGGGACTCTGTAATTTGTATGCATTTTTATTATTATAATTGCATAATGATAACGTTTCTATGACTGGCAATAATAAACTTTTCAGTAAAAATCTCCTTAGACAAGTGCAAATATCATTACAAAAAAGGACATAGTGGTCAGTTTATACATTGAGCAAATAGTAACTATAGGAGATAAATTCCCGTACTTTTTTAATGGATCAAAATGAAATTTCAGAAAATGATCACTTTATTCTTTCAGTTTGAAAATTTTTGGCATGCAGAAAAATAGATAGTCACATTTTACAGTTTCAAATAACATTGACAATGACTGGCTAATTGGTCACTTTACACAGGTGACACATTAGACAGGTGGTCACATTACCGTACAATTTTCCTATTATTTTATATGAACATAAGTAAAAATTTCCAAAAGCGGTCACTTTAGCCAGGTGGCCACTTTACCAAGGTGGGTCACTTTAACAGGTTCCTCTATCTATCTATTTGAAGATTTCTTTTTATCAGTTTTTCTACATATATATATATATATATATATGGAAAAACTGATAAAAAGAAATCTTCAAATCTCATGTATGATGAAATCAAGGTCAATAATGTAAATTAAAATTAATATATATGAACATGAATTTCTATCAATTAGATTAAGATAATTAGAAAACCATTAGAGAAAAATCAAATATATTCTTTTATTTTTATTATTGCATTTGATTTTCTTATACATGAGATCATGTGATTTTTTTTCTTACCAGTTTTTCATCTTAAATTATTTCGCGAAAATATTTGTATCAATATATTTCTTGAGAATGTGGCCATCTGAGCAATAAAACATGTCCAGCTGAAATAAGGTATTTCTTTGCCTTGTAAGCCTATTTTTAAAACTTTTAGCAAGTATTTAATTATAAGTAATAATAAGTAATAGGTTGTTGCCTGGTGCAATATGATAAGTTAAAATTATTTTCAACGTTAGAACACCAGAATATTCATATTCCAAGCATACCGGTTTCGGTAGCATATAGCATACCTGCCTCAGTGCTAAAGATTGTGGAAATTTGCTCATATATATACAGGGAGGATGGGGATTCAAGCGGCAAGTTTCTTGACCAATAGGAAAACAGAGGATCCTAGGCAAAAGCCAATAGGAAAACAGGGAACAGCTAATAGGAAAATTGGGTGGAAAATGGAAAAGATATTGCGAGAATTGCATTAAAAGATTAAGAAAAATTAGTTTTAATAATTATATCAATTGTCAGTGTGGTCTTTCTTACATTGGTCAAACCAAACGCAGTCTAAAATTTCATATTAAAGAACATAAGCAATATATTGAAAAACAAGAAATCCTCAATTGCAAAACATTGCTCGGAGACGAGTCATGCTTTTGACTTCAATTCGGTTAAGATACTAACTAAACCTACTTCTATACAATAACTTAACTTCCTTGAAGCTTTCCATATCCATAAAAATCTTGCTCATCTCGTTAATTGTTATTTTGCTATTCCACCATTATCAGACTATTGGAAATATTACATTAAAACTAATTTTTCTAAATCTTTTAATGCAATTCTCGCAATATCTTTTCCATTTTCCACCCAATTTTCCTATTAGCTGTTCCCTGTTTTCCTATTGGCTGTTGCCTAGGATCCTCTGTTTTCCTATTGATCAAGAAACTTGCCGCTTGAATCCCCATCCTCCCTGTATATATATGAGCAAATTTCCACTGACTTTAGTACTGAGGAAGGTATGCTATATGCTGCCGAAACCGGTATGCTTGGAATACGAATATTCTGGTGTTCTAACGTTGAAAATAGTTTTAACTTTATTTTAACTTTAAGTATTTAATTAGTTTAAAAATTAAGTGCTTTTCATTTATAGTTTTAAAAAAATGATCTTACATTAAAATCAGGCCTTCTTCAAATGTATATGTTGCTTTTTTATTTAATGAGTTATTTATTTTACAGGAAGAAAGTCGCTCCTATAAAAAAGAACTCAGAGATAAAGCACTTGTTAGTGAGTATTTTGGATAAAATGACTGCAGAGGAAAATTCTGAATGCACTAAATGTGGTAATTTAGAAGAAGTTCTAAAAAGTAAAAATGAGGAAATTGAAAGACTACAAAATGAAATACAAAACAGAGAACACATACTGCAGGAGAGCAAAAACAAGTATAAAGAAATTAAAAGGAAATACAAAGAAAAGAAAAAAGAAATAAAAGGAACACAGGAGGGAAAGAAATTTGGCTCAATTTTTATCACAGTAGAAAAGTTGTCTCTCTGTAAAGATAACAATTATTCAATATATGTGGGTGAGCTTCTTGAGATTTGCTTCGGGAGAAAAATTCTCTCACAAAGTGTTTTAAAATATCCAAATAAAAGGACCTGTAAAACAAACGTACTAGAACAAGATGTAATAAATGACATTACACGTTACACTATGGAGAAGTTTAATTCTGTAACCGTTTCTATGGTTAGAGCAGCCATACGACAAAAACTCAATGCCTGCCATAAAGCACAAAAAATGAAATAAAATAAAAATAATCTGCTATGTATCTGTATTTATTTCACTGTTTGACACTTAAGGTAGAACTCTTTACGTGTGTGTGTGTGTCTAAAGCATGCATCATTCTTATCAATTTATACTACGGAAATCCACTAAAAATATCCAGTTACCAGTGATAATATAAAATAAGAAATCAGAATAATTTTTAAATAGTTTAACTCACATTTTAATATTTTTATGTGCACACATGACATCATAATATTGTTTTAAAAAATGATTTTTTGTATTAATTATCCTTAACTAAGGATTTCTGATGGATGTATTTCACGAATTTCTCTCTTTTGGATCAAGAAAAGAAATCATTTGAAAGAGTGTATCAGGCAATAACGGCCAATGGACACATAAAATAATTAAAAGGTACTGTTTGTCTTGGTGTATCCTGACAAATTGCCCTAGAGTCAGCAATAGCTCTATTAAATATAAAATCTTGATAATACCATAATTTCTGGAAGAAACGCCGCATCGCGAAAAATCACTCAAAAAAATTTAGAAAATGGTCGTAAACGCCACAGTTGAAATTTCGGCGGTAGTCGCGATTGATGTCGTAAACAGAAACGCATTAATAATAATAATTATTATTATATATAAAACCCCTCCGTGTATAACGATTCCGGGATCAACCCATCCACGAGAAAAAGAAACTTATTGCAACTGCATCCACGTTAGGCTTAACTATTCCGAGCCATTCACAAATATTCTAATTGTTCAACTTATGAAAATATACATGTAAAATATTTATTCATTACTCATTTTTTTAAAACCTACAAAAACTATTTAATTATAATGTTTAAGTTCTAAATAAAGCAACCAGCAATAACGGAAAAAAAACAATGTAAGCAAATTAATACTGTTGCCATTCAAGAATGACAAATTCCGTTAATGAATCTCTAGAATGACTTCATTGTAACATCACGACTCAGGAATGATTGGGCGCGTTTGGGAGCTATGCGCGCTGAGCGCGCGCGCTCAGGAGACAGGTGCATGGAGTGGATCTCACAGCGGATATAGTACTCGGAAGCAAAAACTCCTGAGCTCGCGCGCGCAGCGCGTGTCTCCCGAACACGTTCATTGTTTACTCTTTATTGTTGACATTTTTTCGATCTTACAGAGTGTTTTCTTTTAAGTATTAGCTAAAAAATGGGCCAAAATAGTAAAATATTTTTATACATTTTAGATATTTTTATTATTTTCTCTCAGTATTTTTATATGTTTTTTGGCTGTAGTTTCACAATATAATCTTTTATAATTGATTTTTTGCCTTACTTTATTCTTTTAAAATTTATGTATTTACGATTTGTTCATTAAAATCCCTCCATCCACCAGACAGTTTTGTTATAGTTTTAAATGTAAATTTCTGTTAAAATTTTATTTTTTTATAGATTTTTTTTCCCCATGTTTAATCGCTCTATTTTTAAAAATTGTTTAAGCCTAAAGTGGCTGATTGACCACAGTTGTAATTTTTCATCATCCTTTTAAAAATGCAAACACGTCATTTTGACGGGCTTTCTTCTAGTGAGTATTAAGAATGCATAAAAATGAAATTATTTGTCAGAAATTAATAATTTAAATAAAAAATTCGAAATTAATAATATTATTTTAGTATCGTATTTTCGGGAATATGCGCCGCGGGCGCATACGAATTCAAAGGTTAAAAATATTCTCAGTGCGGCGCACAGTCGGGCAAAATCCCGAAAAGCTGGACAAAATATGAAAATGTTATTCAAATTGTACGAAAATTCGTATACAGGTGTTTTTGAGGATGCTAAGTAAAAATACAAAAAAAAAAAAAAAAAATGGCGGATACAATATGGCGGAACAAAAATTAAAATGTCTCGAAAATTATTCAATTTGTATAAAATTTCTTAAACTTTTCAGGATGCTAGTTAGGATTCAAAAGTTAAACTTTAAAAATAAACAAATAAATAAAATGACAAATTAAAAGTAAGAACAATTAGATTTAAATAATATGTAAAATTTCAAGGCTAAACTTAAAAAGGAATTTTGAAAGAACCAAGACATATTTAATCGAAATTAATTAATGGAAAGTAAAATATTAGACTGTTTAATTTTTATATTATTAAAATAAAAATGGAAATATACAGTGTCTCACAAAAGTGATGGGACACTTGTGCTTTATAAAAAGAAACTGCAATAAAATAAATAAACATGTGAAAAAAATTTTTGGGTATGTTTCATATTTAAAGTTAGTAACAATTATTACATAACATATATTTTGTCAAAATATTAAAATAGTAATTTAGTAAAAATACAATTGTTCAGAACGGAGCAAAAAATGGCTCACATAAGTGATGGGACACTTACTTTTCCATCAAATATTTATCCAAAAATTTTACTTTTTAAAAGGTTTTATTATTTTTTTGGATTTCCTTTTATTTTAAAACATGATTTAATCTTTTTGGGATGGATTCGACTAATTTTTTTGTGATTTCTGGAGTGATTTTACCCCATTCTTCTTGAAGCACCGATTTTAGTTGTTGTTTTGAAGAAATGGTGTGTTTGCGAATTCTTGATTCCAATTCTTGCCAAATATTCTCTATGGGATTTAAGTCTGGAGATTGCGGTGGTGTTTTTATTATTTCAGGACAGTTATATAGCAGCCAGAGTCTAACGTTCAGAGCAGTGTGCTTGGGGTCATTGTCCTGGTAGAATTTAAAATCGTTATGAAGGTTCAATTTTCGTGCTGAAGATTTCAAAATTTGCTTTAAAATATCAATATACTTGTACTGATCCATTATACTGTCAATAAAAACAAGATTACCAACTCCAGCGGACGACATACACCCCCATACCATAACTCCTCCTCCACCATGTTTTACTGTTGGTACCAAGTTCTGTTTGCGAAATTCTTCCCTGGGTTTCCTCCACACCAAGATTCTACCGTCAGAACCAAATATATTAAATTTACTCTCATCAGGAAATATAACTTTATTCCAATAATCAGAATTCTTATTTATGTTGGATTTTGCGAAAGCTAGTCTGAGTTTTCTATTCTTTTCACTTACGAAGAATTTTTTCCTGGCTACTCTACCGTGATATCCAGCAGATCGAATTACCCTTCTAATAGTCTCAGGATTAACAATTATTCCATATAATGCTTGTAAATCAGCAGCAACTTTTGAAGCACTATTTCTTGGATTTTTTTTTTAATATTTCGAACGATAATTCGCTTTATTCCATTGGATAGCCTTGATGGTCGGCCAGGTCTTCTTTTATCCTGAATCATATGATTCTTTTTATATCGTTTAATGATATTGAAAACTGTTGAACGACTCAAGTTAACTGTTTCAGCAGTTTTTCTAATAGATTTTCCACGTTCAATATGCAAATTAATAACTAATTTTCGAATTTCAGGCAAAGTTTCTTTTCGTTTAGCATTCATGGCTACACAGAGCTAAAAAACACAAAAATTCCAAAACAAAACTGGAGAGAAATACTGCAGACCATTTTATAAATTATTGCCAATCGCTTTTAAGTAAAAATAAAACCCCAAAAAATATTTTTATTGCTTATTTCAGACGATTTTTGTTGCATATATAATGGTATCCCATCACTTATGTGAGCTATTTTTTGCTCCGTTCTAAACATTTGTATTTTTATTAAATTAATAATTTAATATTTTGACAAAATGTATGTTATGTAATAATCTTTACTAAATTTAAGTATGAAACACACCCACAAAAAATGTGTACATGTTTTTTTTATTTATTTGATTAGTTTCCTTTTGTAAAGCACAAGTGTCCCATCACTTATGTGAGACACTACATTCCAGAGATTCACCTTTAGAATCAACTGCAGTATAATAAAAAGATTCTTCAGAGGTCAAGGAGTCGAAATAGTTAGCAGAACTTGTTGGCGGTATTACAAGATCCTGTGACTCTTAAAGTGCTATTACACGTGTCGTGCTGCAGGCGTCTCCATGTTATCCTATGGGACCAGGGGAGTCGCTTGGTTATCGAGCGATTCACTTGTGTCGGAGCGTCTTTGACACCTGGAACGAAGCGAGTCGCCAGTAAGAGCCAATCAAATGCTTGGAAATCTAAATGATGGTAAAGACTCTTCACGAACGGCCAATGAAATGCTAAGAAAACGAAAAAACGCAGGCGATTTTTGTCGCTTGCAATTTTTACGTGTAATAGCACTTTTTGAGATCAATGATTTTAGATTGTTTTGCAATAATTTACCTAAACTAGAAATGAAAGAATCTGATGACATTAAAAGGCGTAAAAATATCTTTCTTTTTTTTCGCGCTACTGCATGTTTATCATAAATCTTCTCGATGCCTTTTGATAAGTTTGTTGTATGATTCTTGAGTATTTTATGGCATTTGACAAAAAAGCAGTAATGAAGATAATGTTATTTCTCATTAATAAGTAGTTTGTGTTCTGAAAAATGCATAAAGAACCAGGGATGTAGTTCAAATCTACGAGCTGTTTGTAAAGAAAAATCTTCGAAATATGTCAAATAAATGACATGGCTACAAGAAATTCCTTATGACATAGAATCGTTTAATCAAATCTTCGTATACGCTTGTTATAGAAGTACAAATAGTTGCGTTTCAAAGAATGGTTGAATTGTATTGCCATAATTTGTGCTTCCAAATCTGGGATTTGGTTTCTCGACGAAAAACCTTAATTGTAAATTAAATATTTTTTGCATATTTTATTTTGCGATTTCAGTGTTCTTTTCATGCAGAGTACGAGCTATCCATTTTTTCTGTGCAGTTTGTCTGCCATGTGGAAGCCCTCTCAAAACATCTTAGCATGTAAAGCAGATATTCTGAATTCTAAATTATCTTAATCCAATTTAATTTAAAAATGTCTTATCGGTAAGAAGCTATTTTGATATTGTCTGATATAGTTAGCAACGTTGAGTATTACACTAATTCGTTGTTAACGGCTATTTCTTCTGTATCTATGATTGTATTAAAATAAATAAGTTAATTCTCCTCGTGTTTAATACAATCCCATTCATTGACAGTAGCTTCCGTATTTCTTGAAAAAGAAAATTGATCTTGATTGGCCCGATAAAATCAGTGAAATGAAGATCTCGAAATTTTCAAATTGACAATTCATGATTTATTCGCAATATTTATGTATTCTAGTAGCACGGGAGAAGTGAAAAATATATTAGAACCTCCTGCCATCTTCATAGAGAATATTTGTTTAAATGTACTTAGTTTGTTTAAATGTAATACACTTTCAATCACATCCTTACTTGAAAACCAAATCCAAATTGCTAATGTAGGTGAAAGTCATATTCATAATGATTTTCACTCGCATTAATGATATACAATATGCTCAGTAGTTTGATCATATTGCCATTGACAAAATAATTCTTCTAATTACAATAGAGCAAACAAAATTACTACCTATAAAGATAAGAAAATGTTATTCTATCGGATCAATAATAGAGAATTATTTTCATTTTTTTCATTACTAAGCTTACTTATCAAATTAACTTAATCTTATGATTATAGTACTTATTTACAATGTAATAGGTAATAAACTATTACAAAATTGAATAATTTAAAAATTTGAAAGATATTTATCAACTAAATTAATGTGAAAAGTACTCAATTTCAGAATTTTTGAAGCGGCCGTTAAAGTGGCATTTTTACTTGGGGTTACTAAAATGTATATGAAATGCAGAATGGCAGTTTTTGGTAGCTGGTTTTTGATAAATAATTAGACAATAGCCCAGGTTATTATTTCCATTAAATTTCGTTGCGGAACACTGTGGAACATTTAAACTTTCTGAAGTTTGAAAGCAAAAAATTAAAATATTTTCTACAATATTTTATCAAAAATGGCTATGAATTCATTAATTTTTATGTGCTTAGTATAAATTTGGTAATACATGCAAATAAAGTACACACTATCATAATGTGAATCCATTTCAAATCATTAAAATCGGATTATATGATAAAATGTAGTGCGCGTTTAGAGGGACTATTGTTTTGCTGTTTTTGTTCGCTCTCAATGATACTCCTTCAAACATCATTTTTGAAATAATGCTGTTTGTAAGGGCGAAGCAAAAATCTTCAGTAAAATACAGATTCTGACTCTCCAAACATTATTCTATCCAACTATATAATCAAAATTCCCTGAATCGTAACTTCATTTTTCGACTTTTGGCCAGCTTTTTGGGATTTTGCCCCACTGTGCGACATCTCGCTATTTTGACACCATTATGACGTCAACGAGTTACGATATGAAACTGGTGTCAAATTAAATGTAAAGTAAAAAATTTTAGGAATATTTTAGTCTGCCTGTTCATATCTTGGTAGAAACCTTCGAGAGACTAAAATTTATAACATACAATGATACAATGACGTCATTATGAACAATTCAAACCCTATAAATATAATATTTTGCTTTAAATTACTTCGAATGCCACAATGAAGATGAATAAATGGTTTAAGAAAACATTATTAATAGTAAACTGAAAAACGACTGATTTGGCATAACTTGGTACAAAGCTGGTTGAAAGGGGCGTCAAACCCCTATTTTGAGATTATTATCACGTCATCGAATTACGGCTTGAAATTTTGGCACTTTAGAGATACCGACGAACATATACGAATATTTAAATCTGCTTCGTCACAACTTGGTACGAGACGAACACAGCGGGGTGTGAATTCCCCCATTTTGGCAGTAACATCATATCATCGAGTTACGGCTTAAAAACCTGATATAGGACAATATTATTAGGTGCATATTAAGAAATGGCTGGTCTGACATGGCATATCTTGGAACAATATGAATAGCAGCGGGCGCCAACTCGACATTTTTTCGTCACTAACACGTTTTCGAGTTACGAGATGAAATCGGTGCCAAATTAAAGATAAAATAAAGGATTTTAAGAATACTTTGGTCTGCCTGCTCATATCCTGGTAGAAACCCTCGGCAGACTAAAATTAATAACATTAAATTACGTCGTAACATGCATGTGAAACCCTATAAATATTATATTTAGCATAACTTCACCATCGACTTTCAAGATGAATTGATGGTTTAGGAAGAGTTTATTATAGTAAGCGAGAAAACGACTGATTCGGCATAACTTAATATGAGATAAAAGTGGCGCCAAACACTTATTTTGATTCTACTGTCATGTCATCGAGAAACGGCTCGAAATTTTGGTACTTTAGTGATACCGACTAATACATTACGAATATATCAGTCTGACTCGCAAAATCTTTGTACGAGACGAGCAGAGCGGGAAGCCAAGTAACCCATTATGGCGGTAACATCAGTTACGGCTTGAAAACCTGATGTAGGATAAGATTATTAGTATATAAGGAATGACTGGTCTGCTTCGAAATCTCTTTGGTTGGATATGAACAGCAGCGGGTACCAACTCGTGGTTTTGGCGTCGCTATCACGTTATCAAGTTACGAGGTAAAATTGGTGCTAAAGTAAAGGTAAAATAAAGTATCTTAAGAATATTTCAGTCTGCTTGTGCATATTCTTGTAGAAACCCTCGGCAGACTAAAATTTATAAGATTAAATTACGTCAAAACGTGCAATTTAAACCTTATAAACATAATATTTTGCATTTCTATACTTTACCATCGTTTTTCAAGATGAAATAATAGTTTAAGAAAAATTTATTAACAGTAAACGAGAAATCCACTGATTCGTCATAACTTGGTACAAAGCGGGATGAAAGAGGTGCCACACCCATATTTTGACAGTACTATCACACATCTAATTACATCTTGAAATTATGTTACATTAGAGCATAGGTTCCCAACGGGGACGGTACCATCCCCCAGTGGGCGCTGGAGCCTTCCAGGGGGGCGGTAGCGAGTCTAGAGAAAAATAGGGGGCGTTAGGACAGTCGAGGGGGGCGGTCATGGCATACCTATTTATTTAGGATTTAATACAATGAAAATATTTGATCTCCTATACCTTGCTCAGTCCGAGACAAAAACCTTAACTGCACCTTTGAAAGGAAGTCCATACAGACGAACCTAAATCTGAGAGGGGGGGGGGGGGTTGTTGAATTTATTTTACTAATGTCAAAAAAAAAGAAAGAAAGAAAGAAAAGCGGTGGTATTCGAAGAAGAGCTATAAGTCGAATTAAACATCGTTACAAATTCAAAAATTGTGGCGTAAAAAATTCGCGATAACTGGCAGGCTAAAAGTTTTAAACGTAATTTTTTTTTTATTGATCTGCATTTCGAAAAATTCTAAAATATAATGACATATGCCTGGACAAAGACTTTTAAACGAACACGTGATTTGATTCAGTTTAAGAAAATTGTTTAATCTTGATGAAAGTGATAAAAATCTTTATATCTATAAATTTGTTCAAAAGTAAATTTATTTAAACTTATATAGGGAATAATTTTATGTTTCAAAATATCTTAATCGAAGAAGAAATGCCAGCAGTACAATATTGAATATTTGGAATATGGATCTAGGCACTCTCCTACAAACCAATCGTTACCCATGTGCTTAATTTGCCAAGAATTTTTTTCAAATGAAGCCATGAAGCCTTCTAGGCTACAAGAGCATTTGAATAAATGCGTGCTCGTAGGAAAGACAAAGATATGCCCTATTTTTACTTTATTCTATCTTTACAAGAATAAAGTATTAGTTTCGTAAATATATTCGCGTTCCAAATTTCGCCGTTTTAGGGGTCACAGATTCCAAAAACATGTTTTTACAAAATGCGTGTTTGTGAGTCTGTTAGCCTATCTGTCTGTAATTTGACATAAATTTTATAGGTGCTCTATCTCAATAACTAATGCACGGAATTTATAAAAAATCTATATTCAGGAATTCTTTGTTATAAATTGATGCTGATTAGTTTTTGGTGTAAATAACTCAACAGGTGGCGCTGCTATGCTTCTTTTCCACGACTACCACTACGGTTTTATCTCAAGAACTACTTCACAGATTTCCATCAAACTTTTGATTTGATTATTCCTTGACATGAATAGATACTGTTTATATTTTGTTGAAAATCGCTCCACAGGTGTCTGATAAAGAAATGTCTTACACACTAATTATTTCAATAACTAGCGAAACCATCAAACAGTATAATAAACATGCCTCTTTTCACACAAAGCTCTAAAACTATAAGAGGTACTCCTTTTTTTAAACTTCTAGGACTGGTTTAAAAACGTGGAAAATTACTGAATTTTGCTAAATCAGAAAGTACTGAATTTTATTGAATAATGCTTTGTGCATAAATAAGCAATACAAAAACCCTTAACAGATTAAAAGTTTTGGATGCAACAGTTCATATCATGAGTCTGAGAATTTTAAATACAGATTTTAAAAATAATGATACGAAATTTTGAATGACGCTATGCTATTAATTAATAAAAAGTATTTATTTGTATTACTTACCCCATAATTTTATTTTTGTTCCATTTATAATCGCACGTGCAAAGTGCTGTCTATCATGAAAAGATGTATTAAATTTTACTCACGGATGCATTTTCGTCCACATCGCTCATAAATTCCAAATATGATATAAAATTTTGTTGAAATAAACTAATCACTATTTCAGCTGAATAAAATCAAGTTAGATCTATTTACAATAAAAAGATTTCATTTTTTGCATATCATAAAAAAAGGAAAAGTAATTATTTTTCTCCCTATTTCGGAACAATTCAACAACGAAATAAACTGTTTCATTCAAGGACGCTTATTCCTTTTCTACTGCAGTGAAGTCACGTGACGTCCAAAAACAAAATAAATGAAAAAGAACATTTCGAACTCTTTTTTTGACATTCTAATATTTTCAGTGTTTATTTTTTCGCTGCTAAAAGAAGCTATGTAATTTGTGTGAATATAATATTATTATTCAATTCAAAACTTGCCTCGACCCCATTGTTCATTAAGAATAAGTATTAATTAACTATTTACAATTTCAGCAATATTTAAGTAATTAATAAGTTATAAAAAGCTCAAGTTCAAATCGACGATTCCTAAAATGGCGACCATGAAGAATGGAATATTCTGTAGAACCAGAAGAATGAAAGGTAAGATTATCTTACCTTCTTATTATTATTGATAGATATATAATATGATGAACTAATTTGATAAAACGATATTAAATAAAATCCTTGTGCGGCGCAAGCGCTATTAGGCACGTTATTTAATATATTTCCAACAAATTTAAGTGAATCCTTGATATATTTTTGAAAAGTTTGTTTTAAAATTCAATGTAAGTTATTCTTGATTTGGTAAAATATATTTACCCATGTAACAAATACTATTCATTTTTCAATTCACTGTTAAATGTATAACTTTTATTGAATCTATACTATGCATTGAAATCACAGACGTAGATATAAGGGAATAATAGGATGGGTTCAAGAAAATATAGGACAGGGGGGGAGGGTCATATTTTCTCTTTCTTTCTCTGGCGCAAAAAAGATAAATTAAAGCATACTCACATTGTAAGTACTATAATTCTTATTAAACTATTGTAATAACTTCATTTTATGTAAAGAAAAGAACGATGATGATGAAAAATTCGATTGCATAACTAGTGTAAAATTAAACATCATTTTAGCTTCATATGTGCAAGTAGGACGATCCAGTGCTGAAACAACTAATTTTAGTTATAATTTAAAAAATCAGCAAAATTGTGAAAGGGTATCCGAACTAAATTAGATTTTTGAATAGAATTTCCTTAGGATTTTCGGAACAGAAATTCCTTTAGTAACCTTTGAATCTTTTCCAAGGGAGTCTCAAAATGGTTTAGGAATGAGGGCGGAGCCCCCTCCCCTTAGCTACGGCCCTAATTGAAATGTATTTATTTCAATAAACTGATTTATCTTTCGTGTCACGTTATACGGAATTTAAGTAAAAGTTTTGTGATTGATTTCTTTGTGTCAGATTATCCATTTGCATATATTTCAGTTAGCTATTGGGTAAAATCGCACAAAGTAACGATTTGCACAAATTTCACTCACGGTCTTTTCGGTCTTTCACGTATGCGTTTAGTATGCGCTGTCATTCATCGGTGAAAATCGACATTCTCCAATCCCGATCTTTCACGGTAACATGTCTATAGCGACTTCTGGGTGTCATGAATTGTCGCATAAGAAGTTGGACTGGGGAAGTTCTTGTTGGTTCGAAACCCCGCGAGTCCGGTCGGAGGTCGCCCGAGCCGTTTACGCGGATTACGGAAAGTTTACATGACCGTAGGTTAGGCAGGCATCTCAAATCTGCAAAGTCTCTCGTTTTTAGCGCGCGTTCTGGGTAATATGTTGAAGATTGTAATATTTTCCAGCAGAGGGCACAGTTGTGAATTTGGGAGGAACATTTAATTTAATTGGTTCATTAGTTTTTGATTGATATGTGGTCAAGGCCCGCACAATTCCCCGGTTGGTGACGTATGAAGCCCTAGCTACAAATGGATGCAAAAAGCCCTTAGCTCATCAATTTTAATCTTAAGGAGCGTCCAAAAACGATCTTTGAAAGTAATAAATGTTAGGCTGGGAAAGAAAGTTAACAGGGGCAAAATAGTTTTAAGCTCCAGAATTAAAGTTAAAAATATTAACTGAGACTTTAAGCTTTTGAATTTGAATTTTAAATTTAAGTTTTAAAAAGGGTTTAGTTTTTATACTTTCATGTACATAACGTAAAATTTGAAAAGGAAAACTTTCTTATCATTCTAAACAGAGGGTAAGGCTGTAATGTATTAAGGTTGTAGAGGGATCTAGGCCCAGCAGATTTTCGGGGCTCCTTCGCACCAAAATAGCAACTGGATCCCCACCCCCCTTCTGGGTGTATTCGAAGGGTTATCCTTAGATTATGGTACGGTTGCTAAGTTTAACAAAATATTTTTTGGTTTTTGAGAAAATAATAGCAATATAATTTTTTTCCAAATCATTTTATAATATTTGGGCCCTCTCAGAAGTGGACCCAAGGTCACGGTCTCCTGATTAATAAATGTTGTCACTAGCTAACATGCTTAAATGTCCTTATTTTGAAAATTATCACTGTAAACCGAGTCATATATTTCATGAATATCTGCTCTAAAATATTTAATCAATCACTGCATTGCTTTTTTTATTAATTAGCAGTAAAACAGATTTTTTTTCCTTACAGTTTAGAAACCGATTTATTAAAAGGGAGCAAAATCATAAATTAAAATACATTTACAAATATAAAAATACTTTATCAATATAATTTTAAAATTTTTTTATTATAAACCCATTTTATAGTGATTATTTGACAATTTTTGGCGTACTTTCTTAGTATTTATATTAATTAACTGGTATTTTAGTTTCTTCAGATTACATGGTGACCTTTTTTATTTGAAAAAGTGTAACACTTATATAAAATATATTTTGTTTTATAAAATATTTGTCAAGTGAAAAAAATTATAAAAGAACTGATAATAAAAGTCAATTATTCTTTATTAACCAGGATTGGGTTTTTGCCGGCAGAAAGTGGTTTCTGCCGTGCCAGTGGCAGAAAGTGGTTATACCCGGTTTTAACCGGCAGAAACTGGCAACAACTGGCATAAAGACATTCTGTGACATAATCTCTGATTTTTTTTTGTAATATTAAATTTATTAAGTAGTTCATCCTTAACTAATTAGTACTTAAATAATTCAGAATAAATATATGCACGCAAATAAAATATTGCGGATAGTTTTAATTAAAAAAAAATTTGATTTTTAAAAAATTGAGTAATGTAACAGATTTTTTTTTTTTTTTTTTTTTTTTACCTATGCATATGTAATTTATGTTTAAACAATTATTTTATACAACTCAATATTTTATACTCAACAAATTAAGAAATAATCTGGGGGCAGAAAGATTAGCAAAATTAGTCCTATGTTATGGAATGCTTCGTGGAAAAAATACTAATAGTATATTTGAGTGGTAATTTGTTTCTTCAATATTGTAAAATAATTGTATAAGATATTTCATTAAATTTTCTTTGTCTATGTTAATTTTTGTGCTTCAATTATTTACTTATATATTTTCACAAGAAATTGCATTATGTTATTTATTTAAAAATAATCTGAAAAGTAATTTGTTATTAAATCAGAATTTTTTGTAAATTTATTTTTAAAAGAAATAGAAGTTCAACTGTAAACAATAATATTAATAATTGAACTTGTACAGTATCAGGTTATTGTTGTGAAAGTTTGTTTTTCAAGTGAATGAAAATTAGTGTTTTAAATAAGCAAGGTATGTATTTATATGATCATTTTTAAACATTTTGATATTTTGAATAACTTTCATAATCTTATGTTTTAATTTTTAGCTCAATGGTTTACATATCAAATGTAAGTGTGAATTATGAATCATTGCTGAGTAAAGTTTTTATTTAGTACTGTTTCTTAGTTTCTGCCGCTTACTGGCAGAAACCAGTTTCTACCATGCCGGTTTTAACCGGTTTCTACCACTGGTTTTAACCACCCCGGCAGAAACTTGCCAACTCTGTTATTAACAGACATAAAACAAATCAAAAGAAACACCTGAAAGTAAACATAAAATAACCAGCTAGTTTAAAACCTCGGTAGTTATGTTCAGTATTTCAAAGCTTTAAGCCATAGCGCTAAGTTCAATAACAGATATTTTCCCACAAAAGTTGAATGATGAAAAGTGGAGCCTGCGAATGAATACAAAAAAGGGAATTTCATCGCAAGATGACAAATCATTGACTAAAAAATATAGTTCCATTTTACAAACAGATTACATTACAAACAAAAGTTTTACTAGAAACAGGTGAGTCTTATTCCCTTCATCTAAAACAGATTAATATTGTATCCTAATAATATAAATATTTACCCAGGCCGTTTCCGAGAAAAAAAATATGACTAATATACAACATGCAATTTAATTTAAAAATGGGTTTTACAGATCTCAAAATAGAAATGAAGAAATTTCAGAATAGGATTAAATTGTATACACAGCTCTTTCTTAAATAGGAACTATATGAACCATATTTATTAAGTTATTATTGAGTTAGTTACGAGTATGCATTCTATAAGCATTTTGAGCTTAAGGCGGCGTCACTCGGAAATAGTATCATCTTCCATGATGTAAATGTATACATAACACTGGTGCATGGCAAAGGGAAACATACCAAAAATTTTATTCTGCTTATTGCACACACATAACCCTGAAACCTCCCATCCTAGCATGAAAATCCTTCACGTTCGATCTATAGTAGAATGGCTTATGACAATCTTTAATAATTTCCACATCTGAAATTATTTGGTAAAACAATCGCACACCTGCGAACCTACACTACAGGATATGATCAAGAGACTGGAAATAACATGAGAATTTGGTGCACTTAACGCATCAGGGGGTGACTTGGAGAAGTGATTCATGGATCACATAGCATAATGTTTGTGTCTGAGTTCTCTGGTCATAGTGACCATATTGTACAATGGTATGTTTCAGATGCAGGAAACGTGACACACAATGGGTCCTGCTCCTCTTTTGCTCGTACCACATGCCATACCCCTTGAGACACTGGATGAAGTTCCCAAACAGCTTAGGATGTTTTCATGCAAGAAATATTAGTTTATTATCTATAAATATTATTCAAACATGAACTAACGATTTGTGCTTAAATAACACTTTTGAGAGATTTTTTTTTGTTCATATAACACGATCAAAATGTTTTTTAACAAATTGAATTAAGAAATACTTGTTTAAATCACTCTTATGGGAGAATTTCATTTTACATGTTTAATAAAAGATTTCTCACTAGGATGGATTAACATATGTCTGTTTAAAGTATACTTACGAATAAATTTCTTGTTGCATAATTCACACACAAAGGGTTTCTCATCACTATGAGTTAACAGATGCCTGCTTAAATCTCCCTTTCGAGAGAATTTCTTGTTGCAGATATCACACACAAACGATTTCTCACCATTATGAGTTAAAAGATGACTGATTAAACTACTATTTTGGGAGAAATTTTTGTTGCATATTTCACACACGAAGGGTTTGTCACCAGTGTGAATTAACAAATGCCTTCTTAAATGATCCTTTAGAGCAAATTTTTTGTTACATATTCCACACACAAAAGGTTTCTCACCAGAATGAATTAACAGATGCGTGCTTAAATTACTCTTTCGTGAAAATTTCTTGTTGCAGATTTCACATACAAAAGGTTTCTCACCAGTATGAGTTAACAGATGCTTGCTTAAACTACTATTTTGGGAGAATTTTTTGTTGCATACTTCACAGACAAAAGGTTTGTCACCAGTATGAATTAACAAATGGCTTCTTAAATTGCCCTTTTGGGAGAATTTCTTGAAGCATATTTCACACACAAAAGTTTTCTCACCAGTATGAATTAACAGATGTGTGCTTAGATTACCCTTTCGAGAGAATTTCTTGAGGCATATCTCACACACGAAAGGTTTTTCACCAGAGTGAATTAATAGATGTCTGCTTAAATCATTCTTTGTAGAAAACCCTTTGTTGCATACATTACAAACAAACAATTTTCTTTGCTGCGAGCCAGAAGCTATTTTTCCAGAAAGCTCTTGTAAAGAACTATTTTGCTGCATATTTCCTACTTTAAAAATAGTTTTGAGTTAAGTGGTGTAGTGCATCTACATTCAGTGTCTTTTGCATATGAAAAAAACAAACAAGTAACACTATCTACCACCTTTTTAAATTCCTGCAAAATAAAATAAAATAAATTTATTTTAGAATATTAAATTAATGCAGAAAAATGAATTAAAAAGGAATATCACATATTTGATGCTCTCCGAACCCAGGAAGTGTCAGATAGATATTCTAATTGCATAAATTAAACATTTAAACTATAACTAAAATTAGAATAAATAAAATAAACAATTGGCAAAATGAAAAAAACTTATAATAAAGAAAATAATATATATTAATAATATTATCAAGAAAGAACAAATCAAATATTTATAGACAAAGCAATGATAAATGAAAGTATCTTTTTAAATTATTTATAAATAAAAACTAGAGCTAATTTAAAAAGTAAATTTTATAATTTCATATCATCTATGAAAATATATGGAGCACTGTAAAAGAAATGAGGATAAGAGAATTTATATTGATTGCACAAGAGATTATAATACTAAGAATTCCACCAATTTTAAGAATTTTTTGAATCCAATATAAATAATTATTAAAGAAAACATTTCGCATTATTAATATATTTTACATGGTATTGGAATAATTTAACCATTTATTAGCATTTTATCAATGTTTAAAGCTCTATAATATGGAATATAAGTAAAACGAAATACATTTTCTTTAAAAGTTTTAAAATACAGCTTTGGTATGTATTTTTAGATCAGTGTGTGTAAATTCGATGACAAAATGTGTGAAGAGTATCATTAAGAAGATTTAAAATGGAGCATCTTATAATAGAGTCTGTGGAGAGTACAGTAATAAAGACAGAGTTTCAGATGAGAGGTGAACAAAGAAATATTTCATTCAGTAAAATTCAATCAGGAAAATGTTCAGTATGTTTAATAAAAATTACCTTAAGTACAATATTCAACATTAGTAGTATTCAATTACTAAGTGTGTTTAGAAGCAGTATAAAAATGCTTTTTTGACAGCAAGATTCTAGAATTTAATATGAAATTGCAGAAATAGATTTGGAAAAAATAAGAGTGACTTTTTATGCTGGGTACATAATGCTTTAATGTGTGTTACATATTCAGCAATTTAAGGCATTGTAACATTACAAGTTGGTCCCAACCTTACATTAAAGTTTCCTTATATTTCCAAATCAGTATTAAAATAACTTAACATGAAAGGAATAATTTATTTTGAAAGAAATATAGCTTGTTCCTTTCATTACACTATCCTTATACACAGTCTATATTAAATTAAAGTGGATATGAGAAAAAAAATCTTAAATATTATACAAATAACGTAAATTCATTTATCTATGAAATCATACATTAAAAATCAATTTACTGAATTTAGTGTAACCAGAAATAACACCTTAGCAATGTTGCCATGTATTATTTACCTTTTATTTATAAAATACAACTGTGCTACATCATTATACTTAAAATAAATAAATCATGTGCATGGAATTGAATGACAAGTCCCCATTACTAGAGATTTAATAACTTTAAGTTTCACTGAAATAAAAAAAAGTAATTGATAAAAAATATTCAAACAATATTTTTTAATACTTAAAAAATATATGAGTGATTCTCTGTGAAGAGGCAATATTGATTTCCTTATCTCTAACATGAAAAATATTGCCAAAAACTGTTGTTCTTTTGTGTCTGTGTATTTAACAACAGTGTTGTTTAAAAGAAATTAAGCAAGATGTTTACTTATTATGTATGTATTTTTTAATCATTTAATATAAGATAGTCATTCACTCACTAGTTCTTTACTCCTTCTGTGCAATTTTAACCTTTTTTTCTCAAATTTAATTAAAAAAAACAATTATTATGAAAGTATTTTAGCAAAGTTAAATAATTACATTTATCAAAAATACTAGTTGCTTATTTTTTACTTACAAATGAAATTTTATAAATATGTATTGCTATTTTTAAATATTTATAAATATCTATAAGTGGGTGGTTCTAGAATTATTGTCCCTAGTGTATATAAAACATTTGTTCTTCAATAGTTGGTGTGGAACATTGAAGCTTAATTTCTCAGATGCCTATATACTCACTTTAAGAACTGTAGCTGCTTTATTAACATATATTTGGAGGGAGGAGTGAAGTTTTAAAGACCTATTTTTAAAGAATTTAAGGGATTAAGGGGGAAGGAGTTGAGTGTGAAAGGCTGATTTGGAGCTTATAGGGCTAGATTTGTGACAATGGATAAGATGTAGCTACATTACAATGATACCCACTTAAAAAGAAGTACCCACACCTCATCATCTACTACAAATCTAGTTCTATAAGCTCGAAACAAACTTTTCAATTTTTTTCTTCAAAAATATGTTGATACAGCAACTACAGTTCTGAAATTCAGCAAATAAGGATCCAAACATTAGGCTTTGATATTCCACATCAACCATTGCAGTACAAATATTATGTATAAACACTAGGGACAATAATTGCTGAACCATTCATGTAAAATTTAAAAAATAAATAAATACCTTTTAAAATTTTCTATAACTGCCAAAGCAAAATGTCAGCAAATTGTGCAAGAATATAAGAAATATATTAAATGTATCCAGCTTTTAGCGTGTTTAGATTTTCATTAAATGACAGTAAAACTTTAAAGCATTTTCTGCTTCGTGATTGGATTGATTAAGTGTGGCAACAATAGTACAAGATTATAAAATATGCAAGGTGGAGTTATGAAAATTACATGAAAAAGTAAAATTTTATTTATTTATTTTTTATAAACTAAAAAACTTTGAAGGCATTCAAAAAATCTAAGGTAAAATAATAAACAGGTAATATCTATTTTTACAATGCCTTTTAAGTATTTATTTGTAAATTTTGAGTTTATTTGATTTTGTTGTTTGAATTTTCAAGCACCTTGTATGGCATTATTATAGACACACAAAACTACACATAAAACACAACAAATTACAAAAGTATATAAAACTTGTATTACTTATAAATTCACATTACTTTTAAATAAATGAGTGTATAAATTACATATAAAGCACTGCAATTACAGTAGAACACGAAACCTGAATATCCAAAAATCGACTTAACCGAAATACCTTAAAAATCATTAAATTACTTTTTAAATGTGAAAAATTTTACTGTCAACACTATATTTATAGATGTTAAATGACACTTTTCAACATATTTTGATTTATGTTTACCATTTTAATTGTAAGTTTTAGATCTAAAGAATTCAAAATCATTTATTATACAATGAAATTTGTTTTAATACATACTTATTAGCTTTAAAAACTAGAAGCAAAATAAGTAATAATCAAAATTTGAAAGGTATTCTTGGGCATTGGTAGAAATAGCATTAAAAAAACATGTTCTTTATGAAATAAAAACACACTCAACTTACTTATTTGGTCCATTGCACAACTTTAAGCATTTATTATGTAGACACATAAAACCCTTCATTTTTTACAAAATATGTTGTGATTTTCTTTTGTCTTACAAATTTGCATTGTTTCAGTGTTACTTTATCATGATACCTTTTTAATGACAACACATCTGGTGCTGTTACATCTTTTTGTTCTTCAATATATCGAAGTGTCGTAATTATGATCTTAGTAGCTTCAGTAGTATTTGCAATCCTATAACACATCTAAAATATTCTGTAATATGTTTCTACAAAATTTTCATTACGACAGTGCTCTAAATTACGATCACAACTTTTCATCAAAGAAGTTTTCACCATAAGCCTCCTGGTTATTCAAATACTGTTATGGGCACCCTGTTATCCAAAAATTTCTATGGAACCCTGAATAACCGAAAATATTTTGGTTCCCATGCTTTTTGGATAACCAGGGTTTTACTGTACTTACGTTATCAGAAAACAGCAGTACAACTACATATATTACTGAATCAAGATTTTATCATTAATGTTACTTTAACATATTTAACAATGCATTGTTCAAGGATAATGTTATAAAAAATTGTAAAATACATATAAAACAGAAAAAAATAACAGCTGATTTTCAAATTCATAAAAAATGTAATT